>CM063504.1:161358556-161393556 GCA_032207245.1 Pardosa pseudoannulata | reverse complement strand
CAGTTAAGTTTGCTGACTAAGTTTCATGTCTCCTGAGAAAATTCTCTCAATGGATACGCTCATGGACACACCTATATGCCAGCAAAGCCTTTTTAGTATCATTTTCTTGTCTGCCGTTGACTTTCAAAGATGTCATTTTAGCAGCTCCTCAATAAAAATACAAGTTGTTCTTAAAATTGTGCATCTCTTCAATGAGGCCTGACTGCAACATTATTCATTAGTCCTAGTGCATAGGTTTGTCCTTGCCCAGTATCCCGGTCAAATAAAAACAATAAGGGCTACAAAAATATTGTGTCGGATATATATTATCTGTTGGATTACACACATATACATATATATAATTATATATATATATATATATATATATATATATATATATATATATATATATATATATATAAATATATATATATATATATAATATATATATATATATATATATATATATATATATATATATATATATATATATATATATATATATATATATATATATATATATATATTATATATATATATATATATATATATATATATATATATATATATATATATATATATATATATATATTATATATATATATATATATATATATTATATATATATATATATATATAATATATATATATATATATATATATATATATATATATATATATATATATATATATATATATATATATATATATATTTATATATATATATATATATATATATATATATATATATATATATATATAATATATATATATATATATATATATATATATATATAATTATATATTATGATATATGTAGGGTACTGCAATATAATATTAAATAAATTTGTATATTTATATGATCTGTAAATAAGAATATAATGTATCATAAAAATAAATTATATGAATATTTTTGTCTGTTTAATTAATATTAAATTACACATACATTTTCAATTATTTCTTCAATTATAATTTTTTACTTTTTGGATAAAAAGTAAAATATTTCAATGGAAATTTGGTTTATAGGAAAACACTCTTCATGAAGCATAAGTTTTATGTTATTATAATGTATTTGACTATTATAATACATATTTTCATATTATAAGACCTATTTTAAATTACTTTGTAATAATATATACAAAATTTCAATCTTGTTTACAGTTTTAAATTCGGAAACAATAATACATTTTCTTTTGTTAAGGTAATGTATATTCCGATTTACCTTATTAAAAATTTACCTTTTTATTCCACTTCGACAATTAAGTGTTAGAATGCTAAAGATCGTGCTACATTGGCAACATTTGGAGTAAGATCATACCCAGTCCTCTGCTAGTAATCGATATACAAAATTAACGCACATACAAGTTTTTTTATTCCTTCCAAATTTATGACTCCGCATAAAGATGAGGATATTTTCTAAAAAGTGAACTATTTTTTACATTGTTGTTATCTGAAGCGGATCATTTATAAGAAAATATTTCTGTATTTAATCTCTCAGTTCTAGGAGATTTCTTTCAGATTTAGTTCCATAGTTGACACAGATATATTTTAAACTTAATTTCATATTCTTTTCTTTCCCGCTCATTAGCATATTAACTTTCTCTGAATATTTTAACTCCGAATAATGTAGACGAATAGAAAGATAAATGTTTTCCGTAAAATTTCCTTTCTATAATTTAATTTCTGCAATTTATAAAAACCTTAAATACTGTTTTACAAATAAATTCTTCGTTTGTGCTCAGTTTAAAATTTTTTTAATTTTAAACATTATTTATACTTCTGTACATATGCATATATATATATATATATATATATATATATATATATATATATATATATATGTGTGTGTGTGTGTGTGTGTGTTTGTTTGTGTAATATTGAACTATAATACATCTAAATTATTTTTCTCAATTTTAATTTATTTTCGATATGAAAAAGGGAACTCAATTCAATCCACCAGAAATTAATTCCTTCAGTGAAATCTTCACTTGCAACATTTATTCTTTTTTCAATTCAAACCTTGTTAAATTCTTTTGTGATGTTTGAAACATGAGCAGTCTACATCTTTTACAGAAGCCTTTTAGAAACAGCAAATTGTTTTAGTAGGAAAACATTCTTGAAAATATAAGAATGATATTCTTATTTTTCCAAGAATATTCTAGTATATATATATATATATATATATATATTTATATATATATATATATATATATATATATATATGTGTGTGTGTGTGTGTGTGTGTGTGTGTGCGTAATATTGAACTATAATGCATCTAAATTATTTTTCTCAATTTTAATTTAATTTCGATATGGAAAGAGAGCTCAATTCAATCCACCAGAACGTAATTCCCCCAGTGAAATCTTCACTGACAATATTTCTTCCTTTTTCTATTCAAATCTTGTTAGATTCTGTTGTGCAATTTGAAACCTGATCAATCTGCATCTTTTAAAAAAGCCAGCAAATTGTTTTACGACACATTTCATAAAAAAGAATGATATTCTTATTTTTTCAAGAATATTCTAGTATTCATATGTGTGTGTACAATATTGAACCTAAATACATCTAAATTATTTTTCTCAATTTTAATTTCATTTAGATATGAAAATTGAACTCAATTACCTCCACCTGCTCTCAATTCCCCCAATGAAATCTTCACTTGCAATATTTATTCTTTTTTCTATTCAAACCTTGTGGAATGCGGTTGTGCAGTTTTAAACCTGAGCACTCTGCATCTTTTACAGATGCATTTTACCAAAAGCAAATTGTTTTACTACACATTTCAGAAAAAGAATGAGATTATTATTTTTCCAAGAATATTCTACCTTCATCAAATTAGAAATCATTTCTAGAAATCTTATTTTACCTCTATTAATTTTCCACTTTAGTTTGCCAATATCTAAAAATAGGTTTATTGGTGGTATTCAAAATATCGTCAGCATATTGCTGCTAATCAATATAAAATAATTAGTCTACATATATAAATATTTCCTCCTCATTTTACTATGCAGATGATTGGGGATACAAATTGAATTGTTTTTTACATTGCTCTTATCTGAAGCAGATTATATATGAAAAGAAATTATTTTTTTCAGCTCCGGGATATATTTATGGTTTAAATCCTTTATGGTTGAAGAAGATTTATTAAAAACTTGTTTTGGTTTTTCCTCTGCAATATATTAGAATACTTTGACATTTTTATAATTCGAGTATTGCAATGATAAATGTTATCATTTAAAGACCAATTTTTTAATGTGTTTTTAGGAAAATGTAATTTTTTACTTATATATATATATATATATATATATATATATATATATATATATATATATATATATATATATATATATATATTATATATATATATATATATATATATATATATATATATATATATATATATATATATATATATATATATATATAATTTTATATATAAATATTAAATATATATATATATATATATATTGTTAATTTATTTATTAATTTATATTTATTTATAAATATAATGTATATATATATTTATTTTTATTATATATATATAAATATAAATATATATTATATATATAATTTATAAATATATATATATATATATTTATATATATATATTTATATATATATATATATATGAACATATATATGTAAATGTTTTTCGCTGCATTTAAACAAATACTTCTATTATGTTCTGTAAATATGTAATTTAATTTCAAAGCTTAATTTCATTCTACAAGCACAGAAATGAATATAATTGTAATTTGTAAACCATTAACAGATTCCCTACATTTTTAAGACCTAAGGCCAAACTTTACATATTTACTTATTTCAAATGTCAAGTTCTTGAACTCGAAATCAGTGGTAATCCAAAGATAAATGTCGAAGGAGTTTTTCGAGTATATTATTATAAGAAACCAGGTTTTTGATGAAATATTGCACTATTGTTTTTAAACCTGACCACGAAAAAATATTTTTATATATTTATTATCTCTCTTAATCCTTTGCCAATTTAATATATTTGCAAAAAACGTGTTGAAAATGGAAATTTTTTCTGTTTAATTTTTTTTGTTATTATCATCAAAATGTTGAAAAAAGATAACTTTTAAAGATATAATTAAATTAAATATTTACTATTTTCAATGTTTTACGTATGGTGTAAATATTAATGGGTTACAGAAATTTTTGTTCTAATTATAGCAAAATAACTCAAATGACATAATTTTCTGGATGAATATAATAAACTATTACAACAATATTATTATCTATATGATTTGTCATGAATTCCACGTCTCCCAGATTTCTTTGAAATTCACAAATCCTTTACAGTTTCCGAGATATAGCAAGAAATGTCGTAAAATTGCGGAACTGGGAAAATTTCTTTATGTATTGGGAATATTACAAATTAAATATTATTCATTGGACGAGGCAAGCTTTAGCTTCATGGAATTGAAATGCCTTTTTTTTTCTCTTGCCCGAACTGAGTTTGAGATTCACAATGACTTCAAGCTGGAAATTAAATTCGCAAGTAATATGTGTAGATGTTCGGAGAGTATTTAGAAAGGGTTAATATTATTTTTTTCAAAAAATTGCAAAAGTTAAAATTTGAGTAATCACCATGGTCTGAACAAATCCGAGTTGGAATTTCTCTACTACTGCAGCATTTATAATGAAAGTATATACACCACTATGGTTTAAATAGATATCTAGTAGAAAATTTCATAATTTCAGTTTGTCAATACAGAAGAGTGAGGTCTATTGGTAGCATTTTCAGCAAGGGTACCTACCACTCTAAACTTAAATCTATATAAAAAATGTGCATACATATTATTACTTTCCTCCTAAATGTACGCTAATCTATGGCCGATTGGTTACGGTTCTGGCCTTCGGTAACGGAGTTCGTGGGTTTGAATCCCGCAGTGGCATGGATAAATTCCACTGTGCCGCCTTTCGGAATCGGCTTTGAGATGTAAGTTCCGGTCTCATTAGCCCTCGTGTTGCAAAAAGTAGACCGCAGCACTCCAAAGCAACTTCCTGAATGTACAGATTCTGAAATGAATGTTAAAATTTAATTTTAAAATTTTTTTATTCTTTTAACCCAATCAGCAATTTACAGAGAAAGAATACCTTCCTTTAACTCTGAGTTGAATAATTTTTTTAAATTTTATTTCTACCATGGTTGACATGGGTTTATTTTAGAGATTTTTTCTTTTCCTTTATTAGCATATTAGGTTTCTCTGAAATTTTTAACTTCGAGTAATGCAAACCGCATGTGTTAAAGCATGATCGAATTTTCCCAGTCAACTTTTATTTAAAGGAACATAAATTTTCTTACGATTAAAAAATATCAAATGCAATTTTTATATCAGAAATGTCTGCAGTGGTGCTTTTTACTATTTTATTTTAAATTTTAAAAGTTAGCGTGTGTACAATGTACAGTAGAATATTTTCTTTCCCTTTTATTTAAAACTACCAGCATATAGCCCGTCATATGACGGGATCAGTAAAATTTTAATTTTCTAGAATTGTAAACTACCCTATAAGGCAGGTTAAAAAAATTGCTTGTTTTTTGGCTGAGAATTATCTGGTGCATACTTAATAATTTATTTATCTTTACTGATAGCATGTTAATTTCCAACTTGAATTTATCTCTCCATATTACTTGATAGGACGGAGAGCAGATGAATGTTTTGGAGATATTAATAATTTTCATGGAAAGACAACTTTTCTATACAATTTGTATATTTGCACCTTTTTGTTTATGCAATATTTAAGTTTTCTATTAAAAGTTTAATTTAAGGTTATTTAGTTCAAATGGTTTTAGCTCCACAATTGTTTCTGAACAAAAACAGGTAATTTAATCTACTGGATACATCCCATTTAGTAAATTAAGAATATATGAAATACAAAAGAAATTTAGTAGAGTTAAAAATATCATTATGTATATAGGTTTATTGTTCGATACAAACATAAACACATTTCTTTATAAATTTTATAACTTATATAATTTTGGCTAACAAAACATTGGTTTATTACTATTTGCTGATACTGATGGTCAAATTTTTATACACTACTAAGGTGTACATAATGCATGATTTGAAAAATCTAAAAACAAGCTTTTTAAAAGGAGCCTGGCATTTAGGAAATTCAGTGAATATTTAAGAGCATCATTTTGCTACCCTTAAAGAAACCTAAGATTATTGATGAACATCATATCTTACGTTTTACAATTATTATTTACCTAAATAATTTTAGCATTTCAATTATGCATATACTTAAAAACATTTTAACTGTATATATTGATAGTTACATAACCCTACACACTATTAATTAATTTATATGTGAATAAAATTTTATCAGCGTTTTTAATCACAGAATCTTTGAATAAAAGGATATAAGTTTTGGAAGAAAGTTGATTTCCCTAAAATTTGCATAAACGTTTTCAGTTGTACTGCTAAATTATTCAATTTAGAATATCAATAAAAAGTATTTAACTTACAGGAAAAGAACAATTTTTGAAAATTAGCATATTTAAGCTTTAAAAGGGTTAATTTTCCTAAGCATATCAAACAATGAATGTTACTTTCTGTTTGCATTCCCCACTTCATTACAAACTTTCGTAAATCTAGCAATATTTAATTACGCATAATTATATATTTCTGGTAGTCTTAGGTGAAGAATAATTAGAACCGTATTTTAATTAAACAAAAATAATTTTCTCGGTGTTTTGAAGATTGCATTGGAATCAGCATTGTAATTAATCTACAATAAATTCAAAATTAATTCATTAAACTACATGACAAATTCAGTGAAATACAACTCATTTCATTAAAGTATGATGTTGGATTTCTTTATATTAGGTTATATTGTTAATTAAATTTAATTAGATCTAATTTTGAATTGAAAGTTTTTATTTCAGTTTAAATATAGGTTATTTTAATAATAAGAATTAAAACTATTTAATAATTTTAAATAATTTATACATAGGTTTATAAACTACCCAAATCAAATGATTAAGTTCGTTTTTTATCTTTAAGATATTCTTCTCCCAAAATTTGTATAAATTAAAAACACCACCTTGATTTGGCTAAATGTAACAACTCTTTCTTTTTGTTACGAATCAAGAAAATGGAAAATAAATTAAACATATATAGATATACTATAAATTTTTTCGTTATCTAATACATGAATATTAAATTTCTCCTGAAGAAAAATTAAATGAAGATTTTTAAACTTAAATTTACTTAACACGTGCTTTCAAAATTTTTGCATGAAAAATTCAGTGAATTGTAATTAATTTAATTAATGTCAGATGTTAGATTTCTTTATATTAGGTTATATTGCTAATTAAAGTTTAAGTAGATCTATTTTTAATTAAAAGTTTTTTTTTATTTCAGTTTAACTATAGATTATTTTAATAATAAGAATTCTAACTATTTAACAATTTTTAAATCAGTTATATATTGTTTTATAAACTCCCTAAATCAAATGATTAAGTTCGTTTTTTAACTTTAAAATATACATCCTCACCCAAAAATGTATAAATTAAAAACGAGAGCTTGATTTGGCTGAATATAATAGCTTAGAGTACAACTCTTTTTTATGTTCCCAATCACAAACGTGGAAAATAAACGAAACATATATAGATATACTCTAAAAATTTTCGTCATCTAATACATGAATATTAAAATTATCCTGCAGAAAAATTAAATGAACTTTTTTAAACGAAAATTAATTTAACACGTGACCTCATAATTTTTACATGAAAAATTCAGTGAATTGCAAATCATTTAATTAATATCTCATGCTAGATTTCTTTATATTAGGTTATATTGTTAATTAAAGTTTAAGTGGAACTAATTTTGAATAAAAAGATTTTTGTTATTTCATTTTAAATATAGATTATTTTAATAACCAGAGTTCAAACTATTTAATAACTGCACTGGAATCAGCATTGTAATTAATCTACAATATATTCAAAATAATTCAGTGAACTCATTTAATTAATGTATGATGCTAGATTTCTTTATATTAGATTATATTGTTAATTAAAGATTAATTGGTTATAATTTTGAATTAAAAGTTTTTTTTTATTTCGGTTTAATAATTCAGTTTAATTATTCAGTTTAATTATATTTTAATAATAACAATTCAAACTATTTAATAATTTTTCAATCAGTTATACATTGTTTTATATAATCCCCAAATCAAACGATTAAGGTCGTTTTTTAATCTTTAAGATAAACTTCCCCCCAAAAAAATTATAAATTAAAAACAACAGCTTGATTTGGATGAATATAATAGAGTATAGTAAAATACTTAAATTATGTTACGAATCAAGGAAATGGAATATAAATTAAACATATATAGATATACTATAAATTTTTTTGCTATCTAATATATGAATATTAAAATTATCCTGAAGAAAAATTAAAGGAAATTTTTTCAACGTAAATTAACTTAATACTTGCTTTCAAAATTTTTACATAACAAATTCAGTGTATTGTAACTCATTTAATTAATGTGTAATGTTCACTTTCTTTATATTAGGTTATATTGTTAATTAAAGCTTAATTAGATCTAATTTTGAGTTAAAAGTTTTTATTTAGTTCAATTATAGATTATTTTATTAATAAAAATTCAAATTATTTAACAATTTTAAATCAGTTATAAATTGGTTTATAAATTCCCCAAATCAAATGATTAAGTTCATTTTTTAACTTTAAGATATACCCCGAACCCGAAAAAAAAATGTATAAATTAAAAACAACAGCTTGATTTTGCTGAATATAATAGCGTGTAGTACAACTCTTAAGTTATATTATGAATCAAGAAAATGGAAAATAAATTAAACATTTATAGATATACTATATATTTTTTCGTCCTCTAATAAATCAATATTAAAATTTTACTAAATAAAAATCGAAGGAAATTTTTTTAAATATAAATTAACTTATCACCGGCTCTCAAAATTTACAAAATCTGGTTTTATTAGAGCTTTATACATCAGAAATTATTTTGCTATGTAACAAGTATTAACTCTTTAAGTCATTCTGGGTTTAAGGTTAAATTCATTTAATGTTAGGCAGAGAGTAAAGAAAAGGTTGCATTACTGTTGTCACATTACTAAAAGTACTTTTATCTTTCGAGATTCTTTTGTAAAGTACATGTTCCATTGTGTAAACGTAACATTTAAGTGTTTGCTGTAAATTCTCAAAAGAAAGAATGGATGCATGGATGTCAAAGGTACTCCCTGAATAATTCAGATTTCAATTTTATTTTCTACTTAAGTATGACAGATGGAGAGATAAAGAGCCCCATATTCTAATCCCTTTAAATATTATAATCTTTTAAGACGTGAAAGAGTTCGTTTTCGAGGACACATGAATTATTATTTTAATATTTTCTTAAAAACAGCATATCCCACGTTCGAGTAGGAATTAATTCACACATAAACGCTTGAATATGTTACATTTAATATAAATATATGTTTCTCGTATAAATTATGAGTATTAGATTTTACCAGTATTTTTATGTTTCAGGCATGGAATTTGAATTACTTAACATAGCAAATATAATAAAAGGAAGAAAACATATAACTCATTTTATTACTTGAAAATAAAATTTCAGCATTTTGAAAATATATAACAATTTTCGAAGGAAAATAATAAATCCAAATCGGTATTTAGGTAATATTTTGATATGAAATTCCCTTTAATATTAAAGAGATTTTTTTCCACATTGTTTAAACTAAGTAAAAACTCAGCAATTTTTAGAGTATGTTTATTTTTATGCAGAAAAAACATAACTAGACTTGCTAATAAATTTATTTCTCTGTTAAAACAAAATATTTGAATGACGAAAAATGAGGGATTTACTATTAATAAGATTAAAGTATAATGCATTTAGATTAACATTAGTTATGATACAGTTATTCCTAATGTAGTTTTGTTATTTTCAAATACGATAAATAAAAATTATTTGCTGAATTAAAGTTGAAATTGGAAATAATTTTACTTAACATCAATTTCTAAGAAAAACCATTTGATTGTTTGCATTTTTATTGAAAGGTGATTATTTATGAGTATTATAATTTACCTGTATTTGTATATTTTAGATATGAAATTTGAATTACTTAAGATAGAAAGTATAATTAAAGGAAGAAAACCTAAAACTTATTGTATTCCTTGAAAATAAAATTTCTTCGCTTAAATAATTTTACTTAATATCAATTTCTAAGAAAAAATATCATTTGATTGTTTGCATTTTTATGTAAATGTGTTTACTTATGAGAATTATATTGTACCTGTATTTGTATGTTTTAAATATGGATTTTGAACTACTTAACATAGCAAATATAATAAAAGGAAAAAAAAACATAACTTTCATTTTATTACTTGAAAGTAAAATTTCATAATTTTGAAAATATGTAACATTTATCGAATCAAAATAATCAATCCAAATCGGTATTTTGGTAATATTTTGGTATGGAATTCTCTTTTATATAAAAGAGATATTTTTTCAACATTGCTTAAACTTATTTGGAAGTAAAAACTAAGCAATTTTTATTGTATACATACATTTAGAAAAATGTTAGTTATTCTTGAGTTATCCATTTTGATAAATGTCAGTTATTCTTGATATGGTTTTGTTACTTTCAAACATTAGAAGTAAAAGTTATCTTCTGTGTTTAAGTAGAAAATGGAAATTATTTTACTTAACATAAATTTTTAATTAAAAAATTCCTTTGATTGTTTGCATTTTTATTAAAAGGTGCTTACAATAAACTGATCTTCACATGTGATTTTAATAAAATATTTCATTTGGTTTAAACACCTTTTACTTAAATTTAATAAAAACTTTAAAAAACCTTAATAATAATTTATTGAATAGAAATAGTGTATTCATCTTAGTTTTTGTTAAAGTTAACAATTATTAGTAAGATTTAAAGTGTAATGTATTTAGATTAACGTTAGTTATGATACAGTTATTGCGGATATGGTTTTGCTATTTTCAAATCCGATAAGTAAAAATTATTTGCTGTGTTCAAGTTGAAATTGGAGAAGATTTTCCTTAATATCAGTTTCTAAGGAAAACTTTTCTTTGGGTGTTTGCATTTTTATGGAAAGGTACTTACGAGAAACTATTGTTCACAGGGGAGGATTTTAATAAATTGTTACATTTGGTGCTAACACCTTTCACTTAAATTTAATAAAAACTTTAAAAAACCTTAATAATAATTTATTGAATAGAAAGAGTGTATTCCTTATAGTTTTTGTTGAAGTTAACTATTATTAATAAGATTTAATGTGCAATGTATTTAGATTAACGTTAGTTATGATATAGTTATTACTATTATAGTTTGGTTAATATAAATACCAAATATTCAAATCAATTTTCTTTTTTCATAAAAAAAATCATATGCAAAAAAGCATGTGGTGTGTTGAAGTTCAAATAGCAGATGCTTTTCTTGAGTATCAATTTCTATGAAAAACCCCCATTAATTGTTTGAATTATTATGGAAAAGAATTAAAAAATCCTATTGTTCATAGAGAGGACTTTAATAAATTGTTTCATTTGGTGAAAGCACCTTTCCCTTAAATTTAATAAAAACTTTCAAAAAGTACTCTAAATATTAATTTATTGCACGGAAATTGTCCATTCATCTTATCTTTTGTTGAAGTTAACTATTATTAAAAAAGTTAAAGTGAAATGTATTTCGATTAACGTTAGTTATGATACAGTTATTATAGTTTGGTTAATATAAATACCAAATATTCAAATCAATTTTTGTTTAATAAAAAAAATCATATGCTAAAAATCATGTGGCGTGTTGAAGTTGATATAGCAGATGCTTTTCTTTAGTATCAATTTCTATAAAAAAAACCATTAATTGTTTGAATTGTTATGGAAAGGAGCTAAAAAATCCTATTGTTCATAGAGAGGACTTTAATAAATTGTTGCCTTTGGTGCAAAAGTCTTTTGCACAAATTTAATAAAAAACTTTTAAAAACTAACCTTAATATTAATTTATTGAATGGAAATAGTGCATTCATCTGAGTTTTTGTTAAAGTAAAGAAAAAAATGTGTTAGCTAAATAAAAAAATTAAATTTCACAAATTCTTCCCCTTTACGGTTGAACTGAACAAATTGAATAAAAGCTCTCTTTCGTCGCTCCGTATTCTCCCGACGATATATTTGAAACAAATCTAATTTTTCAAACATTTTATCGTATCCTTTTCTACTTACGAAGTTGTTAAATAGAAAGCGTCGGAGACACTTTGCATGCGTTCATTCACTAAAATACAAATAATTTCAGCAAAGAGAGTGATTCTTCTCTGTAAGAAGTAATCAATAATGCCTTTTTATCTATACATCAATGACATATATTCTTTGCATTATTAAGCAACAAAATATTTCGCAACAAAAACAGGAGGGCGAAACAAGAAAAAAACAAATTGCTACGATTCTTTGAGAAAAATTCCTTACAAAATAATTCACCTGACGACATGATAAATGAATGAAGTGAGGCATAAAAACAAGGAAGCAACTTGACAAAGTTAGCTGGAATTTTTCTTTGTTTGTTTGTTTGTTTCCTTTTTTTTCGGAATAAAATGATCAAAATGGCTGCTGCATTTTTCATGTAAAAATTATTTTTCGTTTATATAAACTCGATACAAAAAAATAAGCATGTTTTTCAAACATGATACTTTAGTATGGAATTACACTTATAGTTTGAGTTTTGTATTTCTTTCCTTAAATTATCTGAAGGATTTTTGCCATTTTTTATCTTATAAATTTGTTAATTTGATAATGATATATTGTTTGACTAATTAAAAAAAAGTATTTTTTTTTGTAAGAAAAAAGATTTGGGTGATTTTTAAAATAAAAAAAATGTTAAGTTGTAAAACTACGTAAAATATTTTATTTTTTTTAAGTTCTAAAATAAAAAGTTGATTTTAACAGGTATAATTAGAATACATTTTCAAGAAATTTAAGGTTCAATCCCTTTTTTCTAATTAATGGGAAATATAATGCTCACTTATCTAAATTTTTACACTAATTTTTATAAACATTTCCATGTTTTATGACTTGATATTTTCCACAACGTAAATTAATTGTTAAATATATATATATATATATATATATATATACTTTTGAAATTCCTTTAATGACAACAGATTAGTTTCTTAAAATTTTCAGTTTTATATCAAACAATACTCATTAAAAATGTACTATCTTAACAAAAATTAAAATTAATCGCGTAATTCTAAGGTTTTAATAGAATGTTAGGTTTTCTAAAATATTAGAAAAAATATATTTGATATATTTGATATCTGATGAATATCAGATACTATAATTATTTTTATCTGGCATATTAAAACATTTCATATTTAAGTGCATATTACATAAATGAAACAATAAGGGTTTTAAAAATTCTAAATGTCTGTAATAATTTTATGGTAAAATAAATCATTTATGAAATAAATTATACTAAAATCAATTAACAAAAAGTATCCTTAAACTTATGAAAATTCACAAAACACCCGATTGCTCAAAAGATATTCCGAAATGTGTAATTTATATCGTAAATGAGAAATGTTTCTCATAATTATTATGAAATAATAGATAAAAATAATTTCTTAAAATATTAAGTTGCTAAATTTACATTTTAATTGGTTATTGCATAAATTCGAAAAGTTATTAGTAATGACATTTTCATAACACCTTCACTTTAATCATTCACATATATCTTTATTTTCTCTTAATACATTGATAAAAAAGTAAGGTTTTTGCTAAACCATTTCAATAGCCTTTTATATATATGTTCTATTTTAATTTAGATTAACAGTATATTTAGACGAGACGCTTACAAATTAATAACCATTAAAATAATAAATTAATAATTTTTAACACTACTTCAGGAAGAAATTTATGTAATGTAATCAAGGATAGCTTATGAATCAGTAAACTTACACTTTTTAAAACAAATTACAATTATATATTAATTTACAATGATTTTTACTGGTTAATTTACTGTTTTAAAAAAATATTAAATTCATTTAAATAAAAGTAAAGAATAATTCCTCAAATAAATGTTTACTGCTAACCTATTTATCTCATAATTATATATATATATATATATATATATATATATATATATATATATATATATATATATATATATATATATATATATATATATATGTTTGAAAATTGATATAAATTGATATATATATATATTAAAAAAAGTAAATTAAAAAAGAAACTAAATGAACCGTTTTAGTAAAAGAACGGAAGAAAAAGGAGCTGAGGAAAAAAAATCCAAAAATTCACTTACTTGAAAACATCTACTTTAAATTCTCCTCTTTGGAAACAGTTATTTACTTTCCTCGTCAGTTTTTACAAGACCTGCATCAAAAAGCACTAAACCAGATACGGTAAAAAATGACGAAATTCAATAATGTATCTTAGTCAAACAAGAAAGTGCCTAACAAAAATCACCGAAGTATATTATAAAAAAAAGTACTACGAAATGGTTCTGCCCCCAAACTACTCAACTTGATGTGTTTCTGTCTCGTTATTCGAACAGCATTCTGAAGGAGCGAACGCAACTCAAATAGTACCGGAGGCGCAATCCGATACTTCTCTCTAAGTTCCTTTGAAGAACAAGCGACAGCATTTCGCTTCCTTCAAGTGTTCACAAAGGCTATAATCAAGGAATCTCAGAGGACCCTGTTAGGAGTATTATTAGGTGACAAGTAGTCATTTAGGTGAATAGAAATCTTTGAGACTGGGTTGCTTTGGATTGCGTAGGCGATTTCCCTGTAGGATTTAACTTTAAAGAAATGTGGGTCTTGATGCAATGGGATATATTTCATTTTGTTTAGAGGGATTATATTAAATGTAGGATTCAACTTTAAATAAATGTGGGTCTTGATACATTAAATACGTTTCATTTCATTTACAGGGATTATAATACACATAATAGGCATTAGAAAAAAATTCCTGTTTAAAATTTTACGTCTTTTCCTTATACAGAAAATTCAATTATTATCTGTTTAATAAAAGGAAAGTACTGAATACAGTACGTAATGAAAAACTTTATGAGCTGAGATATATTTATTTTAATATACAAAACTATCATATATTAAGTCATATGACGGAATCAGTAAAATTTTTTCCAGAATTGTAAAGTACCCATTGAGGTAGTTAATAAAAGGTTTGTATTTTGGCTGAGAATTATCTTAAAACAAAAATAATCAATGACTCAATTTAAAATTATCACATACGTAACTAGTCTATTATTTAAGTCAAATATAAGAAAAAATTATTTGTTCATATATACATATAATATATATATATATATATATATATATATATATATATATATATAT
Organism: Pardosa pseudoannulata; assembly: GCA_032207245.1. Lineage (NCBI taxonomy): Eukaryota > Metazoa > Arthropoda > Arachnida > Araneae > Lycosidae > Pardosa > Pardosa pseudoannulata. The sequence goes on along the minus strand of CM063504.1, from coordinate 161,378,188 downwards.
ATATATATATATATATATATATATATATATATATATATATATATATATATATATATATATATATATATATATATATATATATATATATATATATATATATATATATATATATATATATATATATATATATATATATATATAAATATATATGGAAATGATGCAGATGATGTTTAAATAATTTAAAATAAGAAATCATTAAATGAGATGGTTAAAGGAATGACGCCATAATGCTACAAAAAATGTTATTTTTTTGGCTGAGAATTATCTTGCAACAAAAAAAAATAATCGAGGATTAAATTTAAAATTATCACATATGTACCTAATCTTCTATTTAAGCCAAATATAAGAGAAATTTATTTACGTAATATCTAAGTTCAGTGATAAAACGTATGAAAATGATGTAGACAACGTTTATATATTTTAAAATAAGAAATGATTTAATGAGATCTTTAAAAGAAATGACGTTATATTCGTAGAAAAAATATTTTTACACATTTATTATGTGATTTTTATTATGTGATCTATTTATTATGTGATTAAATTTATTCGCCTGCTCGTGAAATGGGGCTTGATATAATGACATTAAAAGCTCAAAATAGGATGAAGGGTTGGTTTTCAAACGTTTTAAAGAAGACAGTATTTTTCGCTGTGATATGAAACCTATTTATGCTAATTTATTTTAGAATCGTATCGACAGTTTAGGAGAAGATAAACTTTTATTCTCTTTGAATTTTGGTGATCCTAGCTTATGAAGAATCCAATATGGATGCCACTACCCATTCCAGGTCCAACCTCTTCATAAATTCGAGGACAGACGGAGAGATAACTTAGGCTATTATTATATAGGGGATTGTAAGTAAAGTAATAGACATTTAAAAGATAATATTACTTAAGTAATACTTTATTTCTTTAAATAATAGTGATTTTAGCTATTGTCAGACTACTAAATGAAGTACTGCATACAGAAAAATAAATCACATAAAAAGTATTTTTGAATGTGTATTTCGTTTTACTTCCAATAACAAATTAATTTGTTTTTCTGTTATATAAATATGGAGTATTAAGAGGAACTTAATACCATTCTTTATATATCAAGTAGAACAAGATATATATCGTTCTCTTTGTTTTATGAAATCAAAAATGTATGAAAACAAATAATAGTATTTTAGCAGAGCATATTTTAATATTAACTATTTAATTGTTCATTTTGATTTAATAAATCATTTTATTAGAAATAAAGATAGTTACATTTTCTCTATCATAATAAATGCGACTATTTATTTTTTGAGTTTTCTACTAAATCTAATAGGAGAACAAAAAGTTAAAATATGTCTTTATCTTGTTTAATTGTGCCTCATTTCGTAAACAGGAAACGCATAAAATCATAGGATAAAAATTTTTGATCGTTAATAGGATATTTATTTAAATAAATTATAGAGAAATTTTTGTTACAATAATCTATCATGTAATTAATATATCTAAAAAGCGTGTTCTGTTTTAAGCCAGTTATACCTTTTAGAAAATACTCCATAAATATTTTGCATAATAAACATGTTAAATAACAATGGACATTTAATAATCCTGATATAAATTACCACTTATCAATTATGTGTCAGAAAGTATTTCGTATTGTAACTAATTTATTAAATATAACATTATGTTAACAATGTTATATTACAGTTTGTGTTAAACTTCCAACTAATAACTGAAAGTGTAAGGTTTAAATACATGTAATCAAGTAAAATTTTGCACTCCATTTAAATTGTTTTGTACGAAAGAAGAATAAAAATCCTAAAAAAATTACACGAAGTTACAAAATTTGTACAAGTTGGAAAAATTATTATTAAACTGCAAAACATTCTGCATACATACATTGGTAATGAAATATTAAAATTTCATTCAGTTTTAAAGAGAAAAACAAAGTGTTTATTGTATAAAATACGTTTGACTCATTTTAAAAAATGGATTTTCACATATATTGAGCCAAAAGCGTTACATGTACGAAAATATTTATTATCACTAATTATGTATTATAGATTATAATATTTAAATATATAGTTTTGTACTTCATCTGTCACATAAAAGGATAGATATGTACTTTAAGTTATTAACATTTTACTTTAAAATTGTAAAACATTTTGCACCGATACATTGTTAACCCCTTCCGGTAAAATGACGAGTCTAGCTCGTCATTAGTTTTTCATTCCATACCACACAATGACGAGCTACACTCGTCATGCGATTAAAGTTACTGTTAAATATGATAATTAATTTAGTTTAAAATTTCTAGTGTACTGAATTTGACAACACGTTTATCACTTGTGAAAATCACAAGTCCCTATTGCATATTATTTACTTAGAATTTCTTGGTACAAGTCAATGCCAAATTAATGAGTCAGAATAAAAGAAAACCTACTAAGAAATGCCGTGTGTGTTACGAGAATCAAATTAAAAGTGAGACTACTTGGCAGTGTAAACAATTAAGAATTCCTTTGCACTTTGTTTTGAAAAGTACCACTAGCTTGAAGACTATTATCGTATACCTTATTAATGTTTTGCTTTGATATTTTCTTAATTTTACTGTTTCTGATATTATTTAACACTATGTAAAAAGTGGATTTTAATTAAGAATATGTAAGAATTGTAAAATGAAACAAGTTTTTTAAATAAAAATTAAATGGTTATTTCATGCACAGTTTTTCATTATTAAATCATAACGGAAGGGGTTAATGAAATATTAAATTTTCAATGAGATTGAAAGAGATAAACAAAGTAATTATTGTATAAAATATGTGCTACACATCTAATGAAATTGAGTATTACATATATTACACCCCAATGTTATATATATAAGAATATGTTTATAGTCACTAATTATCTGTTATACATTAATATCCTTTAATATATAGTTTTGTACCTCATACCAATCGATTCAAGACCAAAATCTTAATCCTTCCCTCTTTTAGAGCCCACTTATGTTGCAAAGACACACAGCTACACTGTCACTCCGGCGCACCGAGAAAACACCTCATTAGGGGGCAGCTGTCATTTCGCTCCTGAAGTTCCATAACTTTATTTCGAGCCAACGCTAAACAACTCTTCCATTTAAGATACTGCTTAATCACAGTCTTCAGCGGTGATGGGTTTCTGATAGCACAGTTTTCTGCCAGTTGATAGTGCAGATCACTCACAGCGTATTATTTCGTCTTTAAATAGGTCCACTTCAAATAGTTGCTTTATTTTCTTTTTTTGCTGGTTTGTACAGTATATCGGTAGATTTCCGTAATTTCTACTGGTGATTTGTCACTCGTGTCATATCGATATGGGATATGTGGGCGTGTCTGTTATTTTAGTAGTGCCCCGTTTCCAGGACCAACAGAACTGGAAGGTATATTTTATTCAAGCAGATTATAGGTATCATTGTTGAATTAATTATATGGATGGCGATTCCAGGTCATTCACTTACACAAAATTTGATATCATGCCATAAATGAATCATAAGATCGAAATGTGTTACAAAAATGAAAAATATATATTACATTGTTTTCGTTCTACAGAAATTTTTCCATGGTGTTCTACTGTAAGAATATCGTAATACTTAAAAAAATACCAATTAAATATTTTAATTTATATTATAGCATTCGAAAATGTCAAAAGTGTATGAAGACTAAATCTTAATACAGTCATAGACATACACTCATGTGTCTATATATATATATATATATATATATATATATATATATATATATATATATATATATATATATATATATATATATATATATATATACGTGTCCCACATACAATGTGTTATATTGTTTTGCTTCAAAGGATAGGTATGTTACATTTTTATTCAAGTTACTTTTCAAAATAAATTAATAATTAAAAACTTTAAATTATTAATATCTTATTTTAAAATAACATTCTGCATAGATACATTGGTAATGATATGTTAAAATATCAATCAGATTGAAAAAGGAAAAACAAAGTAATTATTGTATAAAATATGTGTTTCACATTTAAAAACATAGAGTGTCACATATATTACACCCCAATTTACGGATATGTTTATATTCAGTAATTATATATTATAGATAATTATTCTTAAATGTATAGTTTTGTTCCTCATATTAATCAATACAAGACCAAAATCTTAATCCTTTCCTCTTTTAGAGCCCACTTATGTTGCAAAGACACACAGCTACACTGTCACTCCGGCGCACCGAGAAAACACCTCATTAGGGGGCAGCTGTCATTTCGCTCCTGAAGTTCCATAACTTTATTTCGAGCCAACGCTAAACAACTCTTCCATTTAAGATACTGCTTAATCACAGTCTTCAGCGGTGATGGGTTTCTGATAGCACAGTTTACTGCCAGTTGATAGTGCAGATCACTCACAGTGGTATTATTTCGTCTTTAAATAGGTCCACTTCAAATAGTTGCTTTATTTTCTTTTTTTGCTGGTTTATACAGAATATCGGTAGATTTCCGTAATTTCTACTGGTGATTTGTCACTCGTGTCATATCGATATGGGATATGTGGGCGTGTCTGTTATTTTAGTAGTGCCCCGTTTCCAGGACCAACAGAACTGGAAGGTATATTTTATTCAAGCAGATTATAGGTATCACTGTTGAATTAATTATATGGATGGCGAGTCCAGGTCATTCACTTACACAAATTTGATAGCCTGCCATAAATCAATGGATCATAAGATCGAAATGTGTTACAAAAATTAATAAAAGTGTTAAATTGTTTTTGTTCTACAGAAAGTTTTCCATTGTTGAAATACCATAATACTTGTGAAACTGCTAATTAATTTATTTCTTAATATTAAGGCAACTGAACATTTTAAAAATCATGAAAATTAATATTTAATACAGTCATAGATATACATTCTTATGTATTTGTTGACCTTTATTTATATACACACATATGTATGTATGTATGTATATATATATATATATATATATATATATATATATATATATATATATATATATATATATATATATATATATATATATATATATATATATATATATATATATATATATATATATATATATATATACATATATATATATATATATATATATATATATATATATATATATATATATATATATATATATATATATATATATATATATATATATATATATATATATAATATATATATATATGCATATATATGTATATAATAACCAATGGATTTTCTTGGGTTGTAATAATTTTTATTATTATTATAACACTGCATTTATAGAAGAAATAAGAAAGAATTGCTTTGCTTGGAAAATCTACAAAAATGCTTACTGTAGAATATATGCCAAAAAAGGAACTTGTTTAGTTTTGTAGATTTTTGTTAAAAAATCCATTTTTGCTTATTTCCATTAAAACGGAATCCTTGCCTTAATAATAAAAATTGCTACGCTCCAAGAAAATTCATTCGGTAAAACTGCTTTTTAAAGAAAAATTGGGAAACATGTGATCGCCATCAAACTACAGAAGAATAATGAAACATATTGAAATCTATTCTGGTAGTTTTAACGGAGAAGAAAGTATCATTATTGGAAATATTCTTTGTATTCACTACTTAATTATTGTAGTCACTGAATAAATTTATCCGATAGAAACTTAGTTTTTTTATGCATAAAATATTGATTAAAATAAATAAAATACTGTATAAAAATTAAACAAAATTTCTGTAAAATTAAAGTGGTAGATTAAGATGGACAAATTAATTATAAACTGCTATAACATATAAAACAGATAAAATTACGTAATTGATATTATACATGTTTATTGTCAAAGCTAAATTATATTTTGAGAATATAGTGAAATGCAATGAAAGAAATGGAAATAATTTTTTTTTCTGAAATTTAAGAAAAAATAGAAATTGTTATTCTTTTGTAGACTTGTTTTCATTAATTCACATTTATTGAAAACCTATAAAATTATAAACCCTGCGATTTGTTTTTACAATCGGAAATTTATACTGAATTATAATTTGAACTACGTAACATTTGCAAATAAAAGTTCAAATACATGCTTCTTTGCATTTTTTTTTATTTACCACATTATTTTATTACCAATAATTTACTCTATTCTTTAAGTTAATTTTCATAAGTAGAAAAAAATTCATATCATATTTAAAAAAAAATAAAAGAGGAGTGATTGTTTAGCTTGTTAATAATTTTTATATTATTTAAAGAGCCGTATTGCAGCCTCATTTATCAATAAACTCCAGAAAATATAATAAAAATAGATGATATATGCTGAATATAAAGACACAAATATACTAGTTCAGATTGTTAATACTGATTATACCCTTTTTTGTGATAACTTATCTCCAACATTTTTGATAAGTTGCAGAAATATATGATAAAAATAAAAATATATATGATACTTTCTGGATAAGATTATAAAAGACTGATCATTTAAGTTCCTATTTTTATTTACTTATTCTTTAAAAGACTATGATTTATTCCCAATTTTATCTGTGAACTTAATAAATAAAAATAAAGTATCAGATATTTGCTGAGTGAAATTTTACAAGAGTGATCATTTAGATTGCTATTGAAATTTATATCCTTTTAAGAGCGATAATTTTCTTCAATTTTCTTGATAAATCTGAAATAAAAATAAACTTTTCCCACATTTTCTGGTAAAAGATTTTACCATCTAAATGATATAAATTTTTATCCGAATGAGATTCCTTGAACTTTAATCTTACTAAGATGCCTCGAGGTTCAAAGACAATCGTAATTTATTCTGCATATATCGTGCTACATCTATCTTTTTCTTATCTCAAATCTCTCGGGCTATTTGATTATTGCTTTCATGTCAAAGTAGTTCAACTTTCTGCATGCCACAGGCTAAGATCAAGTTGAGAGAATTAAAAAATAAAAATTGTAGATAAACATCACAGAGGAGGCTGAATGCAATTTTTCAAATGCAAAAAAAAAGAAAAGAAATATTTATTTTTCTTCCTATTTTATCACTGAAGTACTCTTTTGAATAAAGAAATAAAAACAAACTATGTAATTTCAGACATGTTATTTTTCAGTTTACTTTTATGTAACACTTTGTTCACTCTCGTATAAGAAAACCAATTGAAAATTTCTTAATATTTCAAAAATTTCAAAAATAATTTCCTGGTACGTTTAACTCAGTCAAATTTCAGAATCGGTTTTGTGATATGTAGATTATTACCAGTCAGAAGTTCTTTATAAAATCTAATAATATGATTTTCATAGCTCTGTATTTTATCTCAAAATTTTATATTATAACAACAAAATTAGTAAAAATACGTATTATAAAAAAATACTAAAAAATAGAGCAAGCTTCTTAAATATTGAATAAAATTCTTTAATATGTTCTACGTTCTTTTTCTTTTCGAGTTTGAATTTTTTAGGTATTATCAGCTAATTAATTTATTACAGTTCCGATTTATTATTCTACATATTTTAATCATTTTATAATACATTTCTTTTGTTCAAAATTTTGAAAAATTACGAATATATATATACATATGTAATATATAAAAAATATTTAACTATGTTATTCCTTTAAAAATTTATACTCTCTCATTCTAATTCCTTTAAATCTTTTTCCCAGCCTCTAGATAGTTTAATCAAAGAGTGTTTTCCACTTAAAATTCTTCTCAAACGTTTCTATCCTAAAAATGTAATCTTCCTGTCTATTCAGCACGTTTCCTAGCTATCGCCGGAAAATGGCTCCTCGTTTTTTCCTGATTTTGCTCTTAATTCGCTGAGTAAGGTTTTCTTACATTGGAAAAATTATTTCCGTCTTCGCTCTTGGGTTCACCTCTGTTTGGGCATAGAGTGATTTTTGTGGTTTGTACTTTGTCTGTCGTTAAGTCGAAAAGATGTCCGTTGTAGCCGCTCTGGAATAAAGTTTCAATTAGATTTGTGCCGTTCTCTTCAATGTCGGCCTGACTCCATTTTTATTACTGCTAGCTGTAGAGCTTTCTCCTTGTCAAGGAGTTTTATAACTAATGGATTAAACGAACGGTTAAACGAATGGTTGAACTTAAATCAAAAACTCATTAAAGAGAATAATTTGATTTTGAATGAGTACAAAGACTGCAGAACAAACAGAAACAAATTGTAGCCCTTTTAAAAAAAATGTCAAGAACCATGAAATAAAGTACTATTTTCTTTTTAGATAAGTTTTAAATTTCATTTACATAAGGAATATATGTTTATATTATTGTTATATTACGCATTATAGTAATTATCTTATAATAGTTAATAAAACCCTTCAGAGCGGTCAACCCCTCTAAGAGGCCAAATATTCTCGGTACGGAGAGGTGGCCTCTCAGAGAGGTTTCACTATATATATATATATATATATATATATATATATATATATATATATATATATATATATATATATATATATATATATATATATATATATATATATATATATATATATATATATATATATATGGGGTTCACTTAAGAATTGGGTACACGCTAATTGGCGCCAAATCTGATGGCGATAAAGCACCAAATCTGGTAACCCAGACTGCTTTCTCCTCTCCTCGCCATGATATTTTTTCTCTTATGTACAATTTAGAGGCCGTTCTTTTTATCTAACCCTTTTGTTACTTTTCAATGCGCCTAATTTCTATTGGTTTAGCGGTTAAAAAAGTTTTTGATAACTCAAAAATTTATTTAAAAAATTAGAAAGTATTAACCTTTTAATGTTCTTTGAAAATTAAAAGTAAATCTCTGCGGATATTTTATTTATTTTTTTATTTCTGGTTTATCTTTCAAAATGAAATTTTTAATTATTTTGTGTGTTTAAAATAAGGAAATATTTTAAGAATATAAAAAAACAAAAATAATGAATTTTTAATGGTTTAAAATTAACAACCAATTAATATTAAAAAAAATAACATGAATAAACAAAATTTTTATTAATATAAATATCATTTTACGCAATTTTCAACATTTTTGAAATTAATTGCAAAATTAGTATATTATTTCACAATAAAATAAGTCAGTTAATTTAATCGCGCCGAAAATCCGTTGCCGTTCAAAACGTCAGCCTTCCGGTAACTACGCTTGAAGGAGTTGGCGCGATTGGCGCCAAAAAAAATCGCCAAAAATAGCAGGAGGTACCCAGTTCTTAAGTAGTCCCATATATATATATATATATATATATATATATATATATATATATATATATATATATATATATATATATATATATATATATATATATATATATATATATATATATATATATATATATATATATATATATAATATATATGATAATAACCTACACAGACGACTCTGGAATAAAGGGGATAGAATTTATACAAACACATACAATTTTAGCTGTTCTTGAAATAGAAAATCTAATAAAATGTCGTACCGCACAATAACTTAAGTAAACTTAAGTAAGACAATCCAGTTTATAACCAGAAAAACCTTGAAATACATAATAGATAGGCTTTTCTCTTTATCTTGGTTAACACGAAATTTATAGTTATTTCCTTCCGTATAGGTGCCTCGAAATTTCTTGTCTTATATTAAATTACCAAATTTTATATATGGCTGGGCAGATTTTGCTTTAATGTTTCCTTACTGACCGTTCAGCTATTAACACAATTATATGAAAGATTGATTCGAACATAAACGCATAACAGTGACACGTAGGAAACGGCGGAGGCATTCATAATTCCTTTCATAAATTGTGAAAAGCTGCTGGACTTATTATTAATAAATGATGCGTATAAAGCTTATACAATTACTTTTCAAAGATTAATTTGAGTCGACAGTTCTGAAAGGCACTCCGATCCTTGAGTGATATGTCAGATATTGTTCGTGATTTTACATTCACTTGACTATCTGCAAGAATTTGATGATACATTAATTACGTGCCTTGTAACAATTCATTGTGATCATCGTAGGACATAACATTATAAGAAATTTATAGAGAAATTTTAATGAGTCTATTATTATTCATTAAAATTAAATTAAATAGAATATCGCAATATATGAAAATATTTCAACTGAACACCTAAATATGTTTAAGTAAAAAGTCATTTTAATGAATTGAGATTTTATTTAGAAATGTATGCAATCTTTATACCATAAATTTGGTTATCGTTTATAATGCAATAGCAACTCATTTGTCAATGTGTGTATAATTAGTATTTCTCATGGTATATTGAAAAATTCAGTTGTAGGATATTTTTTACAAAACAACTTATTATGCATAAAATTGCTATAGTTGGCAATATTTGACTTTTTATTTCTGTAACAAGGTAACGGAAAAAACACCTGCTTTTGTATATTGTAATCATATCCAATTCAAATTACACTTTCTATAACTACAACTGTTGTAATAATAATCCTTCTGCTACGCTTTTGAATATCAATTTTCTTCAATTTACTCTCTCCATAATGTAAAAATATATTTCATATCACCTTATAAATAAATAATCTTAGCATTATTTAAGGAGAGCTAGGTTGCGAAATAGAGAATTTATTTACATCATACGGTAAAAAGACCACAATAATAATCATGCTGTGTCACCTTTGTTAATATCCTTTATGTTGTCAGTTCCCGTGCTATGCAGTTTTTAATACCATCAGAGACTGTTAGAATCAAAGAATGTCTGTACAATATAGGGTGAATCTACTACAACTGGTGTATAAAGCACATTCACAAAGGAAACGTATCACCCCCCCACACACACACACATATATATATATATATATATATATATATTATATATATATATATATATATATATGTATGTGTGTGTGTGAATAAAATCATGACGCTTAGCAACTACTTGGTAGTACAAATGACCAAACTAAGTAATCGGGTTACTAATGAAAAAACTGTTCAAAGTTAAAATAGAAATTTTGTGAAAAATTTCTTAAATTTCAACTTATAATTTTTGTTAATAGTATAATCATAAATACACACGGGCATACATGAATTTGAAACTCTTCAAACGGTACTCAGAAATGTGGAAAATAAATGTTTTATGATTGAAAAGGAAAATATTCTTGTACAGAACACGTAACACTGAAGCAAAATTAATTCAGTGTATAGCAGGATTTCCGTTCATATCTGAACTTGAATCTTCTCGCAAGTACAGTACTTCCTGTACTTTTACAAGCATGTAGAAAATAATAATTAAATGTAGAATGTTAGTTAACATTGAATAGAGATAATGTAGATAAAAACAGAACGAGAATGAAAGGTTGAATGAGGTTTCTTGACTGATACCCAGTGGTTAACGATGCTTACATCCGCATGGAGTGCATTGTTATTGAATGAAATATTAAAACACAGCTTATAAAGATGGAATTATGAGAACTATATAACGAAGTTATTATTTACAAGCCAGTTTCATAGTAACAATTAAATTTAAAGAGAGAAAATAAAAAAATAATTAAAAATATTTAAAAATATAAAATATAAAGGGGAATAAATAATACGCGGTACTACGTGCAGATAGAAAATATATACGGTTCAGAAATATTATTTTTCTCCATAAAAATATAGGTGAATTAAACGTTTTAATATCCTAAAAAAATTAAATCAAATTCAGAGAGGTATTCACATTAGAATACTTAAAATTCACTAAGTGAATGAATCAATATATTACTACTTTCATATACTACTATACAACTACTTTCCAAATGATAGATTAAAATATTAAATGTAGAAAGAATATAAGTAAGAAATTATAGGGTGTTTAAAAATGAATAAAAACTAAACGGACAGAACTAGAAATGCATAGTTTATTATATTATGGATGGGACAATATTAAATTTTCAGGCAGACAACCTTTCAAAATTAATTACAATGTTCCACAACAGATGGCGCTGCAATCTGGGAAAAACCTAAACTACATTATTCCTGGTGGATATTTTACATATATCCACCAGACGCAGCAATAATATTGTGGATTCTCAGAATGAAGTTATCAGAAACCCGTGTAAACGCCTCAGGTGGGATGGCTTCACATGCAAAACAAATGTACTGCTCCGGTTATTCAATCGTTTCTTGATAGTGGCAATACGGCTGGTCTTTTGAAAGTCACCACAGAATAATATCGTAGTTTAGATTTTTTAAATTGCAGCGCCATCTGTTGGGGAACATTGTAATTAATTTTGAAAGTTTCTTGCCTGAAAATTTAATATTGTGACAAGCATATTGCAATACACTGTGTATTTAAATCACTGTCCGTTTAGTTTTTATTGATTTTTCAAATATACCTGTCCTTTTTGAAACATCCTGTAATTTAGAGATACTATCGGTATTTATAAATCTGCAGCAATCATCAATAATCGATTTCAAAAATTAAGATTTATACACCAAATTTTTAAACTTGGATAAAAGTACAAAATTAATCCTATATTACATGTTTGAAATAAGAGAATCAGAGCACGGAATAAAAGAATAAAAATGAAACAAGTCATAAAATTTTTATTTATTCTATCAATCTAAATTTGTTATCGGGATATTAAACACAAATATTTAAATTTAAAATAAAACACAAATAATAAGATGTTTATCTAAAAACTAACTTATAGAAATCAATAAAAAATAAAATTACAGTTTAAACTAGTTTTGAAAAGTTAAAAAGCATTTTTTATTGCACAAAGTAAATGTTTTCTTTAAAGTTTTAACTTCTCAAAAAACTTTTCATTCTCTTAAAAAATTCAATTACTTTAGAAGCTGATTATTTTTTCAGCTAAAATTCTAATTAATGAAGGTATGGTTAAGAACCTCTGCTTCTGACACAATTGGATCCAGCAAAAAATTAAATTAGTCTTTTTATGTTGTAAGTTTTACTCGTTTTTTTATTTTTATGTTTTATTATCTTAATTTTTTTACTGTCTCTTATATTTTTTAAATAGTTAATCTTGTATTTACTTTAAAGTTTTTAAGTTAAAAAATGTTTTACATTTAAAGTATATAAATTATAACGAGGTAACAATAAATAAATAAATAAATAAATAAATAAATATATATATATATAATATATATATATATATATATAATATATATATATATATATATATATATATATATATATATATATATATATATATATATATATATATATATATATATATATATATATATATATATATATATATATATATATATATATATATATGTGTGTGTGTATATATATATATGTCTATATGTCTTATTTCACTCAACAAAAGTAATTCGGACACCATAAAGCTATAGGATTCTAAATTTGTATTAATTTCTCTCAATTTTACATTACATTAATTAAAAACTAGATTTCTGGTCTGAATTTCCCATAAATATATCTTTCTTTTGGAGTTATTTGAAGACTTTGCCTTAGAAATAATTTTTTATTTATGTACACTAAACTTGTTTATTTACATTCATATGTAATTTATGTATTTAAAGCAGGTATGATTGCTTTGACCATTTATGACGAAGGTTCAAATTTTTCTGTTAATGCTGGAAATGTATGCTTGATTTATACAGAAATATTAAATAGATTATTTGATTTAAAGAAAATCATATTTATTTAAATCAGTTATCACTTCCAAAATGGAAAAAGCAATTAACAAAAACATAATTGTATTGTTGGTTTATAGCTTGTATAATATTGTTGTTTATCTTCATACGTGATTGTACCTGTTATTAAATGGAATATTTTAACAAACATCCAGCATATAAGATCACCTTTTACTCATTAAAGTAGAGTGGCGTCCCATCAATGCTCTTAAACACCAAACTCTTCATATACACCAAGCTTCCACATAACCGCGGTTCCCATAAGGGAACACTAGATATAAATGTGTTAAATTCTTTTGCTCAGGAGAAATATTAAATTTATAATGAATCTAAAGCTGATAATACACTACTCTAAAATTTCAGCCTAATAAAGAATTAGCTCCTGGTATATCTAAATATTTATTAAACAAAATAAAAGTAAGTTACAAAAAGTGTTTCCTTTTATTTCCAAAAAAATTTTTTTTTCACAAAAGAGAGATTATAAGTATTTAGTAAAACATTCTTAATACAAAATATTTTTCATAGAAATTAAAATGTGTTAAATTATTAATACATGTCAAGTGCAAAAAATGTGTTAAAATATTAATAATGTTTCAAATACATTTTTGCATCATTTCCCTCATATTGTTTCGTAAACGGTTAGAGCGTATATATATATATATATATATATATATATATATATATATATATATATATATATATATATATATAGTCTGCGACATTGAAAATTACGGCACAAGTTTAATTAAAACTTTATTTTAGATCTGCTATAATATACATCGTTACGAGTCAACGACAAAGGGAAAACACTCGGTTCAAACAGAGGTGCACCCAAGTGCGAAGACAGAAAGAATTTTCCCACTTACTCAGAGATTTTAAGTGTAAGATCAGTTAAAATGCTGAGATATTTGCCGACGATAGCTGGGAAACGTGTTGAATAGACAGAATATTTACATCTTTAGGAGAGAAAGTTTTGGGAAGTGGATCGAAAGAATCTTAAGTCGAAAACGCATATATGTATATTATATATATATATATATATATACATATATGTATATATATATATATATATATATTATATATATATAATATAAATATATATATATATATATATATATATAATATATATATATATATATATATATATATATATATATATACATATATATATATATATATATATATATATATACATATATATATACATATATATAATATATATATACATTTATATATATATATATATAAATATATATATATATATATATATATATATATATATATATATATATATATATATATATATATATATATATATATATATATATATATATATATATATATATATATATATATATATATATATTTTAATCATATTTCAGTATTACAAAAAATATTTGTAGGTCATATAAGACGGGTTGAAAATAATAATAAATAATACTGATTTTGAAATATTTGTAATATAATGAAGTCATTACATAATATTAGCATCTAAGCAAATGAAAGTTTTTAAAGCACTGTACCTAAAAATATCATGTACTGTTCATTAAAATATACATGCAATATTTATTACTCTCGTAATAATTAAAACGAGGATATAAAAAACTTAAATTTTAACTCACTCGATAAAATATTAAGAGTAAGCTAATAGGAAAAATTAATTTTATATATTTATAATAAAAATTTCTCTGAAAAGCTTCTGTATATAATCTGTGTTAATATAAAGCAAAATCTGCTTATTCTCTTCTGAAAATTATGATGAAATATTTCGAAAAGGAACTTCAGCTTTGCAGCTGAAAATACGTATCACTTTATCTATTCAAAACAGCTTGAAAAATTTTCCAGTGAAATTAAACTACACCATTTTTCTCCGCATGAAGATTCTAAGTAGCCTTGCTTGTCAACCCTGAAATCGCATTCCCAACACGTTTCCCTGAAATGACGGTGCCTTTTTCAGAAGTTTGAAAAATGGAAGCTTTTGGGAAAATAGCATGAAATTTTGATCAACTCTACTTAATGTTAGGTGGATTTAACACCAACCAATTTTAAGCACTTTACGGTGGAAAGTTTTATTGAAAAGTATAGTTTTCAAAGCGTTCTCCTTTTCTGTTAAAATTATCTGAAGTTTGTAGTCAAAATAATTTCATAGAAAATCTGATATGATGGTATTTTGGAGTGAAACAATTCTCAGGAAATGTATACTGTTAAATTATATTATACACTGTTTGCTTACTTATCTGCCGATTCTAGCAGAAATAAAATCAAATCATTTTGCTTATGTTGCATGTATTTTGTAATAAATCTTACAGATTTTTTAATCAAATTTTCGAAGTAAATTAGAAAGATTTAAATTTATATTTTTTTGATTTTTTATTGAATTTATGATTTAAATTTTTCGTTTTTAAAATTTTAGACAAATAATATTTCAATTTATTTCTTGTTTAAAACCATAATGTATGTGAGATGCAATTAATATACATTAGGATAAATTATCTGTAACATGTTATTATTGAATATCTTGTAGAATAGTATTTGGATTCATAATGATGTGTTAAACTATAACTGACTTGAGTGGAACATTCTATTTGATTTTTTTTAAAAGACAAATATATATATATATATATATATATATATATATATATATATATATATATATATATATGACATGTCGTGATCCAGAGTTAAGACAGAAAACAGTCTTAGTGATAATAATAAGTTTATTAAACCATCTTTAAAGTACAACTTGCACAATTTTCACTTATTCGTCGAAGACACAAGTAGACTATTGTTGACAGCTCCATATCCAAGCGCTGATTGAAACTTATCTGTTTGCAAGCTCATCGAATTCTTACAAAATTCAAATTCTTACAAATTCTTACTTGTCCAGCAGTGTAACTCATTGTTACAGAAGTAACAAATATTCTAGGACTAATATTCTATGCAACTTTATAATATTCACAATTCAAAATATGGACTTGATATCAATTTTAAACAAATTTATTAAAAAATATTATTCCAATATATGGTACTGCTCTACTCACAAACATATTTAAGTGATTTGAAATATTTAACTTTAATATGTAAAATATAAACTGATCAATATGAACATTTAATCAATTGATACATTGAACATATACTCTAATGTTCAGTGAAAATAAAGTCCTAAAGGCATCCAAGCTCCTGTAGAAGCCCTTAGGATCCTGCAGGATAACACGGTACCACTGTCCTATGGCGAAACAGCTTTGGTATTCAATCAAACTTGCTGCAATTAATGATCGACGTCTTCTATTAGATCAAGATTTTTCACATTAGAAGGCAGAATATGCTGTTGTCCTATATCTGGATGAATGCCAAGTGGGACAGTTATTTGAAATTTCTGTATCAGTATGGATATGATACATTCAGACATTGAACCTTTTATATCCAATACATATGACAAAATTCTTCTTGAGATTCAAAGGTGTTATATTGGTTCTATTACAAGAATTTTACCAGTAGGGTTTTTTCTTGCGAAATAACATCTTGTGTAGAGTAGTAACTAATGTTCCTGTAAAATATGTCATTTTTGAATCTAAAGTACATCACTAAAAGGCAAGTGCTGTAGCAGGAATTGCAGGAATATATATATTATATATATATATATATATATATATATATATATATATATATATATATATATATATATATATATATATATATATATATATATATATATATATGTGTGTGTGTGTGTGTGTGTGTATTAATATATATACAAATACACTCTCAGACACACACACACACACACACACACACAGCGAGAAATTATATATATATATATATATATATATATATATACAAGAAAATATATATATATATATATATATATATATATATATATATATATATATATATATATATATATATATATACAAGAAATTATATATATATATATATATATATATATATAATTTCTTGTTTATTTTTTGTAGAATATTTTACAAACATCAAAATATACATTTCATAATAACCTATTTAATATTTTAGACTTAAATACTGAAATGTAATAGGCTTAAATAACTAAAAATAGCTAGAGTGTCTTCAAAAATGAACAACAAAATGGTTACTCTAAATTTACGAATACGAGAAAGAGCATATCCTCTTTGTATTACTTCATAAATTAGAAAGCTCACCAAAAGAGCTTCATTAAAAACTTTTATATACGATAAGTGGCTACTTACAGAGAAATAGAATCTTAGATGCTGCATGAATTTCAACCGAATTAGCTTTCAAAAAGTAATTTAGTGCATAAAATCTTTCATAGCTTTTAGGAAAGCATCTTAGTTTTAAAAAAAAATAATTACAGTTGGTACGGATGCTTTTCTAGAGAAATAATGGTTGTTAATAAATTTCAATGGCTATTCGTGCTATTTACTAAGAGAAGGAGATTTCTTTTTAATAAGCATACCATCGGCAAAGTTGAAAAGCACTATGCATTATGAACTGGATATAAAGTTAAAAAAGATGAACAAGGACCACGCTAAGATATTTGTTGAAAATTTATTACAAAAATGCTCTATCAATTATAATTTCTTGCATTATTATGGGATACAGCATAACGTATGATTTGCATAATGAATACTTTTCTTTGTGATTTTGAGATTTAGAATAAAGGTATGAAATACTTTATGTCAGTGCTCTTAAATAATAAATATTGTTTTCAATAACTGATTACTGAACTATAAATAATTATTTTTCTACTCAATGCTAGTTTAAAAGTTAGTTATTTATCCATATTCCCACAGTTGCTCTTTTTAGTGAATCATTATAAATCTTATATTTTTACTTCAAATGGATTTCTTTATTTATTTTTAGATATCCAAGTTTGAAGATCTTAAAATATTACACATGCAGTTTTCTCAACATAAAGTTATTGTTAATCTGTACACAATAATTATCTATATATAGATAGTTCACATAAGATTTTCAGGAAGGACTACCACATGACCACGGTTATAACGATTATTGTTTTAGTCGTTAACTATGCGGTTAATACAGCAGTATAAACTGCAGGTAGAAAATCCATTATATTTTATTAGTTTTTCAGGAAGAAGTACCACATGACCACATATATAACATTTAGAGTTTTAATCGTTAACTATGCGTCAATACAGCAGTATAAACTGTAGGTAGAAAATCCAAGATATTTTATTAGATTTTCAGGAAGAAGTACCACATGACCACATGTATAACAATTAGAGTTTTAATCGTTAACTATGTGGTTAATACAGCAGTATAAACTGCAGTTAAAAAATCCATTATATTTTATTAGTTTGTCAGGAAGAAGTAGCACATGACCACGTGTATAACGATTGGAGTTTTAATCTTTAACTATGCGGTTAATACAGCAGTATAAACTGCAGGTAGAAAATCCAATATATTTAATTAGTTTTTCAGGAAGAAGTACCACATGACCACATGTATAATAATTAGAGTTTAATCGTTAACTATGTCTTTAATACAGCAATATAAACTGCAGGTAAAAAATCGATTATATTTTAAAAAATGAATATATTACTTTTTATATATTGAAATACTGGAATAAATATTTAAAATGAAATATTTATTTTTTTCAGTATTCTTTAACTTTAGCATATTTTGAATATCCTACGTTATCAATAAACAACACATAAAACTATAAAGAAATATAACAATTATTTTTGAATTTGACAATATTTTTTATTAAAGTTTGAAAATTCACTTAACCAGAAATATTTGTACATGTTTTATTAAGAATGTTAAATAGTGTTAAGCTGTAACTACGATAATATCATGTAAATTTGTTTGTGTTGAGAATGCTCATAAATATTCATGAACTGATAAATTCCTTTTTAATTGCTTATTAGGTTTTAATTACTGCTGTTGAACATTTAAATATTTATTGAAGAATTAAAATGCTAGGAAATTTGAGTTTTTATTTATCAAATATTATAATAATCTAATATAACTTTGTAATTATCAATTTCTGATAAGTTTACTGTTTTAGTAAGAAAGGAAGTTTTGCATGCTTGATTGACATCATTTAC
>CM063504.1:161351056-161353556 GCA_032207245.1 Pardosa pseudoannulata | reverse complement strand
AAAATTACCGTACGTATAAGTTAAAATTTTCGTTTAAATGCATTTTTTGTAAGAAAGTCATTCATATATATATGCATATATATTGCAATATATATGCATATATATATATATATACATATATATATATATATATATATATATATATATATATATATATATATATATAAATATATTATATATATATATATTATATATATATATATATATATATAATATATAAAATATATATATATATATATATATATATATATATATATATATATATATATATTATATATATATACATATATATAAACTATATATATATGTAAATAACTTCTGCAACAAGTGTAGACATTTTTCTGTTATTTGTATATTGGATATTTGTTAATTGTATAAATATCTAAACATATATAGTAAATATATTTATATATATATATATATATATTATGTTAATATATATATTAACTATATTAAACTATATATGTATATATATTATATATATATATATAAGTATATATATTATAAACTATAAATATATATGTAGTTATTAATATTTCTATTACATATTGAAATATAAAAAGTGTTAAAACTGGAGTAGTACATTTTAGTGGAAGACAGTTTAAGAGTGAAAAGAATTAACTGCTGTTACTCTATAACTGTGTCGATTGAACCTTTCTAATATTCCTTTAAAAAACTAAAAAAGTCTCATAACCTTGAAAGCTTACACATTTTGGTTATTATTAGATTATTATTTGGTTATGTAAATTTATAAAAAAGACCGCTTTTAATATTTTATTAATTAATCGGCTGAAAAAAAAGTCACTTTTGCAATTATGTGGTACTTTTTACTCCGAAGGTTGTTTAAATTGTTCCAGATTATGGTTAAAAGAGTTCATTTTCAGATATTGGAAATCAATAATGCTAAAGAAATGGGGCATTTTGAAGCAATGCTAAAGTTGTATAAG
Organism: Pardosa pseudoannulata; assembly: GCA_032207245.1. Lineage (NCBI taxonomy): Eukaryota > Metazoa > Arthropoda > Arachnida > Araneae > Lycosidae > Pardosa > Pardosa pseudoannulata. The sequence goes on along the minus strand of CM063504.1, from coordinate 161,352,609 downwards.
ACATGTTCATGAAAATCAATATGCGGTTTCCCAATAGGGTATTGTATTTAAGTATATTTATATTCCAAAGCATAATAGCCCTAAGATAAAACGTGTTCAAAAAATATCTTTGATTTGAAAAATTTTAGGAGTTTTATCAATGATTGTTTTCAGAATATATAAGGCAATAAAACATATTATGGAATTAGAATGGGAAGTTTCATAAATTAGTATTTATGTGTTAATTGCTATCAGTTTATTTATTTATTTTTTTTGTATGCCAATGATTAAATGTGACTTAGAAATTGGTTTAGACTTCTATTCAATACTCAAAGATTCAAAGTTTAATAGACTGCCAAAGAAGTTTGTTAGAAATTACATATTGAAAAAAATTAGAAATTCAGACAAATCAAATGTTTGTTTCAAATGCATAAAATGGCAGTTAAATACACTCAAGAGTCAAAACATTATGACCGCCTGTCAATAAGGATCTTGCAACACAGCTTCAACCCGCCTTGGCATGGATGTCACAAGTCCTTGGTATATTGTAGACAATTGTAATGTTTTTAAGCAACGATTATGCAAATATGTTATAGAATATGTAAAAGAATAATTTTCATATTATTTTATGGAATGTTGTATGTATATTGAAATTTACCATTATTTGCCGTTTTGCTCTCAATCTTTATTATATGATTTATATACATTTGTTCCTAATATTTATATATATATATATATTCGCAGTGTAATACATATTCTAAATTAAGATAATATATTTTTAAGAAGAATAAAATATTTCTTTTGAGCCATATTATTGTATATATATTTTTTTATGTGTCATAATATATTTTTCTGACAATATATATAATAGTTAATAATAAAAATTATATCTATATTAATATATATATTTTATTTTCGTGAATTTTCCTTTGTTAAATTTTTAGCATTCATATAGACATATATATGTGTATATTTATATTATAAAGAATATAAGATATTTATATATATAAATATAATATTCAACTACAACAATAATATACATCGATAAATCTACAATAATATTCTACTACCATAATTCAACACCGAGATATTGAGAATTCGTGGTATTTAAACTTCGAGCTGCCGCCCCATAACATCCCAAATATGTTCTATTGGATTGAGATCCGATGAGTTAGGTGGTCAGGACATTAATTGGAATTCAGCATCATGTTCCTGGAACCAGTCCAACACAATTTTAGACCTGTGACACTGACGTTGTTCTGGTGGAACATTCTCTTTTCCAGGTGGAAAATCAGAGGCCTTGTAAGGTTGCTCTAGTTTTGCTTCACCATGCTAGACAGTAAGGACCTTTTTCTTTGGACGTCCAACCCCATTTCATCTACTGCTGGTTTCTCCGTCATTAATCCCCTTTGCATAAGTAATAACAACTGTAGATCGCGAACAACTTACGAATCGTTCAGTTTCGGAAATACTTATTCCGAGTCTTTGGCTATTACAATTTGCCCTCTATCAAAATCGCTTAGATCCGCATCCATTCCTATGACACACAGAAGTAAGTGAAAGAATGATTCTTC
>CM063504.1:161318556-161348556 GCA_032207245.1 Pardosa pseudoannulata | reverse complement strand
ATACCACTTGTATTAAGCTTTGAGCCATGATTGAATGTGTAACTAAGTCTCAGGAGTGATACTGTTATAAATAGTTTTAATACCCACACTGAACAAAGCTGCAGTGCAATCTGCTTTACTTTTAAATACTTAGAGAACTGTTAAAATTATATCATGGTATTAAGTCCAGAGTTTAAGATTGCTAGAAGGTTTCAAGGTAAAAATTTCCTTTACATATTAAATGTTGTTTCTATTTGTGTTCTAAGCATCTGTAAGATTAAACAGAAATATTTAAAAATCCGTGGTGACTATTGATACAATTTTTTTTCATCTTTATTATTTTGAATTGAATTTGTAATTATATACATGTCATAACAATCGAACTGATAAACCTGGCAATGAATTCTTACAAATTTGCTTTAAACATTAGAAAGTTTAGTCTTCAACAAAAATGCGAACATATTATTTTCTAGCGCTAATTCCAGACTTTAAGACTGCTTGTAAGTTACAAGTTAACACTGTTCTTTGCTTTCTTTTATATGTCGAATTTGTTTAAATACATTTCAATTTGATCACTTATCATCTATAAGATAAAAAAATAATTTTATATATGCTATTTGTTAAGACATTTAAAAAGTAAATAATTTATTTTTACCTATTTACCTAATTATATATTTATATTTACCTACTTTTATTTATCATTTTGAAATGAATCTATTAATATATACATGTTTTTACAAGTATCATTGAAAAAATTGACAGGAAATTCTTGCAAACCTGCTTGAGACAATAAAATATTTAGACACCAACCAAAGTAATAACGATTTATTTTGTATATTAAGTTCAGAATTTAAGATTGTTGGTAATTTTTATATTAACATTGTTTTCCTTTTATACATGAAATCCTTTTATATCCCTTTTATATCTCAAGTGTTATTTAAAGAGCTTTCAAATTGCACACTAATCGTCTGTAAGATTAAAAAGTTTAGATATCTATTTTGTCGAGAGATTTAAATCGAATATAATTTTTTTTCTTCATCAATATTAAGTATGTTATGTTAAATTCCAGTTTCTCCCGTGAACATTTCTCTAAAAATAAATTCTGAAATGTAGAGATAAAAATTTTTGCAATAAAAATTAATGAGCTAGAAAATAAATTCTCCAGCTCTATCCTTCAAAAATAAATTACGTATTTCAATGCTCCATTGATTAATGCATGCAACTACTGCAATCCTAGAAAAAGCATAACCGAATAAGATAGAAAATACATAATCATTTCTCCCTTCTGTCGCTCCCCCATATTCTTAGCTGCAGATAAAGACTGAAGCTACAGCAGTTCAAGTAGTTTCGGAGGAGATTGTTTTTATCCTTTTTCGTTGGACGGAAAAGCTTCCGTAAAAACGACAAGAGGTTTGAAACAGGATACAAAGCGAAATTACGTTTGATTGTTCGCACAGTTTTGGAGGACAAGAAATGAAAGGAAAATTTAAGAATTTTCTAAAGGTGCATGATTTAATTTTTTCTTTCTTTTTTATTGATATAAAGGTTACTATTTCAATGAAGAAAGGTTTTTGGTGGATTATTAAGGTAGACCGGTGAATGAAGATATTGAAAAGAGGTTACATTAAAAAAAAGAGAGATTCTTAGCGTTTCACTGATTTAATTTAGAGCCTGAATAGTTTCAGAAAAGGAATCGAATAAAGACCTTCTAGAAGAAAGGGTGGGGCGATAAAAACGAAATCGAATAAATCCGAATTAAAGTTTATTCAGAGATACACTAGAACTAAATTATATAAATACTCAAAGTTTATTGAATTTTTTCCCTTTGTTTATACATTTTGATACATTTTTTTTAAATTTATATATACGTTAAAAGTATAAGAACGTTTTTTATTATATCTTCATTGGTAAAGTTTTCTTTTTATCTCCTATTTGCGAAGAAATTTCGCATTACATAAACGATCTTTTTTTTTAATTCTGTTTTAGTAGTGGGATATGAAGAAATTACATAAATTTCAGGAATACATACTTCTTCACAAGTTGAATATAATGAAGAAACAATTCATAAAATACCTTTTCCTTTTATAACATTTTAGATGATTGAGGCCCATCTTAGGTATTTAATGGTTAAAAGAACGTTATGGATTGTAAAGATGTTACTCATTACTAGTTAAAGGATTGCTCATCACTGACTGAACCGGACTTTCATTGGGGTTAAACAGTAGTTCGGTACTGTTTAGTATTTCAGGAGTATTTCAGGAATATATACTTCTTCAAAAGTTGAATATAATGAAGAAACACTTCATAAAATACCTTTTCCTTTTATAACATTTTAGATGATTGAGGCCCATCTTAGGTATTTAAAAGAACGTTATGGATTGTAAAGATGTTACTCATAACTAGTTAAGGGGTTACTCATCACTGACTGAACCGGATTTTCATTGTGGTTAAACAGTAGTTTGGTACTGTTTAGTATTTCAGGAGTATTTCAGGAATATATACTTCTTCACAAGTTGAATATAATGAAGAAACACTTCATAAAATACCCTTGTTTTAGAACATTTTATATTATTGAGGCCCATCTTAGGTATTTAATGGTTAAAAGAACGTTATGGATTGTAAAGATGTTACTCATTACTAGTTAAGGGGTTTCTCAACACTGACTGAACCAGACTTTCATTGGGGTTTAAACAGTAGTTCGTAATTTCCATTGTAACTACATAGTCACTTAAATCTTATTTTCTTTTAAGAACTAAAATTAATCTCCTCCGTGAAACAGCCCCTAGAGGGCCAAAGCATAAGATGACAATCTCCATTTACGTGACCCAGGACACTGGGGTGCGAATAATATGTTCCGGTTAAGTGGTCAATCTTACGCGGAACCCCCAGTGTTTAGTTCCCAAGCACGCATGATCCTCAGTTCATCTACCAACTGAAGGAATGAAAGGCTAAGTCAGCATTGCTCAGTACGGGGATCGAGACTCGGACATATGGTGTGGAGGCATGAAGCTCTACCACAACGCCACTGAGCTTCTCTTTTAAAATTAACTTATTTAAAAAATGTTAAAGAAATAAGTTATTAAACAGCACAATGAACAAATCGAATTAAACTCGGAAATCAGTCTGCTAAATGTTAAGATTTGGATTAAGCACACGTTATAATCAGCGAGCTAAGTTTATTTATAAAAGATAGTTTGACACTGCACAGTACTTCGGAAATTTATGGATTACACCAAAACCCAAAAACTCTATTTTAACCAAAAATATCAGATAAATAGACTGAAATATGTGACAATTTTCATTTTATCAATCGTGAAGAAAATCGTAAATGTTCCAATTGACATGAAGAATTTTACTAACTAATTCTATTCTTCTTGGTGTTTACCGAACCGAATTATTTAATGATTTCTATTTTTTAAATATTAAGGTATAATGAGTGCATTATGATTTATAGTGTTTCTACAGCCTTCTTAAAGATTCATTGGTACATGATTTTAGTTGCCAAAATTTTAAAATGGAAGGTATTGGCCAAGTACATTTTTTCATGAAAAATTTACTTGAATCTACTTGAAAATTTACTTACGAAATCATAAAAGTGATCTATTTAGTCTATACATATCTTTACAAATACGCAATGTCTAACGATATGTTAAAATAACCAGTTTATTGAAAAATATTTTATATTAAATTATATTTAAAACAATATTTTGTCCACTAAACTCTAATAAAAACAAACTGTAGATTCTAAGAGCTAAAAAAACTACATTAAATTTTATCTAATATTTTTAATTCTTAATACTAAAATACTATTATTACAGCTAAAACACTCATTTTATAATTTCTTGAGAAGAAAAATACAGGGAATCATTTTAAAGAAAAATATATAAGTTAGTTGACAATTGCTAAAGAAATTATTCTTCATAATCTTTCTAAATTCTGAAGATTTCAAAACCAGTTTAAATTATTTATAAACAGCTTAAAGAAATATACTTTTATTTTGTTTTCTATATAAAAAGAGCTACTTGTACACTAAAATAACACGAGTTGGCGTTATAATGTTTATCTGACAACTTTATGGTGTGACAGGATAATCTAAACTGTATTACACCTCGAGGGAAAAATATAATGGTTTATAAAGTTTATATATTGTTTAATATTTCTCAGTTATATATTATTTAAGTTTTGAGAAAATATTAGAAAATATTTAGATGTGTAAAGAGTAGAATAAACATTTTGCCAATTGGTTTTAAGTAACTGAGCAAAAGAGGATAAAATTGTTTATAATTAACTTTTTTATTTATTTTTTTCCATTTTAGATGAACTGTTGAATCTTAAATTAAAGTTTATCGTTTGGAATTAGTTTCATCAGGAATTTAACTGAAATTAAAGTTATATATATTTAAAAAGTTTTATATTAGAAAGTATGTTAATTATATTTAGATCTATTTATAATTAAATATTATAGAATTATCTTTATAAATATTCCTAATATGTGTTTCTTGTGTACATAATATGGCTATTTCTACTTATTTGCATTTTAGATCTTAAGAATAAAAATTTGTTTCTCCTAAAGATGAGAAATATATAGGGGAAATATTATGGAGAAAATTGCCCTCTCTCTCATAAAAGTGTCAATTAAAGGGATAAATTTTTAAAGTAATTTTTCATATATTAGAAACATATTAAATCTTAATAATGGTATTATTAACTGTACTCTGTGAGCGGAAATTCATCATTATATCTGCTTATTTATGAACTCAGTGTAAAATTAAAAAAAGCTTTGTTTTAATGAAAATAAAAGATTTTCCTACATTGTTAATAAATGTCTCATATATTTAAATTAAAATATTTAGTTTTTCTATATAAACGATACTTAAAAAATAGCACAATGTAAACACCAAGTGAAAAAATATGTAAATCTACTCACTGATAAATTAACTTTCGATAATTTAAAATTTTTAAATAAAATAGAAGATAATGTTCATTTATATTCTGTAAGGTTCAATCATTTTAAAAAGAGTGATATATTTTATTTTATAGCATTATGAAGGCTAATTTTCTTTTATTTTTTTTTACCTTTCCTTTTTTAATGTCATTTAAATTACTAAATATCACATACTTCTAAGCTATTTTTACATAATAGAACCGATATTTTAATTAAATTTTATATAAACATTTTGCCCCTTTCTCTCTCACACGCACACAAATTCTCCCTCCCCCCCTCTCACTCTCTTTCTCTCTCTCTCTCTCTCTCTCTCTATCTCTATCTATCTATATATATATATATATATATATATATATATATATATATCCAAAGTTATGCTGAAGGTAAATGAATTTCTGTTTTCTTCATTTAGTGTATATTTTCTTGATTACCATGTATAACATTTTACTTGAATTACAAAACTAAATAATTTTATTAATTCTAGACTGATTTTAAAGAAATTGTAAAAAATCGCTATAAGTAGAAGAGAATATTTTATTACACTATATTTTCAAATACTGAAGAGATGACAATTTTGAATACGATATAAATTTCAGAATCTGAAAAAAGGAGCTATGAATAACTAAATAGTTAACTTTTGAATAGTTACCTTTTAATATTTAATTGGTTTTATTCATCTTTAAGGTATTCGTAATATTTGATCGATATGTTGACGTAATAGTCATACTAATTATTGAATGGAAAGTGTAACTGTTATCTCATTTTTAATTATTATTTATTTTGTAATAAACAACATATTTTTTTAATTATAATATTCAGCTAAAAATGCATCACCGATTTGAGATTACTAAATGAAAATGTTTCATCAATAAAAACTTTCTTCAAAAATTGCGTCCACATCAATTTAAAGAAATACAGAAATAAAGCATGTTTCTTAATAGTGATCAAACATTCTTTCGTATTTTAACAAATATTGTTGTTGGACGGAATATATGAAGTCTAAAATCTATTAATAGAATTTAATTCTAAAAACTATTTAAGTTTGACTAAATAGTTTCTACAAAATTAAAGCATTCTTTAATACTTTCAGATACTGAGAAGGCAAGGAGTCTGAATACGATATGATTTTCAGAAAAATTTATTTTCAATAATTAATCTTTTGAATAGTTTATTCTTTGAATAGCTACCCATTTTATGAGTTACCCTACCTGTGAATAGTTAAATGGTTTTCCTCATTTGTCACTTTTATTTTAAGATATTTTTTTACAATAATTGTTTGACATGGTAAGGTTATATTTATACTAATTACAGAAGGACACATATTACAACTGTCATTTTCTTTTTAATTACAATTTATTTGATAATGAACTACACATTTTTTAACTTTAAATCTAAAAAAGCCGAAATAACTTTACACAATAAGAGTATTTCATTAATTAATCTTCTGAATAGTCTATTATTTCAATAGTTACCCATTTGATTAGTTACCCTTCCTGTGAATCGATGAATGTTTTCCCTCATTTGTCACTTTTATTTTAAGATATTATTTACAATACTTGTTCGACATGGTAAGGTTATAATTATACTAATTATAGAGTGATACATATTAAACCTGTCATTTTATTTTTAATTACAATTTATTTCATAATGAACGACAGACTTTATAACTTTAAAGATAAAAATACATAGCCGAAATAAAGTTACACAATGTGAATATTTCAGTAATAAAATCACTGTTCAAAAATTGAGCTCTTTTCAATTGAAAGAAAGACAGTAATCAAACATGTTTCTTAAGCATGATCGAATATTCTTTCGTACTTTAGCAAACACTGTGGCACGAACGGAATCCCTTAAGTCTCAAATCTCTTACTTAAATTCAATTCCAACAACTATTTAAGTTTGATGGAAAAGTTTCTACGAAAGCGAAGTATTGTTTAATGCTTTCTAATATTGGGAAGACAACGATTCTTAATATGATTTGAGTTCCATCTCCGAACAATTTTCTTAACAGGCGAAATAGTTAAATGGCTTTTCATTCGTTGCTACGGGACAGTATGGATCTTAATTGATCCTTGTTCCACGGTTTACAGAATGACACATGCTTTGGAATTCCACGAGCATTTACCTCTGTTTGCATGTATGACAAAAGAGGAATAACGTATAAAAATAAAAAGAAACATTCATCTGAATACATCGGAATTCAGCGGATATATGATCAGTTATTTTAAAGATTGATATTTAAAAGCCTTACAAAAATTATCTGTTTATGGCTTGAATTAATAATTTATCATTTCCAGAAAACATATTTGAATGATAATCTAAATATTTTATGTAACCAGGAAGTTGGTAAAACAATATAAATCTTATATTTTTTTCTAATTACATTGCAATGTTATACAAAGGGTTTTACTTCAAACGCCAAACAGATGCAACTATTTAATTCAGCAATGAATTGTGTTCATGTGGAACTAAAAATCTGACCTTAAGGTTGCTAAATTTAAATATTCCATTCCAAAAACATATTCGAAAACATCCTTATTTCAAGTTAACCGTTTATCCACCAATGTTTCAATAATGGAACATGATTTTTAAAATAAAAAATTCGCATGTAAAAAAATCGTAATAATATCGCTTTTACACACAATTGAACATAACATTATAAAGTATTTTTTACAATAAATTTTCTTTTGTTTAGGTAATTATTTATTTTTTTTTACATTTTTTTAAATTTTACTATATTTTGTCAATTTTACCATCCTTTACAATCAAATTTACCAAAATTCTAGTTTAAATGGAAAAAACGCAATACTTTAAAATATACCTTTAAACAACATATACTACTGGAATACAACAAATGCAAAATTTTATTTTTAAATTTTAAAAATAAAATTTACGTATTTATGGCTATGTTCCATTATTGGAACATTAGCGTTTCAAGGGTTAAATTTTATTTATGTGCAAAGCATTGTATGATATTACAAACATTTTTTTTCTTTTACATTCTGATAAAAATAGCACAATGCTTTTTTCATAATTCTGTTTTTAGATACTTAAAGGCTTTACAAAATTAATGATATGATCTATCTATCTATCTATCTATCCATCTATCTATCTATCTACCTATCTATCTATCTATCTATCTATATATATATCTATATATATATATATATATATATATATATATATATATATATCCCAGGGTTTAACAACTGGGAAGAATGTTCTAATTCCACTAGCTCGAGTCGCCTATCATTAGTGTGAAAGAGCTATGGAGTGAAAAATTTTAGTGAGTAATTTGAATAACTCAAGAAGTTGTTCTAAAATTGTACTTATTGGTAGAAAAAAAAATTATATAAACCCTTTAAACCCATCCATCAATGATTAGATCAATAGTTATCATCACAAAAATATTTGCACGAAACAGTTTAAATTCTGAAAATAAAGAACAAAATGCAATAGTATGCTTGTTATACCTTTAAGATTAAAATAATCAAATAAATAAAAAATACATATTTCATTGAAGGTATTCATATTAAAATGAATTTATTTACATTTATCCTGAATAACTGCATTCATATAAAATAAATTATTCATAGGTATGACTAAAAGATTTTTGATTCATTGTTTAATTAAATTAATCAAAATCATAAATTGGATGATTGTCATGATTATAATAAATTTAAATAAGCATATACTACCTGACTATTAATTCATAACAAATTATTTATTTTTAATAAAAATAAAAAATATTGTAATAGCTATGAGCATAATAGCAGTTTTAAGAAAAACTTAAAAACTAGTTTAATATGTTTTTATTGTTTTCAATTATATGTAATTAGTTATATCATTAAGATCATATTATTTAAATAGAAAAGATGACGCTAAAAGGGATAATTTAAGAATGTCTTTATTTCAGTATTAATTCTATAAACATTATAAAAACTTATCCCCTATATAATAATAACCTTAGATATCTGTTCGTCTGTCATCGTATTTATGAAGCGGTTGGACCTGGAATGGATAGATGCATCCATATTGGATTTTTGATGAGTTAGGGTTAACAAAATGCAAATCGAGATAGAAAACGTTCGAAATCCACACCTTCTGCTTTTTCGAGCTCTTAATGCCATTATTTCCAGCTCTATTGTCTCCAGTTAAGAGCAGGAGGTTAAATTTATCAGTTTATCACATAATAAATAGGTAAAAATAACATTTATTTCTAGCATTATGACGTCATTTCTTTAACCATCTCATTTAATGATTTCTTATTTTAAATGATTTTAATATTGTCTGAATTATTTTCATACATGTTATCACTGAACTTAGATATTACGTAAATGAATTTCTTTTATATTTGTCTTAAATAATAGATTAGGTACATATGTAATAATTTTAATTTTAATTATCGGTAATTTTTGGTTGAAATGAAAATTTTATCACCGGTATTTCATTTAATGATTTCTTACTTTAAATTTTTTTAATATTGTTTGCATTATTTTCACATTGTTATCACTGTACTTAGATATTACGTAAATAAATTTCTTTTATATTTGTCTTAAATAATAGATTAGGTACATATGTGATGATTTTCATTTTAATCATCGGTTATTTTTTGTTGCAATGCAAATTTTATCACCGGTATTAACAACAAATTCTAGGATTCTATGTCACGGACTAATATATATCTAGCTTTAAAGTTATATAACTTTGAAAATTAAGAATTTTGTTTGTTTGTGTGTTCCTTTTTTATACATAACCACACGGTATGCGATCCATTCGCTAAATTGTGGACATCATTCATATATACCGACAAATAATCACTGTCAATATTAAAGCCTGTGCTGTCCATCTTATCATGTAATATGATAAGATAAATTAAAGTTGGCAACAAACATACGCCCAGTAAAGATTTTTACTGATCAATTCATATATCTATCATTTTTACTGAACCCGTCATATATATCTTTGAGAGTTAAGAAGTTTGTTCGTATGTGTGTTTGTTTTTTATACATAACCACACGATTTGCGATCCATTCGCTAAATTTTGGACATCATTTACATGTACCGACAAATAATCACTGTCAATATTAAAACATATCCTGTCCATCGTATCACGAAATATGACAACATAAATTAAAGTCAGCAACTAACATGCTTTCAGTAAAGATAAACAAATTATTGAGCGTATACCAGATAATTTTCAATTAAAAAACAAATAATTTTTTTTACCTGCCTTATGTGGTATTTTACAATTCTTGAAAATTAAAAATTTTACTGATCTCGTCATTTGACAGCATATGTGCTAGTATAAAATAAAATTTATACAGAAAGCAATTTTTTACTTCAGTTTCGCAAAACATTACTTATTATACAAATATTTTTTTATGAATAGTAGACGATAGTTTTATTAATAATTCAGTATAACCCTTTATCTACTCAATTTGTAAACCGAAAAGGTTTCAAAATTTGTGTTTTTTTTCATATTTTAAATCTATATATGTACTGGATAATTGAAATATACATGTTGTATTTCTAAAATAGAATTTTTATATTGATTTTTATCATGAGAAACTAAGCTGTCAGAAAAACGAATTAAAAATATTATCACATACAAATTTATTTTTTAAAAAATTTCAATTGAATTACAGTTAATTTCTAATTATCACGTAATGTCTATAATTATATTATTTAATTTAACTATAGTAACTTATATGTACCGCCAAATAATCACTGTCAATATTGAAACCTCTACTCTCCATCCTATCACGTAATATGACAATATAAATTAAAGGTGGCAACAAATATAGGTCTATAAAGATTAAAAAAAAAAAAATTATTGGGTGTGTACCAGATAATTTTCAGACATAAAACAATACATTTTTTACCTGCCTCATAGGGCACATTACAATTCTAAGAAATTAAAAAATTTACTGATCCCGTCATATGACGGGCTATATGCTAGGCTGAAAATATTTATACAAAATATTTAATCTTTCTAAATTAAAGAAACACAAAAATAGAACACACTTCCCGAAGATGATCGAAGACTCTTTCAAATCTTAACTGACTTCGTGGTCAGGATGGGATCAATGAAACCTGAAAAACTTTTAATTCGAACAGCCATTAATGGTTGATGGGAAAGATTCTACAAGAGCGAAGCATCGTTTAATAATATTGCGAAGACAACGAATCTTAGTAAGATTTGAATTTCCTTCTCTGAACAATTTTAGTAACATTCGAAATAGTAAACGGTCTTTTCCTCCATTCTCGCGTGACGTTCAACTCTAATTGATTCGCGTACTGAGGTTTACAGAATGTGATGTGTTTTCGAAAAGCCCTTGTCGTTAGTATGAAGAGAGAAGGAAATAGCGTTAAAATGCTTCGATGCATAGAACAGAATAAGGATATGTTCTCTATTTGGAGTGACTTGTATAGAGGACATTTATAACCCAATGATATTATGCAACAATGATTACAATAAATATTATATTTATCATTATAAATTATAAGCAGGATGCATTTTAAAGTCTTTAAATGAAAAGTGTGTGTGTATGTGTTTTGTGTCCAGTGGTTGGCAAAAGAAGAAGTCTTTTTTGGTAAATCATATATATATTCCAAGTATAATTTCCTCTTTTGGCGTCACTTGTGCCATTTTCATTTCTTCGAGTGGATGCTGCTGACAGCTCTACTTCTTCGAGCCAACTATCCCTTTTCGCTTTGTTTACTCTTAAAATTTCCACGAATATCCTGTCGCTTCACCGAATTATGCTGAAAGATAATGCGAGGGGATTATTTTTTCATTTGGTTTGTTGTTATAAAAGAGTTTCCTTTTAAACTGTTAACAAGCAGCTTAATTTTTCCAAATCCCCCCATTTCAAACCTGACATAGGCATATAACCCCCCATATATATATATATATATATATATATATATATATAATATATATATATATATATATATATATATTATATATATATATATATATATATATATATATATATATATATATATATATATATATATATATATATATATATATATATATATATATATATATATATATAATATATATATATATATATATATATATATATATATATATATATGTATATATATATATATATATATATATATATATATATATACATATATATATATATATATATATATATATATATATATATATATATATATATATATATATATATATATATATATATATATATATATATATATATATATATATATATATACATATATATATATATATATATATATATATATATATATATATATATATATATATATATATATATATATATATATATATATATATATATATATATATATATATATATATATATTTATATATATATATATATATATATATATATATATATATATATATATATATATATATATATATATATATATATATATATATATATATATATATATATATATATATATATATATATATATATATATATATATATATATATATATATATATATATATCCTGATTAAATGAGTTTGGAAAAAAAGAGAAAACTTTGCATTGGTTTCAAGTATACTGATTACCTAAGTCAAACTAATAAATAGATTGAGATATCTTGGTTTTAAGAATTTTATAATCATAATACACGAGACAAGAAAGAATTAACAAAATATTCATTTATAATGCAAATAAAATAATTGTAAATGGTATGCGAATCAGAGTTTTCGGGAAAAAATTTGAAGCTAAATAGATTTATTTTTATTACAAATTTTGTGAATTTAGTTATATCGGAATGTTCATGAGAAGAAAATGTTGAAAAAATATAGAACCATATCGTTTTTATTTCTTTACTTTAAAAAGGAATGTAATTATTTCTCTGTAAATCATAATTGGAAAATTTCGTTCTTTCGAATCTGAAAATATACAGATATGGAAGATGTAGAACATTCCCCAAAGAGACTTTCAACTTGTAACTAATATTGTGGGTAGGACGAAATCACTTAAATCTGAAAGCACTTACTTCATTTTAATCCCTAGATCCATTAAAGTTTGATGAGAAACTTTCTACAAGAGCGAAGTATCGTTTAATACTTTCTACAATATTGGGAAAACAACTAATCTTAATATGATTTGAGTTTCCATCTCTGAACAATTTTCGTTACATTCGAAATATTTAACGGTCTTTTCCTCCGTTGTCACGTGACGTTCATTTCTAATTGATCAGCGTTCCACGGTATGCAGAATGTGTCGTTTGTTCGAATTCTACAAGCGCTTACCACCCTTCGTTGGTATGAGGGGAGAAGAGTTTAAATGAAGCATGAAAATGCAGGGAGTTAGTGAACTGAATAAAGCACTGAATTGTTTTCTAACTGTAGTGGTATGTAATAAAGGATTATTTAACAAAATATTAAAATTATCTCAGAAAAATTAGAATTAATGAGTATGTATAGTATATATTATTTATATTACATCTAGCGTTAAATAGTTTATATCCCGTTCGTTATAAATTATGGGAAAATATCGAAATTATATTAATGTTACATTATTATAATTGTATTTAATAAAAACCTAAGAGAAATATACTATACCATTATAATAAATAGGGTAATTCATTCACAATATATGAACTTTGATGTAATAAGAACGCTTTATAGTGCTTAACTGAATAAAAGGAAACAAACATGTGAAATGTCATGATTGTAGCTGCTTCAAATTTACTGTGAATTAACAATCAAATAACATTTAAGAAGTTTTTTATTTGTATGCACTGAAAAAAAATTATAAACACTATAAGCATGCATGTTGATAATACCATTTGAAAAGTACAATTAATTCATGTTTTGTTATAATCGTTACGATAATAGTTATTTGCCAATAATATTATAATGAAAAGTAAAAGAAAAAATGTTAAAATATTATACGCAATCATTACAAATTTCTTAATTTAGTATCAAATAATTATGATTCAACAGTGCAGGTGTAAAAGTTAGTTGCTTTTTAGACTAGCTTATCAACATTATCTTCATTATCGCTTTGTCTTTACTTTAAATTATAAAAATGTAATTATATATCTGAAAATATTAAAAAAATTAAAAGATACAGTAAATGAAATTAGTAAAAAAATAAGCATAATAAACTAATAAAGAGAATAAGAATCACAACAAAAATAGTGTTATTTTCTACATGGAAATCCCATTATGAATGTGATTGTGATTTTCATATAGGATATATATCAAAAGTGTAATTAAATTTTGCATTACATGGACTCAATAAAGAACAAACAAATATAAGAAAGGAATTAACATTTTAAAAGAAATGAAGATTTTAAAAACATTAAGATTTAAAATATTTTTAAATAAATTATAATTTTTCTTATTTGTTTAGTTTAAAATTATTGTGTATTTTTTAAGTTTTTGTTTACATATTTATAAATTATATTTAAGGGACAATTAAATCTCACTGTTACTCTCTCTCTCTCTCACACACCCACCCCACACCCCCACACCCCCATATATATATATATATATATATATATATATATATATATATATATATATATATATATATATATATATATATATATATATATATATATATATATATATATATATATATATATATATATATATATATATATATATATATATATATATATATATATATATATATATATATATATATATATATATATATATATATATATATATATATATATATATATATATATATATATATATATATATATATATATATATATATATATATATATATATATATATATATATATATATATATATATATATATATATATATATATATATATATATATATATATATATATATATATATATATATATATATATATATATATATATATATATATATATATATATATACATATATATACATATATACATATATATACATATATATACATATATATACATATATATATATATATATATATATAATATATATATATATATATAATATATATATATATATATATATATATATATATATATATATATATATATATATATATATATATATATATATATATATATATATATATGATTTTAATTAATTAAATCTATATCAATTGTTATTTTAATATACTCTCTAAATTTCTGAAATTTTATTATTTAGAGTGATGCAATATTAGATGATTGTCTAATTATATTAACTTTAAAACAAATTTCTCTTGTTTCTGATGCAACTTGGTCAAACCAAAAGAGATTGAGCCATAGGCTATTTTTATTAAGACAAAGGAGTGTGACTTTTCGTTAAAACGAGCACCGCTAGGATGAAATTGCGATTTATACTTAAGTTTGACCTAGGAATTTGGAAGCATATACCAAGCAGAAGATCCATAAATGATCCATAGTGGCTTGCCACTCCCTAGAGGTTATGATTGAGAACTTGGAGGACCTTGACACCACAAACATAATTTAAGTGCCCTAGTTAGCTTCAATGAACACAGAATGATCTTAAGCAGGCTTAAGCTCCAAACTCATATCCCTCCAGTTACGAGAAAGATGCCTTTAATGATTGAGCTACCACGTATCAAAGAAATGTAGCTAATG
Source organism: Pardosa pseudoannulata (assembly GCA_032207245.1). Classification (NCBI taxonomy): domain Eukaryota; kingdom Metazoa; phylum Arthropoda; class Arachnida; order Araneae; family Lycosidae; genus Pardosa; species Pardosa pseudoannulata. Next base: position 161,333,048 of record CM063504.1, on the reverse strand, counting down.
CAGTTTAATATGCATTAAATTTTATTGTAAGCATGAATTGCTTGGACTAATTTCTAGCTATATTCCTGTAAATTTAACTATATGCACTAGATAATAAAATAAATACACAAACTACCGTATCAAACACTTTTTCTTTCGCCTTCTATATCCATTACTTTATTAAAAGATGGATGATTCTGCAACTTGTTAAGAATTTTTTCTCGACCTTTAAAATATTTCTTTATCATTCTTCAGAGGTTTGGCGTAAGACCGTCTTATTAAGCCCCAAGAGACTCATTAAGTGTGAAAAATACCAAGAGGTAGTAATTGTGATGTCAGTCTAGACTTGTTACTTGAGACTATATCTCATTAAAAATCTCTAAGGTGACATGCATTTTAACTTAAAAAAATAATTTGATTTCGAGGCTAGTTATTAAATAATTCTTAAACATAAATTTCATTAGTGCTCTGCTTAAATGTAAATAAAACCTCCGTAAGTAAATAAAATATTTATGTGTTTACGCACACACATCTACCTATTTATCTATCTTCATATATATATATATATATATACACACACAAACACACACACACGTATATATATATATATATATATATATATATATATATATATATATATATATATATATATATATATATATATATATATATATGCATACATACATGTATGTCAGTGTGTGTATCTATATATTTATCATATCATTATATTAGTATTATATTTAATTTATTTAGAATGATTTTACTGTAATTTTATTTGATAAAATTACAGGTTACGGAGACACAGTGATGTATTTAGGACAAATTTTAATTTCTATTATTGCAACAGTATTATCAAATATAGTATTACAAACTTATAACTCCTTTTAATTATAAAAAAAGTTCTCCGTTATTATACTTAGTGTTGACATTTTATGCTATAAGTTAATCTTCTTTTCATTACTTATTTTCTTTTCTCAGTGACTAGACGTAATGTTTAATTTTTATGTTGTTCGTAAGTCTGATTTAAATTATTTTAGCTACTGTAAGTTTATGTACGCTTTTCAATTAATCATGCAATAAATTTTATCCCCCTGTGAATTTATCTGACTTTTTATAGCCCTATTTAAAGAGGAAACACACAAACAATTCAAAAATTTGAAAAATAATTTAACCTTCAACAATATACACGTTCTTTTATCCTTTTTCCGATATTCTTTAAATTACAGCTATTCCATCGACAGGAATCCTCATTGAAGTCTAATCTTTTTCATTAAGATGTGTCGTTAAAATATTATATTTTAATCAATTAATAATAAACTTATCATTTAATTTGACATAGGTGTAAAAGACTACTTTTAGATTGTAAAATCTTTCTCATAAATATCCCTATGTATTGTGTATAAATTCCATGTTTAATACTTGCCATGATTTGAAAAGTGTTCTACATTTGATATAGTTTAAATAAAAAAAATGATATAAAAATAGTTATTCAACATAAATCTCTGATAATTTTACTTGCATTACTGTAAAAACGATGCGCGTTAGCTCAGTCAACAAAGACACTAAAAAGAGGACTGATGTCAAGGCACAAGAAAGCCTAAAACCTTCGTATTTGTTAAAAGTGACTGAGAAACGTAAAAAAAGTCCGTGGTCACAATGTTCTCAAATTTCTCAAACGATACATATGGAATTGGTAGACAAAACTTGGGGATATTCTTGTTGTTCCTTTTACTACTTTTATATTGTAAAATCTTTATCATAAATATTTCTATGTCTTGTATATAAACTTCATATTTACTTCCTGCAAAGTTTCGAAAAGTGTTCTATATTTGATATAATTTAAATAAAGAAAAAATAATATAAAATATTTATGCACTATAAATCTCTGATTGTTTTACTTACATTACTGTGAAAACGATTCAAGTTAGCTCAGTCAACAAAGACAGTAAAAGGAGGACTGAGGTTCAAGGACCGAGAAAGCCTAAAATCCTTCTTATTCATTAAAGGTGACTGGGGAACGTAAAATATGTTCGTGGTCAAAATGTCCTAAAATTTCTCAAACGATACATGTGGGATTGGCAGACAAAACTTGGGGATATTCTTGTTGTTCCTTATACTACTATTAAATTAAAATTTTTTTTTCATAAATATTCTTATACCTTGTTTATAAGTTTCATACTTACTACCTGCAATGTTTTAAAATGTGTTCTATATTTTGATATAATTTAAATAAAGAAAAACTAATATAAAAATATTTATGCAATATAAATCTCTGATTGTAACTTGCATTACAGTGCAAACGATTCAAGTTAGCTCAGTCAACAAAGATAAAAAAAGGAGGAATGAGTTCAAGGCACGAGAAAGCCTAAAATCCTTCTTATTCCTCAAAGTTGACTGGGGAACGTAAAATATGTTCGTGGTCGCAATGTCCTCCAATTTCTCAAAAGATTTGTCTGGTATTAGCAGACAAAACTTGGGGATATTCTTGTTGTTCCTTATACTACTTTTAGACTGGGAAATTATTTTCATAAATATTCTTATACCTTGTTTATAAGTTTCATACTTACTACCTGCAATGTTTTAAAAAGTGTTCTATATTTTGATATAATTTAAACAAAGAAAAACTAATATAAAAATATTTATGCAATATAAATCTATGATTGTTTTACTTGTATTACTGTTCAAACGATTCAAGTTAGCCCAGTCAACAAAGATAGTAAAAGGAGGAGTGAGTTCAAGCCACGAGAAATCATAAAATCCTTCTTATTCCTTAAATGTGACTGGGGAACATAAAATATGTTCGTGTTCAAAATGTCCTTCAGTTGCTCAAATGATACATCTTGGACTAATGGACAAAACTTGAAAATATTTTGCTTGTTCCCTACTTAAAAATTGTGAGGAGCCTCTGAGCTAAAAAGTTATTTAATCCTAGTGATTCTCATCAAACGAAATGAGCACCACTTTGCCTTAGCTCTCTGCTCATGGAAGTGTGCTAGATGCAACAACAATGTATAAACTATAGAAAATTTTATTGATAGTTTTTTAGCACAAATTACACTTGTTTTATATAATAGAAAATAAATCCTGTTATAAATCGTGAATCTTCATTATAAATTCCATACTTAATTCGCTTTGCTATATTTCGTTCGATAAAATTTTAAGTTTCCTAAAAAGTGTAATTAAAATTTTATATTTAAAGCTTTCGTGATGCATAATGTTTAACAATCTTTAAATATATGATTAAAAGCTGCAAAATTATTATAGTACTTAAAAATCTCCCGTTTAGCTGAACAATAGAGCAGTTTTAGATTTTAAATAATTCATTTGTTTCTTCTACCTAGTTTGAATATTTTTCTCACACTAGTTAATTTAAAGTGCGTAATTTCAAAAGGTTTCTATCAAACGAGAAGAATTATTATTCATGGACCATTTTAGAAAGAAAGGAAATTCAAATTTATTGTAATTACTTTGTCATTCAATTCCTAGTTTGAGGGAATTCTACCCAGTAATAGAAATTTGCAGATTTAAAATTCATTTTGTCCGTGGGTGTTTTACATTTGCAACATAAATGCCTATTTTGTAGACTCATCAAAGTTAGTATACAGTATATAATTTTCTTTTCTTTAATGTGCTTAAATGTTTGAAGAGATATTAAATTCTATTTAAAAATCCTACCTGTCATTTTTTGTAATTGAATATTTTAAAATGAAATAAATGAAAAAATAAAGAGTGGTTTAAAAATAAAACTCATCATTTCCTAAGAGATATGATAAATTTAACCTATTTAACTATATATATATATATATATATATATATATATATATATATATATATATATATATATATATATATATATATATATATATATATATATATATATATATATATATATATATATATATATATATAGAGAGAGAGAGAGAGAGAGAGAGAGAGAGAGAGAGAGAGAGAGAGACCGATAGCTATCATATGCTTTAGTGAATCTGCTGTAGTCTCCTTTTCAACCTGAGGTATACAAAAGTAAGTAACCCTTTAGTCTGGGGCAATGGCTTAAAAAATCCTAGCTACACTTCTAAATGAAATATTGACCGTTAAAGTATATTCTTACGGAGAAGCATCCGAAGCTGAAGAAACAGATACTCTATTCTGATATCAGAGCTTCACCAACAGCTTCGTGGGTTGGAATCCTATTATGGCAGGGATGTTCGTAGCCTTTCGGAATCGGCTTTAAGCAGTAGGTCCCGGTCTCATTAGCCCTCGTGTGCAAAACAGTAGACTGTAGCGCTCCAAACCAAACGAAAATCACCAACACTGACTTTTCTAATAAAGCCACTATATCGCGAGAACTGGTACATCTCTTAAACCTACTATACTACTGGAATAAGTTTGTCAACAGCATTCTACTGACCTATTCTTCTAATTATGCGAATTCTTTCAGTGGAGTTTGGATAACATGAACAAAGAAATAACGATAGGAAATTTAATGATAATCTTTCACTACAAGTCGTTTTAAACACATTACATATGGCGTTGTTGTTCTTTGTTATGTAGTGCCATGTGGTGGCAATTTTTTATACCTTCTTCTTTTAATTCAATAAAACACTATCTAATTTTAAGGATTTGTGTTTATCTATCAGTATTATTTTGTGAATTATTTCACTTTAAAATATTAACGGATTATTGGCCCAATAGGTATTTAAATCTGTGAAAAGGGTTGTGAGGTAATATAAAATCGGGCAAATAAAATTAAATTTTACCAAAAAAATATAAAATATTTTTCTAAATATTATTTTTTAATTTTAATATTTCTTAAATATTTAATTTATCCATAACATATTTCCTAAGTATAGTGTTCAAATACACGATTTCTGATTAATTAAATCTTTGAATATAAATAGATGTTAAAAATTGAAGAAAGCGATTTTCGTTATTCAGATTTTATTAAATTATCTTCTATAAAGTGAATCTAGAAGATGCATGCAATCTTTCACTACATTAATCTTTATTACACAACTGTAGTCTCAACACTAAACTTAATATACAGGAAAATGTACTTTTTTTTCAATACAGACATATGGAGTGAATGAAAAATCAATGACATAAGGTAGGTCATATGCCTTTCGTTCAGACATTACAGTGATAAATGATTTATTCCTTGCTAAGTATAGCAAAATTAACTATCTAGCAGTTTCAATAAATCATATCAGAAATATAGAAAAAGAGAGCATTTGAAATGTTAGTATAGTTGAGCCACTTGATATATTGGGCGGTAATTCACTGTCATTAATAACAATGCAGACGGATTTGAAAACGATCCAAAACTTTCAGCCTCACCGTTAAAAAACAGATTGTTTAAAAATGGTTGAAGTGTGAACGTGCTTAGCACTACAGTGAAACATTAAATTATTTTATTAAGTAAATTATGTTACCTTATTTATGATCAAAATAACATCAAAATATAATCATGTGACAAATATACAGTACCTGGAATTCATATAGTCATTTATAGAAAATAACTACACTTTCATAATTTACATAGAAACATAATTAACATAAGTCGTGCTTAATTATTCAACCACTTCACAGCTTTCCGGTACGCCGTTTGAGTCATTGGTAACGTACATAGCTCATTGAATCTAAAGCCAATAGTGTGGCTTATTTAAAGAGATAGTGACAATTACAGAGAGTTATGTAAATGGTTCATTGAAAATTCTGAAATTTTTTACACATATAAGTGGAAATATGACAAAAACAGTCACATCAAAATAAATTCGGAAAATCTAATATTATTTTTTTAAATATTTTTTTTTACTTTTTTTCAACGTTTATTGTGTATTTATTTATTTACATATATTTTTTATTTTAAGTATTCTTCAACCAGAACTGTAATACATTGTTACAGACTTGAAATCTAGACTATTGTTCTTTGTTTGTAAGTCGTGTTTTTATGTTTTATTCTCATACCAGGCCAGAAGTAAGATCCGTATTCACTTTCTTTGTCACAGATTTCGATTAGTACTTCATTCATTTGATATTACGATCATGCTTAAATATTCAACCACTTCACAGTTTTCCGCTACTCCGTATGAGTCTTGGGTAACGTACATACCTCATTGACTCTCACGCCAATAGTGTGGCTTATTTAAAGAGATAGTGACCATTACAGAGATTTCCTGTAAATTGTTCAATGAAAATTTTGAAAATATTGACACACATAAGTTGAAATATGACAAAATAAGTCACATCAAAAATAATTGTAAAAGTGTAATATTATTTATTTATTTTTTTAATTTTTCAAACGTTTCTTGTGTTTTTGTTTATTTATATACATTTTATATTTTTGTGTTTTTCAACCAGAACTGTTATACATTGTTACAGACTTGAAATCTAGACTATTGTTCTTTGTTTGTAAGGCATGTAATGCTGTTTTACTCTCATATTAGTCCAGAAGTAAGTTCTATATTCACTTTCTTTGTCACAGATTTAGAATAGTACTTCATTCATTTGTTAATACGATCATGCTTAAATATTCAACCACTTCACAGTTTTCCGCTACTCCGTATGAGTCTTGGGTAACGTACATACCTCATTGACTCTCACGCCAATAGTGTGGCTTATTTAAAGAGATAGTGACCATTACAGAGATTTCCTGTAAATTGTTCAATGAAAATTTTGAAAATATTGACACACATAAGTTGAAATATGACAAAATAAGTCACATCAAAAATAATTGTAAAAGTGTAATATTATTTATTTATTTTTTTAATTTTTCAAACGTTTCTTGTGTTTTTTGTTTTTATATACATTTTATATTTTTGTGTTTTTCAACCAGAACTGTTATACATTGTTACAGACTTGAAATCTAGACTATTGTTCTTTGTTTGTAAGGCATGTTTTGCTGTTTTACTCTCATACCAGGCCAGAAATAAGTTCCATACTCACTTTCTTTGTCACAGATTTTGAATAGTACCTCATTCATTTGTTAATACTATCATGCTTAAATATACAACCACTTCACAGTTTTCCGGTACTTCGTATGAGTCTTGTGTTACGAACATAGTACACTAAGTCGTACGCTAATAGTGTGGCTTAATTAAAGAGACAAAGGCCATTAGAGATAATTTATGTAACTTGTTCAATGAAAATTTTGAAAATTTTGACACACATAAGTTGAAATATGACAAAATCAGTCACTTCAAAAATAACTGTAAAAGTATAATATTATTTACTTTTTTAAAAATTTTTAAACGTTTCTTGTGTTTTTGTTTATTTATATACATTTTATAGTTTATGTGTTTTTCAACCAGAACTGTAATACATTGTTACAGACTTGAAATCTAGTCTATTGTTCTTTCTTTGTAATGCATGTATTGCTGTTTTACTCTCATACTAGTCCAGAAGTAATTTCCATATTCACTTTTTTTGTCACAGATTTCGAATAGTACTTCATTCATTTGTTAATATTATCATGCTTAAATATTCAACCACTTCACAGTTATCAACTACTCTGTATGAGTCTTGGGTAAAGTACATATCTCATTGACTCTCACGCCAATAGTGTGGCTTATTTAAAGAGATAGTGACCATTACAGAGATTTCCTGTAAATTGTTCAATGAAAATTTTGAAAATATTGACACACATAAGTTGAAATATGACAAAATAAGTCACATCAAAAATAATTGTAAAAGTGTAATATTATTTATTTATTTTTTTAATTTTTCAAACGTTTCTTGTGTTTTTGTTTATTTATATACATTTTATATTTTTGTGTTTTTCAACCAGAACTGTTATACATTGTTACAGACTTGAAATCTAGACTATTGTTCTTTGTTTGTAAGGCATGTTTTGCTGTTTTACTCTCATACCAGGCCAGAAATAAGTTCCATACTCACTTTCTTTGTCACAGATTTTGAATAGTACCTCATTCATTTGTTAATACTATCATGCTTAAATATACAACCACTTCACAGTTTTCCGGTACTTCGTATGAGTCTTGTGTTACGAACATAGTACACTAAGTCGTACGCTAATAGTGTGGCTTAATTAAAGAGACAAAGGCCATTAGAGATAATTTATGTAACTTGTTCAATGAAAATTTTGAAAATTTTGACACACATAAGTTGAAATATGACAAAATCAGTCACTTCAAAAATAACTGTAAAAGTATAATATTATTTACTTTTTTAAAAATTTTTAAACGTTTCTTGTGTTTTTGTTTATTTATATACATTTTATAGTTTATGTGTTTTTCAACCAGAACTGTAATACATTGTTACAGACTTGAAATCTAGTCTATTGTTCTTTCTTTGTAATGCATGTATTGCTGTTTTACTCTCATACTAGTCCAGAAGTAATTTCCATATTCACTTTTTTTGTCACAGATTTCGAATAGTACTTCATTCATTTGTTAATATTATCATGCTTAAATATTCAACCACTTCACAGTTATCAACTACTCTGTATGAGTCTTGGGTAAAGTACATATCTCATTGACTCTCACGCCAATAGTGTGGCTTATTTAAAGAGATAGTGACCATTACAGAGATTTCATGTAAATTGTTTTCAATGAAAATTTTTTAAATTTTGGCACACGTAAGTTGAAATATGACAAAATCAGTCACATAAAAAATAATTGTAAAAGTGTAATATTATTTTAATTTTTTTTAAAATTTTTAAACGTTTCTTGCGTTTATGTTTATTTATATACATTTTATATTTTATGAGTTTTTCAACCAGAACTGTAATACATTGTTTCAGACTTGAAATCTAGACTATTTTTCTTTGTAAGGCATGTTTTGCTGTTTTACTCTCATACCAGTCCAGACGTACGTTCCATATTCACTTTCTTTGTCACAAATTTCGAATAGTACTTTATTCATTTGTTAATGCTATCATGCTTAAATATTCAACCACTTCAGAGTTTTTGTCTTGGATAACGTACATAGTTCATTAAGTCGCACGCTAATAGTGTGGCTTATTTAAAGAGACAGTGACCATTACAGATAATTTATGTAACTTGTTCAAGGAAAATTTTGAAAATTTTAACGCACATAAGTTGAAATATGACAAAATCAGTCACATCAGAAATAATTGTAAAAATGTAATATTATTTAAATTTTTTAAATTTTTCAAACGTTTCTTGTGTATTTGTTTCATTCTATGTATATTTTATTTTAATTATTTTTCAACCAGAATTATAATACATTGTTACAGACTAGAAATCTAGACTATTGTTCTTGTAAGGCATGCTTTGCTGTTTTACTCTCATACCAGTCCAGAAGTAAGTTCCATACTCACTTTCTTTGTCACAGATTTCGAATAGTACTTCATTCATTTGTTATTATTATCATGTTTAAATATTCAAACACTTCATAATTTTTCGGTACTCCGTATTAGTCTTGCGTAACGTACATAGTTCATTAAGTCGCACGCTAATAGTGAGCTTTATTTAAAGAGACAGCGACCATTACAGAGAATTTATGTAACTTATTTAATGAAAATTTTGAAAATTTTGAAGCACATAAGTTGAAATATGACAAAATCAGTCACATAAAAAATAACTGTAAAAGTGTAATATTATTTAAAAAAATTTTTGCTTTTTTTAAATTTTTCAAACTTTTTTTGTGTTTTTGTTTATTTATACACATTTTATATTTTATGTGTTTTTTCAACCAGAACTGTAATACATTGTTACAGATTTGAAATCTAGACTATTGTTCTTTATAAGGCATGTTTTGCTGTTTTACTCTCATACCAGGCCAGAAGTAAGATCCATATTCACTTTCTTTGTCACAGATTTCGATTAGTACTTCATTCATTTGATATTACGATCAGGCTTAAATATTCAACCACTTCACAGTTTTCCAGTACACCGTATGAGTCTTGGGTAACGAACATAGTTCATTAAGTGGCACGCTAATAGTGTGGCTTATTTAAAGAGACAGTGACCATTACAGAGAATTTATGTAAATTGTTCAATGGAAATTTTGAAATTTTTGAAACACTTAAGTTGAAATATGACAAAACGAGTCATATGAAAAAAAATTCTAGAAATCAACTTTAAATAAAGAAAAATCTTTTTTTTTATACTTTTTTTAAATGTTTATTTTGTATTTGTTTATTTATATATACTTTTTTATTTTTAGTGTTTTTCAAAGAGAAATGTGATACATTTTTAAAGACAGACATTTTAGAATATTTTTTTTGTAAATCAGATTTTGCTATGTTACTCTCATACTAGCACAGGAAATAGTTTCACAATTATTTGCTTTGTAAAAGAATCCAAATAGTACTTCATGCATTTGTTATACTATTACTTACATAGCTAAAATACTTTTGAAATTCCATTCTTTTTACGCGGTATATTTTTGTAAGGATTCCTTTGCATTTCAGTTTTGTTAAGGAACATAAATCTACTTCTGCGTTTCTTAAAACGAAAAAAAAAATAATCTAAATTATTAACCATTTTATTGTAATAAATTTAACTATTTACGTGGTTATATATATATATATATATATATATATATATATATATATATATATATATATATATATATATATATATATATATATATATATATATATATATATATATATATATATGCTTATACACACACACACACACACACACACATATATATATATATATATACATATATGTGTGTGTGTGTATTTATATGTGTGTGTATTACATGTATACATGTAGATTTATAAGTATATACAGATTTAAGTAAAGTTTAGTGAATAAAATAATGTATCTCCTTTAATAATATGAGCATTGATAATATACACAATTTTACAAGCAATTCTTAAATTTTCAAGTGGTAAGAAAAGATAAGCTTGAATCTAAATGATAAATGATTTTATAAACCACAACTACATTTATAATTTATTATATTTAGAAATTACTAAATCAGAATGTATTAATCATTCTTTAAAACAATAAATGTAAATCTTCAAACAGTATATTTTGCATTTATAACGATAAAATTTCTAAGAAGGAGAAAATATTTTTATAGTTTATATTAAATTTTATACTCTATATCGGAGGTAATTTATCTAAAGTTATTGGTATTTTATACAAGTGAATACAAACATTTGTTACATGTTTGCATCAAAATTTAATATAACGACTTTGTCATGCATTAAGCATAAATAGTATAAAATGATTTATAAAATCTCCTATTATAGTAACTATTTCAGATAGTTAAATATGCATTCCCTAAAAAAATAAATAAAAGATTGATGAGGAGCACTTATAATATTCTACTATAAATCGTACTTGATCTATATATCTTCCCCCAAAACTATGAAAATTTTATTCATGTAGCCGAACAATTATTATGTATCTTGGAGATACTGAATGATAAACTGTATTGCATATTCATTATGCATATCGAATATCTTTTTATCAAGCTAAATCACTGATAGAGTCCTTCGTTTGACAAAAAGCCTGTTAGTTCCACTACGATGATTTTATGTATATCCGTGTCTTGATTTAGCAATTACACCTCGAATGGTAAAGAAATGATGTAGTATTTATTCGGTAGAATGAAGCACAGCGTCACCAAGGAAATATGTAATAAAATTTCAGAATAGTTCACTGAGCACTCCTGCACTACTGAAAAAACGTATATTATTAAATGTTTTAATAATTTATAAATACCAAACATTAATATGTGATTAATATATGTAAAAAAAATAGAAAAATAGATAAATGGCTTTGAAATTTCGGTAACCGTTCTTCAACTATGTCTTTTTAACATCTGTTTTTAAAGTATGAATCTAAAACAATCATATATAAAATATATAAAATATAACCAAGATAATATATTAATACATGATGTTTTAAGAAAAATGATAAAACGTACCTAATTATTTCACATAATTTCAACTTGTAATCATATTCTGTTATTTGATAGCACTTTAAAAAATATTATTTAAAAATATTATTAAAAAAATATTATTAATTTTAGTATATTTATAATGCAATTATTTACTTTTTTTACGTTGATGTCTTTTAAAGTTTCAGCTCAAATCTAATAATAACCTGAATGTACAGTATATAATCCATTGATTATTATATTACTGCTCAATAATTTAAAATGATCGAAATGTCGAAACTTTAATTGGAAGTAACAGACAGTATGGAAAGGATAGAGGCCTGCATTGTGATGAAACCAAGCAATCGATGGTCGAATGTTCAATATCCTTATAGAAAAATAAATAGGTCTCGTTGATGAGTACATTGAAAAGTTTAAAATTCATAAATAAAGATTCTAATTTGCTTTTTTTTTTGTTATAGTTAAAATTTTAGGATTTGCATGCATACGTGTAGGTCACACTTTAAATGATAAATTTTAAACCTCTGAATGTCCCAAAAAATATTGACATTTTTTAAAATTTTATAACAAAAAATTTACAATATTTATTTCATACTTTTAACATATACTTAAGAGATTTATAACAGTTTTAGTATGACCGAAGAGAAATTTTTTGTTTGAAAGTGTTATACAATTAAGTATATATATATAATATATATATATATAATATATATATATATATATATATATATTATATATATATATATATATATATATATATATATATATATATATGTATATGTAATATTATATAATATATATATATATATATATATATATATATATATATATTAATATAGTATATATATTAATAAAATATTATATATATATTGTGTATATGTATGTATATTATTTGTGTTTAGTCTGTGAGACCTACTTATTGTAACTCATAATCTGTGTATGGTTTTATCGCTACGTTTTAGCAACAGGATGGCTAGTGATACTGGGACCTACGGCTTAAAGCCGATTTCAAATGGCTCCTAACATCCATACCAAGTGGGATTCAACTTACGGATTTCCGTATCGAAGATCAGTGCCCTAACCACTGGGTCATCGTTGTCTATATATTTTCGTATGGAAAAAAATATAAAATCTTATTAAAATATTTTTATGAATTATGTTATTTATTATATGTATTTTATCCTTAAGGTTACAAGTTATTAATTAGAACTTTATTAAGGTTATAAGGTATTAATATTTTCACATTGCTAATTGTATATATTTTTCCAATGCAGCAGGTGATACATACATTATCCTACCGCCTAATCAAGACTATGAACCTGTTTCTTATCACCACCCGGTAATCACGTGTAGCTTAATGTATGATACGGAAGCGAGTAACATTAATTCTACTGGATCCTTGTAACTTAGGCCTTTCAGTTACAATAACGCTTGCACGTTTAACTAATGACGTCTTTGTTATTTATAAATAAAACTATGTTTTATTGGTCCATTATTAAAGTTATATTTATAACTTTTAAATTTATAAATATAGTACAGTTTCCAGTATAATTAAATATTTATTTTATACTCAATCAAAATACAGATATTATATTACTGACATTCTATTAAACTCGATAAATTGGATTCCCCATAAAAAAAACATCCTTTAAGCATTTACTGAGACTCACATAGCGGCCTAAGATTAAAATACGGCAGATTTATTTGTAATTTTGTACATTTAACAATTGTTTAATGCTCCAACTATCTTCTTATTTTTTCTTATCTGGGACAATACTCGGGGAACTTAAATTCACGTATTGGTCCATAAATACTTGTTTGCAAGCTTTACAACTGATTCATTTCTCTCATTGCATTAAAACCAAGGAACCATTTCCCCTAAGTTATGCATCCTTTCCCATTTTATTATTCATAATAGAAGGAGTTGCATTGTTTGGAGGGACTCAGAAAATTGCTTTTTTTTTGACTGGGTACATTTTTTTATTGAGCATTCATCTTTCTTTTCACCTCCTTCCATCGGTGTTGCCGTCTTTTGTTAAAAACCCTTTTTCGGAGCCTTTGTGGGTAAGGAAATTGTTCAGTCCATCTTTTGTCGTAAATTACGGTTTTCCGTCGTCTTGGATGTTATTTGCTGCAGAGAGCATACAGGTGTGACCAAATATGGGGGGCAGCATGATGTGCTTTACATTTTTTTTATCAATTCTTCGCAATCTTTATTCATAGCCACGATATGATTTATGCTACTTTCTTTACATTTTCTTAGAGAAAATAAAGAAAGGAAATTATCAATTTTTATTTACAAAAAGTAACATAATTGGATTTTTGAACTAGTAGAGATGTATAATGATTTCTTTTATTGGAATATTTACTAAAAAAACTAACTAAATTTATCTATTGTTTTTTACCTTGTTATACATATTAAAAAAAAGCATGTAATATCAATAATACTTCGTGTGTAAAATTTGTTGTTATTATTTTGGATTAATTAAAGAACAATACTCGAAACTAAAAGTGTATTCAAGAATAAAATCCTTTGATTAAGGGTAAGATTATTGTAAAGATAAAACCTTTAAAGAATTATTTTTTTTCCTGTTTTTAGTCTTAAAATAGTATATTTCATTAAAACATTATTTTAAACCTTGTGTTAAAAAGTCAGTGTTATGAAAAAC
>CM063504.1:161306056-161313556 GCA_032207245.1 Pardosa pseudoannulata | reverse complement strand
GGATAGTTTCAAAATAAATGAAAATAAGAATATGTGTCCATAAATAGCAAAGATAACCTTTCGTGAAGTATAGAAAATTAATGAAGTTACAAGATTAACATATTAAAGGAAATCCATATTAAAATTTTTCCCTCCAGCCTATTTAAAATATTTATAAGCTTTAAAGATTCATTGTCTAGAAACATTTGACGTCAAATAAATGCATATTAATCGTATAACAAGAAAAATAATGATTAAATACCTCTGCTACATTTATTTTATAGTCTGCATATTTTGAAAAAGCTTTTTAATTAAATGAGTATGAAATAAATTTACAACTAATTTATTTTTACAATACTCTAATATAGATTTTGTATAGTGTTATGATACATATTCGGGTTTTTTTATTTTATAGACTTGGGTGTTAGATTGAGATCCTATGTGAGTAGTAGTTAAACCGTAATACTTTGTAGTTTTGATCTATTGATGGTAAAATAGATTGTTGGAAATATTATACGCCATGTTGTAAAGATATTGTATGATGATATGATACACATTCCATTTTATTTTATTTTATACCCGTGGGTGTTAGATTGAGTTAATGTGTGAGTAGTAGTTAAACCGTAATACTTTGTAGTTTTGATCTATTGATGGTAAAATAGATTGATTGGAAATATTATACGCCATGTTGTAAAGATATTGTATGATGATATGATACACATTCCGTTTTATTTTATTTTATACCCGTGGGTGTAGATTGAGTTAATATGTGAGTAGTAGTTAAACCGTAATACTTTGTAGTTCTGATGTACTGGTGGTACAATAGATTGATTCTAATTATTATACACCATGTGTTAAAGATATCGTATGATGATAAGATACATATTCTGTTTTATTTTATTTTATAGCCGTGGGTGTCAGAATGGGATCCTATGTGAGTAGTAGTTAAACCGTAATACTTTGTAGTTTTGATCTATTGCTGGTACAATAAATTAATTGGAATTATTATAATCCATGTTGTAAAGATATTGTAAGATGATATGATGCGTACTCCGTTTTATTTTATTTTATAGCCGTGGGTGTTAAATTAAGATCCTATGTGAATAGTAGTTAAACCGTAATACTTTGTAGTTTTGACCTATTGAGGTACAATAGATTGATTGGAATTATTGTATGCCATGTTGTAAAGATATTGTATGATGATATGCTACATATTCCGTTTTTTTTTATTTTATAGCCGTGGGTGTTAGATTGGGATTCTATGTGAGTACTAGTTAAGCCGTAATACTTTGTAGATTTGAGCTATTGATGGTACAATAGATTGTTTGGAATTATTATACGCTATGTGTTCAAGATATTGTATGGTGATATGACACATATCCCTTTTTATTTTATTTTATAGCCGTGGGTTTTAGATTGAGATCCTATGTTAATAGTAGTTAAATCATAATATTTTATAGTTTTGACCTATTGATGGTGCAATAGATTGGTTGGAAGTAGTATACGCCATGTTGTAAATATATTGTATGATGATATGGTGAATATTCCGTTTTATTATATTTAATAGCCGTGGGTATTAGATTGGAATCCTATGTGAGTAGGAGTTAAACCGTAATACTTTGTAGTTTTTTTCTATAGATGGTGCAATATATTGATTGAAATTATTATAAGCCATAGAGTAAAATTTTTATTTTTAAATTAATAGCAATATAAAAAAATAGATATAAAAAATAAAACAAACAACTCTGATTCTGGTATTGCATTAAAAAGAATACTTTGTCTCTAACTTGGTAAATACTTTATTCCCCATTTCGAAACATGGTATTTTCCATTTTCATAGTACATTTAAACCTGAGAATTTTGATATGATATTCTATTTAAAATCGGCCCAGATATGTCAGATGTTAGTATTTATCTGCATCTAAAATATCATTCTGCAAAGATTTTAAATCTTGAAGCCTTTCCATATCACTTACTATCTAATCTGGGGATATTTTTGTGATAAAGAATATCATACAAAACGATATAAAATAAAATGATAGTAGTGGAAGATAAATCTGAATTCAAAATTGTATATATACATATAAAAAAGACTTCGAACGACCAGGCAGTTATAATTTTTACACAAATTGAAGCATTTGTTAAAATCATCGACTACATTCAATTAGAAGTCTGAAAAACCTGTTCCGGACGATGGCCGATTGGTTAGGGTGCTGGCCTTCGGTACCAGAGTTCGTGGGTTCGAATCCCACAGTGGCATGGATGTTCGTACACCTTCGGAATCGGCTTTAAGCTGTAGGTCCCGGTCTCGTTAGCTCTTTTGTTGCAAAAAGTAGACCGTAGCACTCCAAACCAAACTAAACTAAACCTGAAAAAACATTTATAAATATATTTTAAAAAGAAATATGCCTTATTTCGTTATAGCAGATTAATTTATTGTGGTATAATTTACATGTATTGCCTTTATAGAAAAATTTATTTACTTTAATATTCACTCACGTAAAGTGTCTATACATAATTATTATAACTATATTTTGCATGTAAAAATAAAATACTAAAATTCTTAGTACTTAAGAAAAATCTCAACTATAACACTCAGTATTTATACAGTTATTTATTCTTTAAATTTTCTGTTTTAGAACAGAAACTGGATCAAACACAATTGTTCGGAAGAACATATAACTATGAATAACGAAATTCTGGGATATAATTCTAGATAATTATTTTTGCAAAATAGTATTTTTGAGACTTTAAATAAGTATTTATGGCATCATTTTTTTTTCAATGGGAATAAAAGCCATTTTTTATGTTTTAATAAATTTCACAAGGATTACTTATACATTTACTCTTTTTATTGCAATTTGTTTCGTAGTTTCTTTAGAAATATTATATCTTTTTTTACTATATAACATAAGTACTTGATATAAGAAACTAGAAATTTGCAAGGCAGATGGCATAAATAGGTCATTATGATATCATTCTTTTTTAATGTAAATAAAATTCCCTTTATTCCTTAACTTTATATGGATTACTTATACATTCACTATTTTTAATTTAAATTTATTTTGTAGTTTCTTTACAAATTTCATAGCTGTATTTGCGAGATAATGTAATAACTAAATATAAGGAACAAGAAATCTTTAAGGCAGATAGCATAAATAGGTCTTTATGTCATCATTCATTTTCAAAGTAAATGAAATGCTATTTTTTTGTTGTCAGATAACTTCATAAAGGTTACTAACAGACTTATTATATTTTAATTGCTTTTTATGTTGTAGTTTCTTCACAAAAATCATGCCTTTATTTACGATTTAACATAACTAGATATAAGGAACGAAGAGTCTATAAGGAAGATAGTATAAATAGGTCTTTATGCCATCATTCTTTTTTAATGTAAATGAAATGTCATTTTTTATTTACCTACATAAGGATTACTCACACATCACTATTTTTAATTTCAATTTATTTCGTATTTATTTTACAAATTTCATAGATGTAATTACAAGATAATTTACGAACTAAATATAAGGAACGAGAAATCTGTAAGACATATAGCATAAATAGGTTTTTATGTCTTTTTCAATGTAAATGAAATGCAATTTTTCTGTTTTCAGTTAACTTTATAAAGGTTACTAACAGACCCTTTTTATTTTAATTGCTATTTATTTCGTAGTTTCTTCACAAATATCATACTTTTATTTACGAAGTAACTTAACTAGATATAAGGAACGAAAAATCTATAATGAATATAGCATAAATAGGTCTTTATGCCATCATTCGTTTTCAATGTAAGTGAAATGCCCTTTTTTTCATTTAACTTCATAAGGATTATTAACACATTCACTATTAATAATTTCAATTTATTTCGTTGTTTCTTTACAAATTTCATAGCTGTATTTACGAGATAATGTAAGAACTAGATATAAGGAAGAAGAAATCTTTAAGACAGACAGCATTTCATAGTTCCTTCACAAATCTTAAAGCTTCATTTACGAGATTACATAACAACTTGATATAATTAACCAAAAATGCTACTTGTCCTTTTGCCTAGCCATAAATTTAAAAATTCTCATTTAGAAGGCAATTGGGGCAATGGGACATTGAATGTATTAGAGCTGCGTAAATGGATTGATTTTGGTCGTAATAGATGGCTAACATCAAAAACTTTCTCGAGGTCTTAATCAGAATCGTCAGGCGTTCTGTTATCAGTCACTGACAGTTAATTATAAAATTCAGTTCTGGTTAATTGCAAAACGCATTTAATTAAAATTCATACAGTCACGTACGTCCAAATTCATTCCCCGCCGTGCAAAACTGACGTTAAAATGATATGAAATTCTGGAGTACCGATCTAGGAAATACTGAATCTGTAAAGTGTGTGATGTGACAGATATTCATATCTCTGACGTAAATAGATAGTTATGAATCAATAAGTGCGTTAATTCGCTCCAAATTGCATTTCACTGAATGTGGTACACAGAGATGTATAAGAATTGATTAAATTGGATGAAAGTGAGAAATTAATATACAACATCATTTCTGGTGCAGAGATGATTTTTAATAATATAATAGTAGTTTTATTTTGGGTTGAATCTAATTATATTTTAAAGGAGAAATTTATTTACATTAGTAAAATCAATCGATTAACTATTCGATACAACATATATATATATATATATATATATATATATATATATATATATATATATATATAATTTGCGATATTAGTACCCACAAGTAATATATATATATATATATATATATATATATATATATATATATATATATATATATATATATATATATATATTTGCAATGTTAATACATAAGTTAATTTTTAGATTAGTCTTATTGGGTTAGTAATTTACTACACGATGGCTAAATGAAATGCTACTTTTTTGAAAGTACTTCAAAATTCTTCAATTCATTAAAAAGCTACAATTATACAACATAGAATTATATATATATATATATATATATATATATATATATATATATATAATATATATATATATATATATATATATATATATATATACTACATTCAGTTTGATATCATAGGAGAAAATAAATAGCTCAATCTTGTTTTTTGTAAACTTGCTAATTTAGTTAATAGGAAGAGTTTATAACACTTGACACAGTTTTTTATAAAACATAAGTTTTAACATATATATTTATATAATTCTGATTCCACAATGCATCTTTTAAGTCTGAAATTTAAAGGTATTTAGACACATTCTAGAAATTCTAGAAATACCAATCTACAAAAGTCATGTTAACGAAAATTTGGAATAAATGTTTATTGTATGTAGTATCTAAATTATTGTGTTTATATACGTATATGTTTGTATGTATGATTTATAACAAAATATATCTTATTCTTGGAATTGGGTTAATAAAGAAATCCCAAAACTTCTAAATAAGCTCAATATTTGAATGATTAAATTTTATTTGATATGGGTGTTACTTATCTCTTTTAATATAATAAAGGTTGTCTGCTTTTTGCTCTGATATTATATTTCAAATAATCATATATGAACTAAAATTACGATTTATGAACAAAATTTTATAATAGCAAATAAGGTGCACGGCGATTGGAACTATTATAGAATATATTAAAAGATTAGAATTATAGAATAATTATAGAATATAGAATACTAGAAATTATAGAAATACCAATCTACAAAAGTCATGTTAACGAAAATTTGGAAGACATTTTTATTGTACGTAGTATTTAATTTATTGTGTTTTATACGTATATATTTGTATTTATGATTTATAACGAAATATATCTCATTCTGGGAATTTTGTTAATAAAGAAATTCTAAAATTTCTAAATAAGCTCAATATTTGAATGATTAGATTTTATTTGCTATGGATGTTAATTATCTCCTGTAATATAATAAAGGTTGTCTGATTTTTGTTCTGATATTATATTGCAAATAATCATGTATAATCTAAAATTACGATTTATGGACAAATTTTTATATTAGCAGATAACGTGTTTGGCGATTGGAAAGATTAAAACAAATATAACTCTACTTCTTATTTAAACCTTTAAACGTCACAAACATGAATTTTGTTGAATTTAATGAAATTAGTTTATAATTATTATATACTAACCTTATGAATGCAAAATATAATAAATAAGGTTTTTCTTTGCAATTCTTAGAGGGGTTTGCCTTAGAGGATACCATAGGCCAATTGAGGGCGGTTAAGTGTCAAACCCATTCAATTTTATAGCCTGGACAATATTATTTAAAATTTTAATTATATTGGAATAGCAATAAATTAGTCTTCTTAAAAAGTAAAATAAATAAATAATTTAACAATAAGTGTTGTTTGAATCAATACTTTTGTTTGGAGTCATAAGTAAAAAACAATTCCATTACTAACTTGCCAGGTACAGCAAGTATAAATACATATACTTCAAAGAAAAAAAAATTAAATGTAGTACTGTAATTTATAAGTTTTAAATGTCAAAAAGAAAAAAAGTTGAAATAAATTCATATTTCTCTAAAACGTAGAGAAAAAAATGTTTAACAAGAGGTTTCGATGCGAAACTACTGTCCACTAAAGGATTAATACGTTCATTTTAAATGATATAATATAATCTGCTTGGGTATTATTTTCACTTTGTAAACAAAATATATTATTTTCAATTAAAAATATCATTTTGTTTTTTAAGTTTTGACAACAAATGATGTTGATAATTTCCATCCACAATTTTCATCACTGTAACACAAATTAAAAGAATATGATGTATGTTTCAAACAAAAGAAAAATGAGCAAGATATATAAAATGCTTTCGATATAACTGTAACAATAGTATCGTGGATAAAGACAGAGCAGGCCTCATTGAAAATTTCAAGCACGATTCAACATTTCTGAGAAAACTTCCATAAGCATATTATCACACTTTTGGGTATTTGTTGGTAACATCTTTGTAATTATTGGAAGACAAATGGATACAATTTCCCTCTAGAAATGTCTACTGAATTCCGAGTTCTTTTACTCCGAGTAAAGAAGATTCAAATCCCTTGGTTGAAACGGCTCTGGCATTGACTTTTACAGCACGTTTTTCATTTTCCTCTAGGCAGACAGACCATTTAACATACAGGCTTATTTTCACTTTGTTTTACTTGTTCCCTAGACGAAAATACTATTTCTCTGTGTCAGGGTATCGAGCTGAAAGCTGCACTCTTCATTGGCGCTTCGTTGTTCTTGTTTTTTTTTCCTGTGATCTTAATTTCATAGGTTTGTTTTTTATTGCTCGCTTTGTTTATATGAAAGAAAAGTAATTTTTTCTTCCTATAAAAAAGATACGAAGAAAAATCTTTTATTGTCATAAAAAATAATAACCTCTCCTTTAGATCACTATTCAACAAGAGAAAGGACTTTTTTATATATTTTAGAATTTTTGTTTTTTTAGATGTAGCTGGTAAAAGGAAAATGCTAGCATATATTATATATATATATATATATTATATATATTTATATATATATATAGTATATATAAAT
>CM063504.1:161283556-161301056 GCA_032207245.1 Pardosa pseudoannulata | reverse complement strand
TTTGATCATATTTGTCTCAAAACAATAGTTGTAATTTATTAACTATTGGAATAAATAAATATTTTTAAACACAAAATAACGTTTAATTATAAATATGGAAAGAAATAAGGAATAAATGAAATTTCAAAGCAAAAAGCAATTTTTATACCTGTTATGATGTAAGTTTGGTTCTTTCTAACTTTTCTTTATACTCAGACTTCAACAATCTATTGCTGAAATTTTAAATATTTAAGTGACGAATTAAACTTTTAATGATAAACAAAAAGTTATCTTTTAAATGTGGTGTGCAATTATCATATTAATTAATATATTAAAGACATATTCACTTAGCATTTTTATCTGCTTTAATAATTATTTAATACCAAATGAATACTACCAAACTTATATAAAAACAATGCATTTACTTGTATTACAAAATATATCATTGGCTTAACTAATTGCCTTTACTACATAAAACCGTTTTAAATTTGACTGTATGTCTGCCAAAACTGTCACATACGGATACCTTTTATAGTATTTGATACTAACATTAAGAAAGAATACGATGAATAGAATCCTCCTATGGAATTAATTTAGTAATTACCATATTATATTATGTCGAATTATCTAGCTTTCTTGAAATGCTGAAATACACATAACAGTTATAGATCACTTTATATGAATTCACTGTTAGTGATAACGTGATCATTTGATGGAGTTAAGACAGCATTATTTCCTTTGGAATTATTTCAGCTGTTATTGACATAACCTTCATTATATAAGAAATCGACATTTCCTCCTTTTCTCGAACGTGAAAAGGCTACATGGCCATTTCTATTCTTCAAATATGACACATATTGACTGAAGGAACTGAGAACGACAATGAAATAAAACTAATAAACTGTATTCGTTCAGAAATACCCCTTTCTGTTTTGAACAGTCAGATGTCAATTGAACTGCCTGCTCTAAAAGAATGATTATTTTGATTATCCGTTGAAAAATGACAGTTTCCTCCGAAGTAAATCCCAAAACCTGTTTGGCCTCAAATTTCCGTTCACATAAGAAAGCAAGGAATATATTTTAGAGCTTATGGAAATAAATGCTTCAGATTGTGGCAATGTATTAGGGAATTGGACATTAAGTTCGCAGTCCATAGCGATAACTTTTAGATAATTCATATCTGAAAATTTACACATTGGACGTATTTCTAATACTCATTAAAACATCACTGTGGAGCATCTAGAATTTTAATTAATAACACTAATTCTTCTACTTTTTTTCCGAAAGATGGCAAAATGGTTAGGGCACTGACCTTCAATCTTCTGTTCCGAAGTTCTTGGGTTCGAATCCCACACTGGTATGGATGTCCGCAACCGTTCAAAATAAACTTTATGCAGTAGGTCCCTTTTCATTCGCCATCGAGTAACAAAATAGTAGACCGTAATGCTAAAAAAAACTATCTATGACATTTTTTTTTTTATTTTTGATACCCATTTAAAATACGTCTACTTCTCAAACCAAGCAAAATTTTTCGGATAATGAAAAAACGCTTAGTGTCATTGAATTTTTGAGAAACATTTTAAAATACTTTTTCACTGATTCTACACTAGTAGCATAAGCACTCAATTATCAATACATTCATATTATAACCTAATTATTATTAAAGTACAAACAGAAAAACCTCACCCCAAAAAAATGTTCTTTATGTGACAGTCAGAACTTGTAGCAAAAAGGGAAGCTATTAAAAAAAAGCATATTTATTATATGTATATATATATATATATATATATATATATATATATATATATATTATATATATATATATATATATATATATATATATATAATATATATATATATATATATATATATATATATATATATATATATATATATATATATATATATATATATATATATATATATATATATATATATATATATATATATATATATATATATATATATATATATATATATATATATATATATATACATACATATATATATATATATATATATATATATATATATATATATACATATATATATATATATACATATATATATATATATATATATATATATATATATATATATATATATATATATATATATATATATATATATATATATATATATATATATATATATATATATATAATATATATATATATATATATATATATATAATATATATATATGTAACATGCAGGAATTATATCCTCGTTTTGCAAATCAATTTAGTCCCTATTATATTAATTACCCTATTATATTAATTACTAGGCAATAATAAGGGAGGCTAAGTTAAAAAAAATGGTGAGCCACCGTAAAAATCCTCAGTATAAACTAGGACTATTTGATCTGATATAATCGGAGTATTTTTGAGAACTATAGTCTTAAATCAATAAAATGTCATGTATGAGTATATATCATAAGGAAATTTAATAAACATAGATGATTTATTTGTTTATTTCTTCCCACAAGAATAATGAATTTTACTGTGTACAAAATGAGCAAACAGAAAAATGCGAGATTTCTATTGTAGTCCTTTGACAAGAAATTAGGTATTTAACTGCATGTGAGACTTTATAAATATCTTTTAAATATGTTTTTATATCCTTAACATTTTACATTAGCTGTGTAACATACTGGAGTTAAATTTATGAACGTAAAAATATTGCATCTAGTTTTGTGATGATATCTAATTATTTGTTCTATCTTTCCTAGGTAAGAATTATGTTATAGAAAATATAGAAGCATGTGAACAAGTTGCATTCTGCTGAGATAAGTTTTTAACATAAATTATATTTTACACAATATTACTATTAATATACAATGTATATATTAATATATAATAAATATATAATGTATACTCTACATTAATCGAGCTGCTTTTCAATATATGTTCAAAAAGCCACTTTATGTAGTAATGTATATATTGATAATACTTATAATTTAGTGGCTTTTCAAGTTCTGGTAATTTCAAATTTGCTGTTCTTGTGTTATACTAAAATATGCTATATAATGATAGCCTCAGTTATCTGTCTGCCTATCCTCGAATTTATGAAGAAATTGAACCTGGAATGGATGGAGACACCCATATTGGATTCTTGAGGATTTAGGATTAGTAAAATTGACCCGAGTTCGAAAACGTTAAAAATCCACCCCTTCCCCCCTTTTAGATAATTTTTTTCAATTATTTCAAGCCCTACATTCCCCGGTTAAGAGCAGGCGATTAATTTCATGAATTTATCACATTATAAGTAGAAAAAATAATATTTTCTCTAGCATTATGAAGTCATTTCTTTAACCATCTCAGTTAATCCTTTCTTATTTTACTTTATTTAAATATCGTTTGCATTATTTTCATACTTTTCGTCACTGAACTTAGATAATAAGCAGATAATTTTCTTTTATATTTGGCTTAAATAATAAATGAGGCACATGTGTGTTAAATTTAAATTTAATCTTCGATTATTTTTTGTTGCAATGGAACTTTTATAACCGGTATTAACAACAAATTATTTTTATAAACGTCTAGGAGTCTATTTCAAGGACTAATAAATATATAGCGTTTAAGTATTTTGTCTTTCAAAATTAACAAGTTTGTTCATTTGTGTGTTTGTTTTTTTATACATAACTACACAGTTTGCTATCAATTCGCGAAATTTTAGACATCATTCATATGCACCGCAAATTAATCCCTTTCAATATTAAAACCTCTGTTGTTTATCCTATCACGTAATATGACAAGATAAATTAAAATTGGCACCTAACATGCAGTCAGTAAAGATAAACAAATTATTGAGCTTATGCCAGATAATTCTCAGCCAAAAAATAAGCTAATTTTTACCTGCCTCATAGGGTACTATACAATTCTGGAAAACTAAAAATTTTTCTGATCCCGTCATATGACGCGATATATGATAGTATAAACTAAAATTTATAGAGAGAGCAATTTTTCACTTCAGTTTGGCAGAAATATTAATTATTTTAGAAATATTTTTATGAATATAAATAGTAGAAGGCAGTTTTATTAATAATCCAGTTTAACCCTTTGACTGCTCAATTTCTTAACAGAAACGGCTTCAAATATTGGGTATTTTATTTATATTTTAAATATGTATATATTGAAGAATTGAAATATGTATTTTTTTTTCTAAAAAGGAAATTTTATATTGATTTTTATCATGAGAAACTAGATGTCAGGAAAACTAATTTCAGATGTTATCACAAACATAATTTATTTTTTAATAAATTTCAATTCAATTGTAGTTAATTTCTATTTCTTACGTAATGTCTATAATTCTATTGTGTAATATAACTCTAGTTCTAGTCATATAAATCTATTTATTACATAATTAATCATATAATGCTATATAAAATATATTTTACTGGTTAACCAGTGATAAGGCGTGATAAGTTCTAAAATAAAAGAAAAAAAAATACACATGCCCGAAAAATACCCGTCAATTATTCTCATTCCGGAAATAGCGGGATAAGCATATTTTGGAACGTTTTAGTTGCCGGTTGAAATCGCGAGATGAGCAGTCAGATGGTTAATTTACAATGGGAGAAATATTTTTATACAGTAACAGCATCAAGTGGCATGAGTTAATTTCTATCATTATCACTTTTATTTTTCTCAATTGCTTACAGTCTTTGTTCTCAAGTAAGCAAGAAACTATACTGTGATAAGCTATTTAGCATCTCTTCTTTCCTTTTTCTCTGCAAACTTTTGGCATTGTATCTTTGAGATCGGTAACGTTAGCTTACTATTTCAAAATGATAAAATGTGTAAAGTAGCCATGTCATCTCGCTTTCAGAGCTGATATTCGTTGTAGGCCAACCCACAGTTGGCTTTCTTCTCCACTGTCTACAATATTTGTATACAATTTGTTCTCTGAAGGTTATATGAAGTGCCATTATTTGACATAGTCCTATCTATTAACACATTGTGTACGGGTACATTTCGCAGCGGATTTGTACCGGGATCTGACTTTTGAGCGTAATTTTAGTTATTCAGTTAAATCGCTATAGATCGAAAATTATTTCATTTTTTAACCAACTTTTGGTATTTTATATTGAAATATATAAACAATTATATCAATAGAAATATATAAATAACTGCCACAAAATTTTTGTAACCAAAAATA
Source organism: Pardosa pseudoannulata (assembly GCA_032207245.1). Taxonomy (NCBI): domain Eukaryota; kingdom Metazoa; phylum Arthropoda; class Arachnida; order Araneae; family Lycosidae; genus Pardosa; species Pardosa pseudoannulata. Next base: position 161,295,918 of record CM063504.1, on the reverse strand, counting down.
TATTTTTAGTGTATAAATGTGTAGTATTATCGTAAATAATAAAAATCAAAAAGAAATAGTAGTACATAGTTTTAATATTTTCGAATTACGTTATAAATAAACATTGTTACATTATAATAAAACGAAAGACAAGAACATTCAGCATCGTTTTCCTGTACATACCATTATTTTTTTACCCACAAACAAACCATGTTGTTACACTAACCCGTACTAGTATGTGACCCGAGCTGAAGTATTAATCGTCAGAAAACGTACTTGTCCGTGTCCCGCATACAAAGTGTTCATTGTATTATAATTCCATGCATTGCAATGAAAATAAGAATGAAACAAATGCAGATTATATTTATAATTTATTACAAAAAAATACTCTTTTATTTTGTAAAGAAACATTATATATCCGACCGTAATAAACTAGTTTTCGTCAGAAATAATCAAAGTAAAATATTTTATTCAAATATCCTATCGTGAAAATATATGGTTAAACAAATTTCAAATCCTCTGCTTTTCAGTTGAAACTTTAATGATGTCCACATTGACACAGATTTCTCCCACCCACCCCTAACTTAGTGGGTGGTGATGGAACTTAATCGGTTTTTTTCCCCTGGGGAGATCTGAAATACTTTATCGCACGTGCGTGCTCCCGGTGCACTGCGGGGGATAAATCCTCATTGTACCATTTAGGGAATGGAAGGGTTTAATGCCAGTCATACTTACGGCTGGCGAGTGGTTATTCTGACATGAATAAGAAGAAACTAGTGTATTGCTGGATAAACCAATCCAGATTTGTACGATCCCGTAAGCTAGCGTAACGAACAAACTATAGGAATAACAATATTTTACAACATTCTGCCATGTTTTACATATGATATTATTTTTAACACTAGATTTAAGGATGATGATCATTTACCTATTTTTACTGAAGTGGGTCAATTTGACTCATACAAAAAACTTAAGTTTTTTGCAAAGAAAATAGTTCCAAATTAATTTAAATGAGATTTTTATTATCAAAAAAATTCATGGAAAACAATTTTACATATAGAAGCTATTTTTGAAATATATTTTCCGAAAATAATTCGATTACATTTAGCACAGTGATTTCTACTTATCTTTCTTTTGCATGATTGTTGAACTTGACATTTTTTTCTTGTGTGAGTAGCATGAATTTCTGTCACTGGAATGGAAGTTTTCTAGATTTTTTCTCTATGTTTACTTCTTACATCTTCAGCCAATTCGAAAATAAAATCTTGACTGTTGCCCAGACCTGATAGGACCAATAAATTTCATGCTATACGTTTAAATTGCCTCACAAACGTTAAAATAGGTATACCACATTTGATAATGCGAAATGAAGTGGTCAGCGGGGAAGAGGATTGAAAGTTTACATACATTTTATTACTTAACTAAAATAAACGTATGTTTTTGAAAAGTGATATTAAAGTTATATATATATATATATATATATATATATATATATATATATATATATATATATATATATATATATATATATATATATATATATATTATATATATATATATATATATATATATATATATATATATATATATATATATATATATATATATATATATATATATATATATAGTGTTAAATTTTTAATAAGTCAAATTTGCTTGGTCCGTAAACCTAGTGTTAAAGTACAAAACACTTACCCAGTTTTAATAATCATCATTAAAATATTTACATTTTAGTTCCTGATAAATAATACAAAATTTGTCCATACTTGCAAACTAGGGAAAATAACAAATATGAAGAATATCAGTTCTTTAACAAGTTTGACTATTTTTACCTTTGTTACTATTTTTAAGGATTCACTTCAGATTATAAAAAAACCTCCATCATTAAACATTTTATTAAATTTTCTCATAAAATATAAAGTTATGTTGTTTTTAGAATAAAACTTTTAGTAGATCTAAACTGTCGATCTACACTTAAAATTGTTTACTTCAGTCAGTTCAGATTAAAGTAATATTAAACTGTACAACAAACGAAGAAAGTGAGATTGACCTATCAGTAAAATAATTTTGAAATTATGTACATAAAAATAAAGTTTAATAAAGAATAATTATTTAAATTATATTAAATTTAATTAAATTAAATTAAATTTAAATTATATTAAATTAAATGTATACTTTATTAAGCAAACTATAACTTCACTCTATATAATTTTAAAATGTGAAAAGTTTTAAAAACTGTTAAAGAATTGAAAAACTTTCTGATTACACTGTATCCTAAAAATATATATATTAAAATATATTTATCTTCTTAATGCAGTTGAGGTTTACATTATAAAAATATTTAATATATTTTAAATGTTTCAATGATATTTTGCAGTTAAGTCGGTTTAATTTCTTTTTCATTTCATTTAAACAATCTATGTTTTCCGAAGATGTATTGCTTTATATAAAAGATATTTTTTCTAAACTGAGCAGCTCCTGTCTTTTACATTCAATTAAGAATTGGGTTTTGAATAATGAAATTTAATTTAAAAAATATTATATAATATTACATGGCCAAAGTCTATAAAAGTTACCTTCTGTTGTCTTCAATGAATATAATACAAAACCATAGATGAAGGAAAGAAGGAAAATAAAGTTGAATCAGGAATATAATCTTGGATATATATATATATATATATATATATATATATATATATATATATATATATATATATATATATATATATATATATATATATATATATATATATATATATATATATATATATATATATATATATATATATATATATATATATATATATATATATATATATATATATATATATATATATATACATATATATATATACATATATATATATATATATATATATATATATATATATATATATATATATATATCAAAACAAAAAAATAATTGATTTAAACTAAATAAAGTACGATGAAAAAATTATATTTATATATTTAAATTGTTATAGAAATAAAGTAATCATAATATTAGACATAAAAAATTACAAATTATAAAATATATTAAGATATTCTGTGATTAAAATCGCAAAGAAATTGTATAGGGATGTGAAGTTTTAAGTTTCATTATTAACCAGATTATATTTCATTATACTATGTACTTTATATTACATGCTTTCATTATTCATTTAACTATATTTTATTTTTATATTATATTTCATTTATAACTATATTTCATTATTCATTAGTCACTTCATTATTAAGGAAGTGAGAACTGACTTATAAACAATCTAATATAAATATTGTCTAGGAAATAGCATCACTAACACTAACTCACTAAGAATTTTTGCATTAGTAAGATTTTAATTAAATTTTTCTTTTCTATGTGTAATAAAACAATGGAAACTTCAGATGCACATTCAATTTTATAAATTATCAACAGAAATTGCAAAGTTATTCTAATAAAATGTTGTGTCCAAATTTTTTGTCACAGTGGAACAAATACAAATTAATTAAAATTAGTGAAAATAGTAGACATGGCAAACTATGTGTAGAGTTAAAATTATGAAATCATCTCTAGATCAAAAATATAATTCCTAGCATATCAAAATAGCAATAAAACGTTCGACGAAAAACAAAAGGGAACCGTATAATTTGTGCAGCTTTCACCAGTGCAGAACTACTAGAAGGATTTGATTCGGTGTATTACAATCTACTATTTTTCTAAAGAGGGCCAAAAAGATAGGGACCGACTGCTTAAAGCTGATTCCGAAAGGCTACGAACATCCATGCCAGCAGCTGGATTCGAGCTTCGAACTCCAGTACCGAAGAGAAGGTCTCTACCATTTGGCTATTTTTAAAAGAACTGTTAGAATGAATCCAAATACTCAAAATTATATTTCTTCTGTGTTCTTGAATAGAGATGCAGTATTTAAATTACTTTTCTCTGAGATACAGTATGTAAATTATGATATACTTGTGTTTTAAACCAGTTCTTTGTGAAATCCTTAATTTAAAATTGATAAATTATAAAGTTCTAATTCATAATACATTTTAATCTCATTGGTAGCTTTGCACAATACAAGCTTAGAAATGTGAAAATTATATTGGTATAGGTAATACTTTTAATATATCTATAATTATTTTAAGATAAAAAAATTTATAACATTAGCGAGACTCAATAATTTAATTTTGTATTTTAAATTACATGATAGAAAATAATGTTTAGCTGAATAGATGATAGATGTTTAGATGATAGAGAATAATGTTTCCTGTGTACATTTCCTGTACAGTACGTTAAAATATAAGTGGAATAATCTAACAGTACTATTATTACATTTCGGTGATAATATTTCAAACCATAATACCTATAATAAACTTAAAAGCCTAACAATTCCAGCTTTATAAATTTCCTCACTGGAAAATTATTTTAATATAATCATAGAAGTAAACAGAAATAAAGATTGAATACTTTCTACAATCGGAAGGTAACATTGAATGAAAATGTCAAAGAGAATCATTGTAAATAATATGGATTGTAGCGATAATGAACCATTGTGAAGATCTTATTTCGAAGTTTACATATTGCCCTTATAAATTCAACAATTCCAAATATTATAAATCCTTTATCTGTGAATACGCATTAATAGTATTGACTCCCAATTTACTTCTCAGCAGATAAAGCTACGCTATATCAATTCGGACGTCACTGGAAGCTGTATTTATCAGATATACTGAAACTTTAACAGGCCATAGGAGATTCCGTTCATTTGAGAATTCGGGAGATAAATCTGAGAGAAAAGGCTTTTCAGCGTGGCTCAGATTTGGTGCATACATTACGTGATGAATATGCCAAGAGATTCGAGGGGCAATCCGGGGAGAAATTCTCAATTCGGTTAATGAAGCGTTATGCATTGCCCTCCCTTCCCTCTTCGTCTCAGGCCTAACAAATCTTGTCGTGCCAAATTGCCCGAATGCACTCTTTTACGCCTTTTCTCGCCGATTCTACCGTACAACCACAGCTAAAGAAAAAAAATGGCGCAACAAATTTTTATTTTCATGAGCTTTTCATGGCGCTTTTTTATACTTATAAGGGATTTCAAGCTTAAAATGCGATAATATTACCCAATCTTAAGGATTGCTTCACATGCAATTATCGGCACGTACATGAGTATTCAGGTGGAAATTTGGGTATGCTTTAAATAGATAAATATGATACAGGTTGATCGATGTATTATATTGAACGATTTGATACCGATAATATCTAAATTATGCCATGTAGTTTTATTGCACAAAAGGATCAAATTTACGGCTCACAATATGACACAGGATTTATGTTTATTCAGCAGATTTCCAAGATTTAGATGTACATATGCATTAGATGCATGATACAGGTGCAAAGATGAATTATATATTTTGATACCGATAATACATAATTATGTCATCTAGTTACATTTCATAAAAGAATTAACTTTACAGTTCACAATCTGACACAAGTTTTATGTTAATTCAGCAGATTTTCAAGAGTTTAGAGGTGCATATGCGTCAGATACATAAAAATGATACAGATAAACAAAGATGTATTACTGATTTTTATACCGATAATATCTAAATTATGCCGTCTAGTCATACTTCATAAAAGCAAATTTACAGTTCACAATATGACACAGGTTTTATGTTTATTCAGCAGATTTTTAAGACTTTAGATGTGCATATGCTTTACATACATAAAAATTATACAGGTGCAAGGATGAATTATTTATTTTGATACCGATAATATCTAAATTATGCAGTTTAGAAATACTTCATAAAATTATCAAATTTACAGTTCATAGTATGACACAGGTTTTATGTTTATTCATCATATTTCCAAGACTTTAAATGTATATGCTTTAGATAAATAAAAATAATTCAGGGGGAAAGATGAATTACTTATTTTGATACCGATAATATATAAATTATGCCGTCTAGGTATATTTCATAAAAGGATGAAATTTACAGTTCACAGTATGACACAGTTTTTATGTCCATTGATTAGATTTCCAAGACATTGGATATGAATATGCTATAGATAAGTAAAAATAATACAGGTGGAAAAAAAGAATTATTTATTTTGATACCATTAATATAGAAATTATGCCGACTAGTTATATTACATAAAAAGATCAAATTTACAGTTCACAATATGACACAGGGTTTATGTTTATTCAGCATATTTTCGAGACTTTAGATGTGCAAATGCTTTACCTACATAAAAAGGATACAGAGGCAAAGAATTCTTAATGGTTTTGATAGAGATAATAGCTGAATTCGGCCTTATTGTTATATTTTACAAAAATGATCAAATCTACAGTTCATAGTATACTGCACGAATAAAGTTGATTTAGCATATATCCAAGACTTTAGATATTTATATTCACTATTTTACTTTTTAACAGGCTATAAATTAATATAACTCTCTGAAATAATATAATACTTTCTCAAAGGCTTCTGCACATGCTATTATCCGTTCTTCCCTTAAAACTACATCATTTTAAGTAAGTGTATTCATAATGATGATATAAGTATAAAGTTACTTTATATTCCATTAAATGCTCAGTTAAGTCATCAAAATATTGAATTTACAGTAGATAGTTATTATGATTGTCTTTCTAATTATTAGCCATATTTCTGGATATATAAGATATTTACACATAGTTTAAATATTTACACATGTCCAGTTTAAAGTTGGGGATTAATAATAAAGCAAGATATAATCAAAAATAGTTGGAACTCATTAACGAAATAGGAGAAAGACACACACTCGAGTGGAAATATATAGAGTAAAGAAGCTGACATGGAAGTAGGGAATAGGAATTAGTGTAGGCAGCAACGCAAAAAAGCCACATCTGAGTGGTAAATTGGGCTGATAACATTGTTGCTCCAAAATGTGAACAAAGGATATCTAAATGCATATCAATGGGGAGAATGATTACAATAAAGAAGTTTTTAGCCAAGAACTAAAATGAGTTTTTCATATAAGATGTCAGAAAATTAGACCCTATAAACTTTTGTTGCCCGGGGTTGCTGAGAGTATATTTCCTTTCTGTTCTGGCATTTTCTAAAAGTGACGCTTTTACACTATATAATAGTTATTAATTACATTCGTTTTCCGACAGAGTGAAGTGAAACTTCAGATGTCAGTTTAGATCGCGTTTTAAAAATGGAAAACCAGAAAGACGAAGGGTTTTATAAAACAAAATTGTATTTGTGTCAATATGACCAAATAGGTATTATTGTGTTTAAGATGGTTCTTAAATACGAGCACTGGAAATGCAGAAATAAATTATATATAAAATATATATATATATATATATATATATATATAATATATATATATAATATATATATATAATATAATATAAATATATATATATATATATATATATATATATATATATATATATATTATAAATATATATAAATATATACATATATATATATACATATATATAAATATATACATATATATACATATATATATATATATATATATACATATATACATATATATATATATATATATATATATATATATATATATATATATACATATATATATAAGATATATATATATACTATATATATATATATATATATATATACATATATAAATATACACATATATATATATATATATATATATATATATATATATATATATATATATAATAATATATATATATATATATATATATATATATATATATATATACATATATACATATATATATACACATATATATATATAATATATATATATATATATATATATATATATATATATATATATATATATATATATATATATATATATATTATATATATATATATATATATATATATATATATATATAATATATATATATATATATATATATTATATATATATATATAATTTTAAAGACCTTGAAAATATATACCATATATAATTTTGACAGACATAAATTCATGATATTTTAATATAGGTTCTTTATTCAATTTTTGTTCTGAATTATGAAAATAACTGAATTGAAAGTGTATTTTATAATACCAATACTATTATTCCACAAATGCTATCACAAAATCTCAAACAATTGTTCATCATTTTTTAATTCTTTTATTTTATGATATTTTTCTTTCAATCAAAGCGAATAACAAAATATTATGAAAAAAATATAATTTCTTCAGTCTCCATTCTTTAGCCCTTCCATTGTCACATGTCACAGTCGATATCCTTTTGTTAGTTACCCACATTTGAATTATTTATCACTGTTATTGGTGTTATTCGGAGCGTTACTGATTAAAATTGATGTCTGAAAAACTTGATTTTAGCTGTATCCGCACACAGCATGGAATCTGCGATTGATGGTAAAAATCAGAAAGAAATAGATCCATGCTGAGGCTTCAGGATCTTTGAAAAGAAACTTTTTTATACTTTACAAAGTCCATTTTGCTTAAGTTATTGATCTACATGTGCATATGAATATGTTCTTGTATATATATATATATATATATATATATATATATATATATATATATATATAATTTATATATATATATAAATATATATATATATATATATATATATATATATATATACAAGTTCAAATGATATAGCATAAGATAATTAAATAATAAAATAAAATACATTGTTGAAAGTTCAAATGCGCTATGCTGCAATTAAAAACATTCAAAGGAATAAATGACTGTAAATAGATAAACAGAAAAATAAAAATAAGAAGAACCTCATTAATGGACCAAAAATAACCAGTGATATGATGTTTCGAAATGACTGGGGGGAGTTGAGACCCCCACTCTGGTTAAAACTAGTTTTTACAATGCATTAACTCTCCCAGACGTCGGAAACATCACACAAAATCCTTAAAAGTAAACCAATAAAAATGAACTAACCAAATAGAAAAACATCCAATAAAACAATACGAAAAAAGCAAAAATAAGCAATTGAATCGCTGTAACACATCTTTAAATACCACACAGCAGTACAGCAAAGAACCTCTTGTAGCATGCGGTTGTAGTTAATTTGAAATAATTTTTTAAAATATTGATTAAAAAACGAGGTGGAAATCCACTATTGAGTGCCTGTTTTACGTATAGTATAATATGTTTATCCATTATATCGATATCTTTATTAAGTCTGTTGCATCGCAGTGTGCACATTCCACGGACAGAGCTGTAGTTACCCGAAGCAGCTAAGCCTGCCTTTGTTAAATATATTATATATATATATATATATATATATATATATATATATATATATATATATATATATATATATATATATTATATATATATATATATATATATATATATATATATATATATATATATATATGTCAATATTTAAATTGTAGATTAATTTTAAAAGATTTTATTTACGGATTATTTACTGAGAGTGACGCGTCGTGAGGTCTTAGCCACATAAATACGGCTCACGCGCAGTGATCTGAGCAGAGAGCAGTGTGCACATTCCACGGACAGAGCTGTAGTTACCCGAAGCAGCTAAGCCTGCCTTTGTTAAAAGTTGGGCGCCTATATGAGACGCCATTGAATATATATATATATATATATATATATATATATATATATATATATATATATATATATATATATATATATATATGTAAAGATAGATAGATAGATAGATAGACATCGATATAGATATAGATTTATTTATTTATTTATTTTATGTATTGCTTGTGTCTATACTATATTAACAGATTAAAACTCATTTCAACATGAACAATATAAGATTTAATATTTATGCAGAATGCACAAATTGCTGCTTTGTTCGATAGAAGAAATATACCAATTTCATAAATTAAGATGTCACAAATCATCTAAAAATCATCAATTTATTTAGGTTTTATTTTAAACATGCTTTGATTACTGGAGTATAAGAAGCTTTTTACTCTATTTTATAATTGTTTTTCAGCCGTATGAATTTAACAATGTTTTAAGGGTTATAATAAACTTTTCTTTCAGATTCAGTTTTTCATGTTTTCAGATTTAGAATAATCAAAAATGATTTAGGTTTTCCTTTAGTTTCAATTGTATATCAATCTATATCCGTATTTTAAAACATTTTGATATAAATGACACTTAAAAAATGCATGAAATTTCCTTTTGAACAAGAAGTATTGAAAGAAAATTTCTGGCTTAAGGAAATTTATTAAGTATAAGTAATTTTTAATAATTATAAAAATGTCAAAGGTAAATTATTTTCTTCCAGCCACATGGCTATAGAAAATACACAAGCATAGATAGTTTAATATATATTTAATAACAGATATACCTATAGTTAAATATAGTAATTTTTTTTTTAAATGGTTAAATTTGTAACTGCACATTTAAAATATAATGCATTATAATTAAACAAAAATGTTTTTATTATTATAAAATTAAATCTTTAATATAAACTATGAAATTTTAAAATGACCTTAAAATTCTCTCTCTGATTGTATATATATATATATATATATATATATATATATATATATATATATATATATATATATATATATATATATATATATATATATATATATATATATATATATATATATATATATATATATGTGTGTGTGTGTGTGTGTGTGTGTGTGTGTGTGTGTAATTTTTAAACTTACATTTTAAACTGTTCAAGAGCAATTTGTGTTAGTTCATGCTAAAATAAAAATTTATATATGAAACTTCGTAATGCTTTATTATACTTAAGATATATTTATCTTAAAGTCTTTCAGAAAGTCTTTATCTATAAGCTATTATGTCCGTAAAGACTAAAAGGAAGTTGCATTGTTCCTTACATTAAGTTTTTGAAAAATGTTATCTTTAAACCTCCAGTAACCCAATTCACATAAAAATTTCATTATCACATGAAAATCTTAAAAATATCAAAGTGTAAAATATAAAAATATATAAATCCCCTTAATATCTTGCATAACAATTCACGAAATAAACTTTGTTAGTCGATTGGTTATCGAAATTTTTTTAATCGAAGCTGTGAATAAGAGCATTGTATGGAATAATATCTTAACAACAGCATTAGAAATATTTTCTGACTTGCTAGAAGGCTTTTCTGCTTCTCTTTCTATTCGAAGTCTCGCTATTCGTTTCTTACTTGATTATTTTTTATTTCCTTTATCACACTGAAGACTTTATATGTCTCTTTTATACCAGAAAACACACTTCCTTAATGAAGGCAGGGCTAATGCATTAGCTTTAAGAACCATGTTCAAAACGAATTTTTTTTCCTCTTTTCAGTCTGCTTTCTTTTCTTACATTTGAGATCTTTTCATTTCGCTTCCTATATAAACCGTATGCATTCACATTTTTTTCCTTATATTTTTAACCACTGAAAATCCATTTTGTTAAAGACAGTTTGGCAAAATGCCATGTTTAATAAAAGTCGTATCGCAAGTTTCAATGTTCTTGAATTCTGGAGAATGTAAGGTCGATAAGTATTTCAGCTTATTATGAGAGTGTGTTGATTTTAAAATGAAACCTTTGACAAGTTTTCTTCAGACTGATAGCTTAGAATAAGTCTTAATCTACTTTTTACAACTCTAGATATATTTCTCGCCGTATATATTTCAAGAATATGAGAAGTTAAAATATTACTTTCATTTATTTATATACATACTTTAGAGAGCTTCCCTATTTAGTAAAAACTAATAATAATCTATAATAATACACTTTCTCTATTGCATTTCTTGTAGACATCCTTAACCCTCTGACTGCTCCATTTGTAAACCGAGATATCTTTAAAAATTGTGTATTTTTTTGCTGCATAGTTTAAGTGTATATTTATATATATACACACACACACACACACACACACACACATATATATATATATATATATATATATATATATTATATATATATATATATATATATTTACAATAAAAAAACTAATTTTTTTTCTAGAAAAGATTTTTTATATTGACTTTTATTATGACAAACTAAGCTTTCAGAAAAACTAACTTCAAATGTTATCACATAAAAAATTTATTTTTTAATACAATTCAAATGAAATAGAGTTAATTTCTATTTATAACATACTATCTATAATTATATTATATAACTATAGTTCTAGTCAAATAATTCTATTTATTACCTGAATAAATATCCAATAGTGTATAATTTATTCCACTGGTTAAACGGTGAAAAGGCGGCTTTTTAATAAAGAACGAAAAACACGTGACCACGAAAATTGCGGGATGAGCCAATTTTGATGCATATGAATTGCCCGTGGAAACAGCGGGATGGGCAGTCAAAGGGTTAGTGTTGTTTTGAAACCATGAGAGCATTTTGGGCGTCAAATGTATTTTTCATGGCGTATGTAAGGTGCTTATGATGGAAATAGTTAC
>CM063504.1:161268556-161278556 GCA_032207245.1 Pardosa pseudoannulata | reverse complement strand
ATAGATATATATATGTACTATATATATATACATATATAAATAAATATATATATATATATATATATATATATATATATATATATATATATATATATATATATATATATAATATATATATATATATATATATATATATATAATATATATATATATATATATATATATATATATATATATATAAAATATATATATATAAATATAATATATATATATATATATATATATATATATATATATATATATATATATATATATATATATATATATATATATATATATATATATATATATATATATGTCAGATTTAAGAATAGGTGTTAAGAATTAAGCGAATTATAATTAAAAAAAGCTAGAACTCATTAAAGATCTCGTAATAAGAGAAAGACATACCCTCGAGTGGAAATATAGAAAGTAAAAGAGCTGACGCTGATGTAGACATAGGAATTTTGTTTAGGTAGAAACGCTAAAAGAGAAAGTTCTGAGCGGGAACTCTAGCTGATAACATTTTCTACGATTTTTGCTCCAAGATCAGAATAAATGATATCTAAACGGCATAGCCACGGATAGAAGAATTACAAAAAAATATACAATAAAGGAGTTTTATATTTGAAATCAAGTGTGTCTTTTATGCCTTAACTACTCATAAATGTCATATATATCATATTACAATCTAATAAGATAAATTTTGAATAATAGATGTTAGTTGATAAGTTCTCTTTATTCGATTTATGTAGAAGTAAACAATAGAGTAATGATATACGATAAAACAATATACAATATAAGCAGAATGGAATAATTTAATTCCGTATATTTTAAATACTATATTATACAGATTGTGATTTATAAATCTTTAAAAATCCGAATGAAATATTTTACTACATTGTCAAACATATGCATTCATAAGTGTTTGAAACATATTTAAAAATAAACTAAAAATTGTTTACCCTTTTCAGTGTCAAAACCTATAAACTTTTTAAAGACCATTATTTATATAAGTAAAAGTAGAATACAATGTGTACATAGGTTTGTCTATGTAAGTTCAAATACGTTTAGATTTGTACATATATCGTTATTCGTCATATGTTTACTCATACTTTCATTTATGTTTAATGTTTCAAAATATTTTGAACTAAAATTAAACAGTCTAAAGTGTCAATAATAAAAACAAATTTTGAAACTTTGATCAACAAAAAATTACTTATGAAAACTACTAGTTTATTTTTTCTTAAAGAATGAAAAAAAGGTGTTTATTTATAGATTGTCTAACTGATATTTTTCCAAAATACTTTTTGAAATGCTTTCATATAAAAGACTTTGTAAAAGTTTAAAGTAATAACTATTTATATTTTTTTGTGTCTAAACCTATAATCTTTTCAAACACCGTTATTTATATAAGTAAAAAAGAATAAAATGTGTACATAGGTATGTCTATGTAAGTACATATATGTTTAGATGTGTATATGCATATACAATGTTATTCATCATATTATTTCTCATATTTTCATTTATCTTTAATGTTTCAAAATATTTTAAATTAAAACATAAACAGTTTAAAGTGTCAATAATAAAAACAAATTTTGAAACTTTGATCGACAAAAAAAAATTACTTATTAGAACTACTATTTTATTTTTTCTCTAAGAATTAAAAAAAATGTGTTTATAGATTGTCTGACTGATATTTTCTCAAAATACTTTCTGAAATGCTTTTCTAAAAAATACTAAGTAAAAGTTTAAAGTAATCAAATGCAATCCAAACACAATGAAATCCCATTTTAGCAATGAGTGTTACTTTGCTCAACAGAAATTGCCAACATTCAGTATCAAGTGATCAAAACTACGACAGCAATTTCTTTATGTGTTTGGAGAGATATAACTTTTCTTACTCACTTTCGTAAAGTTGTACTATATAATTCAACAAACTTCACTTTATATTTTATAAAATGGAATATGTGATGAAAAAATATATTGCAATTTATTTTCACATCATTTGAAACTAAAATATTTTACAAAAAGGCAATATTTATTCTATCTCTTGAATTAGAATTATATGATGTAAATAGAGAAACTGGATATTTGTTTATTAAATTTTATAGGTAAAGCGTCATGAAGTATTTTCTTTTAAGTGGTGTGAATATATATTTTAGTAAGATACATAAAGATTTGTAAGAAAGATTTGGCAGTTAGTAATTTAGCTTACATTCATTCCTTTCACAATTTATATTTTGAGAGTTGCATGATGCAATCACAATTTAAAGTTTGAAACTTGCATGATCTAAACTCATATTAAAATGAAGAAATGAGGAACTATTTTTCTTATCAAATTTTCATTTATTTCATTGTAAATCTCATACTAAGAAATAAATCAAATGTTATCTCTAACATACTAAAACTTAGATGACAATGCTATGTATTTATGAACAACATTTTCAGTCATATTTTGTTCGATTTAAGAACTATGTTTTGATTTAAAAACTGGCTAAAAGAAAACAAATCAGTGATCATTTGTCTTGCACAGAAATTAAATTCTCTTATCAATCCAATAAAGGTGGAGAGAGTATAACTATTAGAAAGTGGGATATTTACTATTGTAAAACAGGGAAAGAAAGCCATAAGTACACAGAATGATAGTTCTTGTGTTTCTAATGTAAAGAGTAGATAGATTTGGTGATATCTACTATTTATATTATTCTTAATAATATTGCAATACAGTTAGATTTTACAATTATTTAAACAGAGAAATATTTTTAAATCGGTGAAATGAAAAAAAAAAGAATTGTAAATATGGATATATGAACATATGCTAATGGTAACAATGATAAAGGGATAATATTAAGTTTAAAATATACAATATTACACAATTATTCGATATTTTAAATAGCAGATGTAAGTAATGTTTAATAAGGGGTGTTTATTTAATACTTTAAATTTAACCTGATTATAATTCAACCTGAAAAATATTGGAAATTATTACTAACCAAAATTATTCATACTTAAAATTTAGTAATTTAAAATTCTTGAAACGCGATGCTCAATACATGTATAAAAGTACTCTTTGAATATATTTAATATTAATCGTCTTTTATACATTTTATTATTCAATAAGTTCTGTTTAATAAGGTATAATTTTCTACTAAACATAGACCTGTTTTTGTGCAGACTAAACTGATAGTCCATTAAATATATCCAATTAATTCAATAAATGATATTATATGGTAGTATTTTTAAGACGTTTAATTTATCTTCTTTTTATTCTTTTAAACCTTCCTTTTAAATTTTTAGAAAAATATTTTAATTTTTTTTCTTTTAAATGGAAAAAATTTATATTAATCTCAGAGAAAATATAATGCATTATCTTAAAAAACGATTAGTATTTTGAGTGTAAGGAAAATAACAAGGATATTTCTAAGAAAATTTCTAATCTTTTATCTCGAAATCTTTAAAAAAGTCATTTAAAATTAAGTCTTTTTTTCTCAGTACATAAATTTATTAATGAGTTAAGTTTTCAAAATATATTTTCTTTAAACTGAAAAATTAACTGTTTAATGTAACACTATGAAAAAAATATATCTTTATATAAATGAAAAATTATAACTTTACATGGATATTTACGCCTGATACAATAAAATCTATTCACTTAAAAAATTAAATTACATTAAATTAAGCAATAAAAATAACTTTAATTTTGTAAATACTTACATAGAATTCAAATATGACTCTTAAACTTGATTGAAAATGACACTTAATTTGATTTGCTAGTACAGTACTTTTAATTTGAAATTGTCAAGAAAATGTAAGAGACTAAACGTTTCTAATGTACTTCTATACAAATAAATACCTTATATAAAATTAAATTTATAAATTTTTATGGAACTTTCAACCATACACAACAAAATATATCTCTTTAAAAAACTGAACGACATTAAAAGTGATAAAAAGTAACCATCAGCGTCTCTGAAATATCCTCCCGATTTTTACATAATATTTAAATATAATTCTTAAAAATCACACAAGTACCTCTATTTACTAGTACAATTTTTTCAATTTGAATTTGTTGGTAAAATGAAAAGAAGTAACAGTTTCTAATGTAATATTACCGAAAAAATATATCCTTACATAAATTTAAGCTTATAACTTTCCATGGAACTCTCGACAGAAAAAGGAAAGGGAAATTTTTATTTCAGAAAAGTTACTCATAATCTTGAAATCCATTTTTCCAGCTCCAAAAGCATTCGAGCGTATACTCAGATAAAAATTCAATGAAATAGAGTTCTGTTGTGAACAGGTTTTCAAAACTACAGGAGGTCAAATTTTACTGCTGAACCGCATTTCTTTTAAGGGACAGCTTATAGTATTTCTTCCTTTTTTTAATGCAGTTTTGAGCTTAAGCTCCTTAACTTTCCAAAACACCGAGAACTGTATGTATTCTTACTTTCATGCTGTTCTTTTATATATAATTAGGTAAAATAGGTAATATTTTTAAATAAATTTAACAAAATATATTTAATTTCACATCCATAAAATATTTTAGATAAGTGTATGAAAAGAAAAAAAAATACGAAAACCTTGAACATCAAGAAAATATTAAGGCTTATTAACTCATGTGAAGTGTGTTTCATAGTGAATGGGGCAAAAAGATTAGTGCAGTGTGACTGAGGTAATGAATTTATTCAACCGAAACAAATTTATTCTGCAACTACAACTATACAAGTTTTATTTGGCAACAGGGAAAAATTATCGAATGACGAACTCGACGCTAGAGGCACTGTTAAACAAAATGTCATCCATGCAGGAGAAAGCGTACTGCGTTTTCGAATATGACACAACCTCCTCGGTAACTGTTGTGCAAAGACATTTTCTCACAAAATTTATTAAATAACCACCACATAGGCATAACATAAGAAGGTGAGTGAATCAGTTCCATGGTACTGGCTGCTTATGCAAGAACAAAAGCCCAGGACGAAAAGAAACAAAACCAACTGTGCTATCACGAGTGTGGCAGGAGTTTGATTACCAAGTAGACATTTATCGTGTCACAGGAGGGACACATATTGAACACCTGTAGAAACTTGAACAAATGTAGTTTTGAGGTAAATTTGAATTTTCTAAATATATTAATTGCAACGTTCACAATCATGTTTTCTTTTTGTCCCATTCAATATGAAACACCCTCTATTATACGTATATGTGTATAGACAGCCACCTGTTTCTCATAAGAAACACAGGCAAAATATTATATCTAATAACAACACTATCTAAAGCAGGATCTGTTGTTGCTGTTCTTTCTTATGTTCCTTGGACAAACCAAGCACGATTAAGCCTGCAGGGTCTCGTATTAAGGCCAAGGAGTGCTCCTTTCGTTTTAAAGAGTACCACTAAGGTGAAAAAACAACTTTGCTCAAGTAGATTCTCTTAATTTGAAGCAGGGACAAAGCAGAAGACCCACAGACTTGGCCTAACACACCCCAGAGGTGTTGATTTAAAACTTGGAGTATATCTTGAAAACTTAACTACTTTACGTGCCCCAATCACATTTAACGAACACGGTAGCTCTTAGGCCAGCTTGGGTTCCAAACCCGCAACCTTTTCTTTTATATATAATTAGGTAAAATAGGTAATATTTTTAAATAAATTTAACAAAATATATTTAATTTCACATCCATAAAATATTTTAGATAAGTGTATGAAAAAAAAAAAATACGAAAACCTTGAACATCAAGAAAAGATTAAGGCTTATTAACTCATGTGAAGTGTGTTTCATAGTGAATGGGGCAAAAAGATTAGTGCAGTGTGACTGAGGTAATGAATTTATTCAACCGAAACAAATTTATTCTGCAACTACAACTATACAAGTTTTATTTGGCAACAGGGAAAAATTATCGAATGACGAACTCGACGCTAGAGGCACTGTTAAACAAAATGTCATCCATGCATTAGAAAGCGTACTGCGTTTTCGAATATGACACAACCTCCTCGGTAACTGTTGTGAAAAGACATTTTCTCACAAAATTTATTAAATAACCACCACATAGGCATAACATAAGAAGGTGAGTGAATCAGTTCCATGGTACTGGCTGCTTATGCAAGAACAAAAGCCCAGGACGAAAAGAAACAAAATTCGCTTTGATATCACGAGTGTGGCAGGAGTTTGATTACCAAGTAGACATTTATCGTGTCACAGGAGGGACACATATTGAACACCTGTAGAAACTTGAACAAATGTAGTTTTGAGGTAAATTTGAATTTTCTAAATATATTAATTGCAACGTTCACAATCATGTTTTCTTTTTGTCCCATTCAATATGAAACACCCTCTATTATACGTATATGTGTATAGACAGCCACCTGTTTCTCATAAGAAACACAGGCAAAATATTATATCTAATAACAACACTATCTAAAGCAGGATCTGTTGTTGCTGTTCTTTCTCATGTTCCTTGGACAAACCAAGCACGATTAAGCCTGCAGGGTCTCGTATTAAGGCCAAGGAGTGCTCCTTTCGTTTTAAAGAGTACCACTAAGGTGAAAAAACAACTTTGCTCAAGTAGATTCTCTTAATTTGAAGCAGGGACAAAGCAGAAGACCCACAGACTTGGCCTAACACCCCCAGAGGTGTTGATTTAAAACTTGGAGTATATCTTGAAAACTTAACTACTTTACGTGCCCCAATCACATTTAACGAACACGGTAGCTCTTAGGCCAGCTTGGGTTCCAAACCCGCAACCTTTCACTTACGACATAGTTGCCTTTGCCGACTGAGCTACCGCGGCTCAAATTAGAACCTATAAGTGGTATTTCAGAAGTACACCGTTTGTTACGCTGACCCAATAAATCAAGATTCAATGCAATTTGAATGTCACTAGAACTATCATATCTTAATGCAGTTCTCTTCACTTATTATCAGCTGTCGTTGGCAATTGGGAGGATTTGGAATTCTTCAAGGTTACTATCGTAATTAAAAATTCCCCGAGGCTTTAGCAACGAGTGTGCTAAAACTCATATGTTTGAACCAAAATTTATTTCAATATTTTATATTTTATTATTTACTTTTTATTTGTTAAAAAGTCTACATTTTCTTAATGCATTTTTATTACATTATAATTTTGCTAACTTTATTTACAAAACAACATTGTAAAATCCCCTAAGTAGTTAAAAATATTAGAATTACCAGAGATATTGCAAAAAAGTAGCATGTATATATATATATATATATATATATATATATATATATATATATATATATATATACTTAAATACCTATGTTTTGTTATATCTTATCCGGATCAAATTGTCCTCACTCTAGAAATCTACTTTACTATGAATTTTTATTGTGAATCTTTGTACTCCATGATGAATTTTGTAAACTTGAAGTATAATGTTCATAATTTAATTTGCTAAACATCATTGAAAAGTTCCTGAGTAATTAAAAATATTAGAAATGAAATAGATATTCCAAATATAATATAGATGTACTTAAACACCTATGGTTTGGTTTGTATCTTACTAGAATCAAATTATCCTTAATCTAGAAAGATACTTGACTTCAAATTTAAATATTTGATTTGAATATTCCTTGTGATTCTTTGTACAACATTATTTATTTTGTAAATCTGAAGTATAATATTTATAATATTCTTTACTAAATATTATTGAAAAAGCACCTGAGTAATTAAAATTATTATTTATGAAAGAAATATTCAAATATAAAACAGATGTACTTAAATACCTATGTTTTGATATAACTTACGAGGATCAAATTATCCTTACTCTAGAAAGCTACTTGTCTTCAAATTTAAATTTTTAATATGAATTATTATTGTGAATCGTTTTACAACATGATGTATTCTGTAAACCTGAAGTACAATGTTTGTAATTTACTTTTCTAAACATTATTGAAAAATCGCCTAAGTAATTAAAAATATTAGAAATTAAAGAATTTAATTTTCTATGTGAATTATTAGTGTAAATCTTTGTACAACATAACGTATTTCTTAAACTTAAATTATAATGTTCATAATTTACTTTATCAGACAAAACTTGAAAAGCTACTCGATAATTAAAATATTTTAAATGAAAGAAAAATTACATATATAAAACAAATATACTACAATACCTAAGTTTTGTTATATCTTACCATGATTAAAATATCCTTATTATAGAAATCTGCTTATCATCTAATATAAATTTTTGATATGAATTATTGGTGTGAATATTTGCACACCAGGACGAATTTCTTAAAATCAGACTATAATGTTGAAAATTTATCACTTTAAAGAATATTTATTGACATCTTCAACAAATGTTGTCACAAATTTAAAAATTTTGGACAAAAGACTAAATTAAACAATTTGATTTTCTAATTTTTTTAAAAAATTAATTAAAGAGTAAAGTTTTGAAACAACTAATTTGTAAAATTATTAATCTTAAATAATATATTTGTCTGTGTATTTTTATAGCACGTCAAGATTGATTATTGATTTAAATAAACTAAAAATCGATTCAATAAATACTATGTAGATATGGCATGGGTTTTAATAAATCATACAAAATCATAATGCAGTAATTCTTAATATCGTGCGTGACCACTGATAATATTTAAACATAGAGAGAGACAGAAAATATATACCAAATCTCAACTGAAAAAAAGTAAGAAAGGGATTTGGAGGACTGGTTACTAATTGAATATTTTTCTATTAGAACGTTAAATAGGAAAACAATTCAACCGTAATAATAACAGAATTAAATATTTTACGAAATATAACAGCAAAATATTAGGAGACATATAATATTCTCCGAGATGGTCAGATTTACGTCAAATACTGCACCATAGATTGCAGATATATATTTTCAAGGTGTCAGTTGAAATCAAGAAGATCTAATACATTCGTAATATGCTGAAATATTCAATAAATATTGTCTCTTCTTTGTGTAAAATAAGTTAATAACATTTTACTCAGAGAGATATAAGTTAATGACACATTCTCCGCAAATCCGTTACTAATACATAATTAATACATTTATTGCAGCAAAGATAGCAGATATTTTTTCAAGGAATCAGTTGAAATGATACAGATCTAATACTTTCCTGACATGCTGAAATATTCGATAAATATTATTTCTAATTTGCATGTGAGTGCAGACTGATAGTATTTAAACACACACACGCACAGAAAAAATATACCAAATCTCAATAGAAAAAATAAAAAAAAAACGGATATGGAGGAGTGGTTACTAATTCAATATTTTTCTTTTAGAACTTTAAATAGGAAAACAATTCAACTGTGAGAATAACAGTAAAATGTAAAGGGGAGAGTAACACTTTCATAGATGGTCGTATTTATTGCAGATATTGCAGATCTTTTTCCAAGAAATCAGTTGAAATGAATCATATCTAATACATTCCTGACATGCTGAAATATTCAATAAATATTGTTTCTTATTTGTATAAACTAAGTTAACTACATTTTACTGTAGGAAATATAAGTTTATGACACATTTTACGCAAATCCGTTACTAATATATAATTGATACATTATTGTAGCATATATTACAGATATTCTTTATAGGAATCAGTTGAAATGAGACAGATCCAATACATTTCTGACATGCTGAAATATTCAATAAATATTGTTTCTTTGAATATGCGTGACCATTGATAATATTTAAACACAGATACAGAAAAAATATACCAAATCTCAATAAAAAATATAAAAAACGGATATGGATTAAAAGTTACTAATTGAATATTTTTCTATTAGAACTTTAAATAGGAAAACAATTCAACTGTAAGAATAACAGATATAAATATTTTACGAAATATACCAACAAAATATAAAGGGGCTAATAACACTTTCCGAAATGGTCAGATTTTCGCGTTGGCTACAACTACCCTAAAATCAATATCCAGCTTTACGTAATAACAGCTTGTAGGGAACAATATGTGAGTACGTGTGCCTCGATCCTAATTACAATATGCGGCATAGAAGGCTGGGGGTGGAAATTC
>CM063504.1:161246056-161263556 GCA_032207245.1 Pardosa pseudoannulata | reverse complement strand
AATCCCTAATATAATAATAGCCTAAGTTATCTTTCCATTTATCTTCGAATTTATGAAGCTGTTGGACCTGGAATGAATTTATCAATTTATCATGTAAACAGGTAAACATAACATTTTTTTAGCATTATGACGTCATTCCTTTAAACATCTCGTGTAATAATTTCTTATTTTAAATTATTTAAATATCGTGTGCATTATTTTCATACATTTTATTATTGAACTTAGACATTAAGCAAATAATTTCCTTTTACATTTGTCTTAAATAACATATTAGGAATATAAGTAATAATTTGAAATTTAATCATCGATTTTTTTTTTTTTTGTTGCAATGAAAATTTTTCACCGGCATTAACAACAAATTATTTTCATGAAAGTCTAGGAGTCTATTTCACGGGCTATTAAATATCTAGCTTTTAAGTTCTATGTCTTTAAAAATTAAGAAGTTTGTTCGTTTGTGTGTTTGTTTTTTATACATAACTACATGGTTTGACTAAATAAATTCAACATGATTCTAAACTGCATTCACAGTATTGGAAGTCTTTAGAGGAGTTGATAAACAAATTGACCGTGTACCAGATTATTCTCTGCCAAAACACAAACCATTTTTAACCTGCCTCATAGGATACTTTATATTTTAAACAATAAAACATTCAAATATACATTAAACTTACAATATACAGAAATTTTTAATCTCAACATGGTTTTGAGTTTGTTTAATTTATATTATTTTCGTAAATGATAGTTTTCTTACATTTTGTAGCATAAAAAATATTTACTAGTTTAATTTATTCTTAAAATAAGAAATATTTTTGGAATGTTTTTCTCCCAAATTATTAGTTACGTTTTTCTTTATTCCAAAGTATTATCCAAACTTTTTCTAACTTTATTTTAAAGAACTATTTTTTCTTCTAGGTTGAACATCATACGTTTTAAATCTCAGTTTTAATTTTCAAGATTATATGACAAAGCTTATCAAATAAAGCTGTAAAATACCCATTTTTTCAAAATTTATTTTATCTAATAATTAATGTTTTTTAATCTCATCAAACTATATTTAAATATTTCAAAACGTAAAGTTTGTTTAACATAAAAACATTTGCTAAAAATAGGTCAATTTCATCATTAAAACTCATTATTACATTAAAAACCTGGTATATTATTAAAACTTGTGTTGTTTGACATGAATGATATTTAAATATATATTACCCATATTAATTTGAAATTTGTTTCACACGCTACTGATAGGCTAAAAATAATAATAATAAAAATATTTTTTAAAATATCTATAGTCATGAATTTTATTATCTTGGATTAACTAAAAATTTTTAATCTATGTTTAAACGGAGAATTGCGTCCCATCAATGGCTGACATCAATTGGCTAGTCGCGGTTAGCAGTTAAACGACTTTGGTGAGACCATCCCTTAAGATTAATATTTAAACATAAATTAAAAAGATCATAGACGTTGAAGCAGTACTTCGACTTTAGTCCTTATTATTGACACTTTAAAAATAAAGTGCCCCTTTGCTACTGAAGAAATATATTACGTAAAATTTATTATCATAAGATTTTGCACGCTTGTAATAATTTCGATAAAAATCAATAACAAAATTAATATGTAGCGAAGCATAATATATGATATATATATATATATATATAATATATATATATATATATATATATATATATATATATATATATATATATATATATATATATATATATATATATATATATATATATATATATATATATATATATATATATTAATTTCTTTAAAACTTGAACAAAATAAAACTTTAATATGATTTTGTACACCGCAAAAGAAATGAACCATATAACTTGTATATCTAATATGCCAGAAGCAGTCTTAATCATTACTGTTTAGATGACACGTTTTACAGTGTTTAAAGTTATGTGCTTCTTGATAATTGGTATGTTTTGAAGTACATACTTTGATCTCTTAGTCATTCTATGAAAGTTTCAATCAAAACTTTTCTAGTGCATAGATTTACCCTATCCCAAAAATTTAGATCAGATTATTAGGTAAGGCTTTAAAATATAAATTGGATGCTATAAAACATATGTTATTGTGACATTTGTTATGTGTTACATGTGTATCATTTTTAAACTAGGATATAATTATTTTCTTAGTATTAAAGTGATATCATGCTTTATGCATAATAAATCTTAAAGTATTCATTCCAAATAAACAAAATGAAGCTAGACGTATTTGCATGTAGAATATTGATTGCACTTTACTGTGGTGTAATATATTGTTACATTTCAATACTTGTATTTTTTTCTCATAAGAGTGGTAGGTCACATGGTCGTCGAAAAGTTCATTTCTAAATTTCTAAATTAATATTACGAAACAGGTTTTTTATTTAAGTAATATTCCGAAATTAAAAACACACAAGTGTATTTTTTCAATTTCACTTTACATGAAAAATTGGACTAATGTTTAGGTTTTAGCATAATATCAAGCAGTATCATTAAACAGGTCTTTACATAAAGCCAGTTTTTGATTTTCATAATTTTGGATGCAAACTCATTAAAATGTATTTTGGTGTCTTTCAATTAACCCTTTTGTTTCCAATGTGTTCTCAAGTTTCAAAATGTGTCTTCTATAGAATCATAGTACATCTCTTGATTGTTCGTAAGTTTGTCTAACACTGGACAAAATCACTGTTGAGTCACTGTTTAATCACTGTTGAGAGAGATGGAATATATAATTCGAAATCTGGTTAACCCATACGACAAAAACATTGTTATTAGTAGTATTATTAATTGTTATTAGTAATAATCCCAGTAAACTGCATCTTGGCTACACACTCATTAAATGTGTAGTTCTGTGTAATTCAACTAATACTTTTCTTTTGAATGTTTTCTTAAGTTTCAAAATGTGTATTATTTTGAATCATTGTAAATCACTTGATTAGTCGTATGTCTAATACTGGACAAAAATCATAGAAACAGCAAAACAAAACCAAACATTTAGTCAGTGTTTAGGCTGATTTAATATAGAATTTGAAATCTGGTTAACCCATAAGACAAAAGCATTGTTTTTAGTACTAATTATGAATAAAAGAAAAATGAGAAAACTCTCCTGCATGTAAAAATAAAACTGACATAAAAGTATTTGTTTTAATCCCAAAACAGTTATAATTTAAAAATATTATAAAGCCTAATGTTTTAAAAAACTAGATGTAAAGTACAACAGTTAAACGTTGTGAAGAAAATTAATGTTGTATAAAAATCACGTTTCATAAAATATTGTAAATCCTATGTTTTTCTAAATAAAAGTATTTCCTGAATTAATTAAGGTTAAAAGAAAATTAAAGCACTCGCTTGCATGTAAAAATAAATCTGACATAAAAGTATTTGTTTTAATCCCAAAACAGTTATAATTTAAAAAAATATAAAGCCTAATGTTTTAAAAAACTAGATGTAAAGTACAACAGTTAAACATTGTGAAGAAAATTAATGTTGTATAAAAAACACTTAAGTTTCATAAAATACTGTAAATCATTTTTCTAAGTAAAAGTATTTCAAAATAAATATGATAAAACAGTAAAACATGCAGCAATTTGTTCCCTTTTTAATAAAATATTCTCTGATAGCTATGCATAGAGTTACAGATAAAATAAACTCTTTCTGAAGGATTCCCCTCTTATGAAGTTTCCAAACGTCGCTCTTCATCCTAATATAAAAAGAAAAAGAAAAAAAAACACTTCGGCGTTTTTGATTCCAACTAAAACGAAATGACCTCGAGGTAGATACGGACTGATAGCTTTCCCTCACCTTCGATTTATTCCTTTTGTTATACCTAACAGCAATTTCCTACAGTCAATTATTGGAATGGATGATAATTAGGAGTGGTGTGAAAGATATCCCGCTCTCTTTGTTGAATCGGAATTTTTTGGTCTGCCAGAGTAATTGATACGGAAATGAATTCAAACCTATGAATATTCAACACTCTTATCTACTGGCAAATACCCTAGAGATAGTGAAATTCTTATATGATTTCAATGAATGTGTTTAGCGGTTAGTTTTTACAATAAAAATGCCATACGTTGTCAATAAATACTAGCTTTGTGCCAGGGTTTTTGATCTGGGTATACATAATTAGTAAAGTCAAAATTAGCCTCTTTTATGCCCTTTTAATTTCAAATAAATTATGACGTATTAAATAGCTGTATTTGATCATATTTGGTTTATTATTGCACCCAGCAAGCAGAATATTACCGCTACTTGTACATTATAACTGCATTCAATTTCCATGGTAAATTTTATAAAATAAAAAAATTTTCAGGAATATACCACAATAAAGATCTGCAACAATAAATATATCCAAATACCCATTCATTAATTATTAAGAAAATTTTGTATCACCTGAATTTTTGGTTAAGCTCTTAGTGTGGTCTTATACTAAGCTTTAATTTACCATAGTTTCTTTAATTTTTATCTTATTACAAATTATATTTCAAAATATATTGTAAAAAATGCTATATATACAGCAATTATTTGTCGCTAAATTACAAAGCTGGAGAACTAATTTTTAGTTAAAATGATAACATTCATGTCATTGAAAGACGTTAATATCCGTTATTATTTCATATCACTAGGTAAGAAGATCGAAAGAGGTTCTAATGCAGACATAGACAATCCAGCAGTATCATACATCTTATTAGAAGTATCATATGTCATATTAACCCTTTGCAGTTTCATTTTGTTCCGGAATTCGGTCAAAAAAATGTCACGTTTTTTTATTGCATTTATTGTTAAATTTACATTTTTAAGTAAAGATATGTTATTAAAATTAACATTGCTAATATTTTTAAGCATTTATTAAAACTTTTTTTCTTTCTATGACAGCATCATAGAATTTAAGTTTACCGTTAATTATCCAAGCTAATATTTGGAATTCCAGTGAAGGCAAATCTAGGAGGCGGATACGAAGGATTATCACAATTAATTTTAAAAATTGCCTTGCTTAGATGATTCCATCTGTACTACTATCAGAGTCACTACTGTCCAGATCATCTAGTAAACTTTCGCTACTATCATTTACAGAAAATTCAGTTTCTGATTACGAGTCATAGTTCGAATGACAAATTAGCTCCATACGCTCTAAATTATTCATCATTTAAAAGTAAAAATATATTATTAAACTCATACATCAATAAAATTATCAGGCGTTTAGTAAAATATAAACAGAAAGCTATACACTGAAAGAAAACGATTCGTCTTCTGATACAAAACATGTGAAAAAACCCGCGCTTTTGAACCATTCAGAGCAGAAAATACAATAAACTGCAAACTATCATTTACTGGACATCTATAAGAATAATTTGTTACTAAAGTTGGAAAATATACGGCAGAAACAGTGCAAGCGAAATAGAAATCAGATTACCTGTAAGCCGTACGGGCAAATCAGTAAAGGCCCAAAAGCTGTGCCCATACGACGTACGGGCAAAACAGGTAAGGGGTTAATGTGTTAAGAATCTGAGATTCGTTAACTTTTCATCGGCTTGTCATATATATATATATATATATATATATATATATATATATATATATATATATATATATATATATATATATATATATATTATATATATATATATATAGATATATATATAGATATATACATATATATATAGATAGAAAAAAAGAACCAAGTACAATTAGTTTTTCTACTTAAATGTAATAATATATATGTACTCCCACAAATTACGGAAATATTTTATACGTTAATAAATTAGTATTTATAGATTATTAAATTTAGGCGCAATGAAAAAAAAAATATCTTGCTTGGCTGATTCCATCTGTACTACTATCAGAGTCGCTACTATCTATCTCATCTAGTAAACTTTTGCTGCTATCATTTACAGATAATTCAGTTTCTGATTCCGAGTCACAGTTCGAATTCCAATAAAATTAGCTCCATACGCTCTGAATTATTCATTGTTTAAAAGTAAAAATATATTATTCAACTTTTACATCAATAAAAGTATCAGGCAGTTAGTAAGATATAACCAGAAAGCTATACACTGAAAGATAACAATTCGTCTTCTGTTATAAAGCATGCGGAAAAAAACCCCGCATTTGAAGCAAGAAAAGTAGAAAATACAATAAAATGCAAACTATCATTTACTGGACAAACAATCATTTACCCTCTATACGAATAATTTAATAGTATAATTGGAAAAATTAAGGCCGAAAGAGTGCAAGCGAAATATAAATCAGATTGCCCGTAAGCCATACGGTCAAATCAATAATGGTCCGAAAGTACGACGTATGGGCAAAACAGGGAAGGGGTTAAAGACGCTGTGACAAATGGTGAGGACAATTAAACAAATACAAAGTACCTAGAACTTAGTTTACATAAATAGATTAGCCTCCATAACTGAAATATAGTAACCCAATCCAGGGGTGATCAAAGGAGGAAAATTGAAGAAATTATTTTTCACTAATTATAAAATGTTTTTGGGAATTCGTAACTAGAATTTAAACTTTGTTACCACTCTTAAATATCTCCTTCAATGTTATATACAGTCTGTATCGAAATTTGCTTCAAGAGATCATTTTTGCTGGACCTTAGTTCAGCAAGGATAAGAAAAATCCAAAGAAAAACCCTCTTCAATTATTCATCAACATAATTAAAGAACTTTAGACTGATTTGGAGGAAGTTGTGAGTTAATGAGTAACTTATGCCATATCTCTATCGGTCCAGCTAATATTTTTCTACTGGTAAATGACAAAACTCAAGTATAAAACTGAACCAAAATAAATCAGGTGAAACCTTTTTTTGTGTTAAACTAGAAACTAGTGCAGTCTTTATGATTAAACATATTTTAAACTTGTTGAAGCGTAATGAAAAGCCGCAGATCTCAAACACCTTTTATTGAAAACACCAAAATAATAAAGAAATAAACTGGAACTCTGGAAAGTGCTATTTTGGGGTACCTGGGGTCTGTGTCCCCTTATCCCCGATAATAATTTTGGCAAGTGGAAACATTACACTAGAAATTGGCTTGGCTGACACTAAGTTCTAATTTATAATCAGGAAGAAGAACAAACAAAAGAAGGGACAAAGAACACAAACAGAAAACACAAAAACAGGATTTGTAATGACAAGATTATATTAAAAATCAACTTTATTTGTCCTTTTATTATTATTACAAACTTTACAAAAAATATTAGTAGTAGAAATAAAGAAATACGAGGTACATTGGGCTTTTATAGTTTTAAGAAGATCCTGCGTCCAGCCAATCAAATTACAGGCACAAACAAAACTAATTAAACACTGCCAATCAAAACACAAAACGATCACCTAAAGAAAACCTCGTAAGTCCGAGAAAGCTATTACTTATATACAACAATAATCAGCCAAGTCGCCAAGTATTAGTGCGATTACATATTTCAACAAAATTGAATCCGTTCTTTTTCCAACACGTGCAGGATGGAATGTTATAAAGCCTTTATAAAAGCAATTATTTTAATCTAATAGGTTTCAAAAAAGATACTTCATGTTTGAGACTCGGTGAAATAAATACCACAATGAAAGGGGGAAATTTATTACTTACTTGTGAAAATTAGCTATCTGCATATATACATTACTAATCTTTGAAAGAGAGATATTTGCTTAAATTTTCTATTAGAAAAATACGTATTAGAAAGATGCAAAATATTCCTGTATACATACGAATTAACTCAAAGTATTATTTTAAGAAAACTAGAATTTAGCTAATTTTTCGTATTTGAATATTTTTGTAAATGTATTAGTAAAAAAACATATAAAATTTCAAGAACACTGGAATTAGCTATATATTTAAAGAAACTAGTTTATATCTTAATTAATGATGAAATTAGTTTAATTGTATTGTATTTTATTTCAATAAAATAGAGTGCAATAATTATATTTTACATTGCTCAAGATAACTATCTTTTAAAATAATAATAAGAAGAATTTCTTTCATAATGTTCTTTAACTATCTCGTAAAAAAATAATTAATATTTTCTAACATTAAAAATTCTGCTCGGAATTAGATTACATATTTTCAGTTTTTTTACTAATGAATGCAGCATTGTACATATAACAGTTTCATTTTACTAATAAAAATATCTTACAAATGAATACTTTCTTTATAAATCTAACAAGATATATTATATGGATGGATTTGGATCACATGTTTCCAAAAATGTCTTGAAAAATTATTAAATAAAAAACTTAGTTTTTAGAGATAAATTAAAACGGAGAAGAAAATTAAACTTTCCCTTCTTAAATTTTTTAATTTTTTTAGTTTCTCTTATCTCAGTTTTAATCAAATTCCTTTCCAATATTTTATTTTAATTCTTTTTAGTGTATTATGGATTCACTATTGTTCTTTAACATATTCTTGAATATCAATGAAATGAAAAGATACACTAGGACAATGCAAATGTACTCGTAACAATAAAAATCTTGCCTTATTTTTAAACTAATTAAAAATAAGGAGGAAATACTGAACAAAGAAAATTAAAATATACTGTTGAAACTACTATGAATTTTTAGCACATGCATATGTTAATAATTTCGAGTGAGGAATAAGTAAACAATCATATATTTGGTTCAATAGTATTGCTAGCATTACTTTTGCTAGCAGTATAGTATTAATTTTGATATTCATATACTGATTATAACTAGCGAAATATTCAAATTTCATCTAAGGAAACATATGAAAATTTTATACTATTACTGTTTTAAGCTGGATAATATATAAATTTTAAATTTGCTGTATTTTACAAACCAAATTCTAAAATAAATTTTGTTAGATTTTATTAAATCTCTAAATGTATGAATTACTATTTAATACTTTTATCTATCTTCATGTGAGAATATAAATATATCTGGGACACCAAATATTTTTCTCTATTATATTTAAAACATCTAACTGAAAATTTCTTTAATTTAAGGTTCTATATCAATTTATTTTATACTTAAAATATATTTCAATGTGTAGCACATGTGATATATAACTTTGTAAAGTATTAGATATGTACAGCATGTCTGATATACAGCCGGACTACGGGTTAAAAAAAGTAGTAAAGTGTCCTTTGGCTTATTTTGAGTACTATAAAAAATCTGTTACAGTATAAACATTGCAAATTTGTTTTATTATGCAATTAACTAGTAATTAATGATTCTTTGTTTCTTAAATTTTCATTGACGATTTCAATTACATTTTCTTCAATTATCAAGTGAAGTTTTAAATACTTCCTTAATATGAAGTAAAATAATTATAAATTTAAGTCTGTGAACTTCAGGCAATCTGGAAATAAATATTGTATACAGGAATATATAACACCGCGACACTGATAATTAATAATGCCATCCTTAACTATTATTATGAAGATATAATAAATTATAATAAGACATGAACATCTGATTAATGTTCTTCTAAATTGTTTAATTTCCTGGTAATTTCATAATGAAAATTAGAAAGCTGTTCAAACAGATGCAAGCAACTTATGATAGCAACTGTCTAAAATCTACCTCTGATCAGTATTTATTCTCCTGGAACGAACTAAAATTTATGTTTTTACTAATTAACTACAAAAAGTAAGATTATCTCAATCATTTCTTCTACATAATAAAAAAATAAAGCTGCAAAATCATTCTTCCTTAGTTTTTCTTCTATAGTTAGTACTTTTTTCAAAACTTGGAATAAATATTTAATTTTTCCAATATTGGAAAGTAATAAAAAGTGTTCGATTACAATATAGTTACGTAGATATTAATTGATGATTAACTTTAATTTAACATCTTACAAAGAATGTAATTTCTAAAAAATGAACTATAGCTAATTTACAATTAAATGCTATGAAAATACGTGGTACTAATTCAGGGTTCTAAATAATTGATCACAGATTATAGAGAATATACAGATTTGTACTAAAAATAGTACATGTTAAATGCAAAATTAGCTGCATTTAGAAGTTGTTTTAATCAACTGAAAGCAAATAATACCACTACCCTAAGGATTGGAGATATTTTACAAAATATATGTTTCAATGACTAATATACAGGAAGATGATAGGTCAACACATTTGAATATTTTTTTTATTTATTATCATATCTCATGCATGCAAACTAGCAAAAGAAATACGTAAATCTTGCTATATTTACATAATTATGTATCCAAGAAATCTGTAAAATGTGTATGATACTAAAACAAAATTATAATGATTATTCGTTTTAATTATTTTAAAGAATCTTTTAGAAGGATTTTTATATCACAGAAGGTTTTTAATGCATCTTTTATGACACTAAGTTTTAGAAGAAAGTAGGTTAAACTAACCAAATATTCCCGAATCATAAAAAGTCATTAGCACAGTAGGAGACACTGCAAAACAAAAATTACGCTTCAAAAGGTATAAAAAGAGAGTATTCGCCATTATGTGTCCAAACCATTACACGAAAAAAAAAAATTAAAAAACTTAAGCTCGGCCGGAAAACTTTTGACATCATTTACTTGTTAATTTTTTTATAATATTTTAGAGCGATTTTTTATTGATTTCTTTAGTCCATTCTATTGTACCGGAAAGCACTCCTCGGTAATGAAGGCAGCCTTAATGTATTTCTTTACGAATACTAATAGAAAGTAATTTATATTTAGCTTTTTTAACCATTCACTATATTTTTCATATTTTTAGCCATTTTCACTTTAAACTAGAAGAAACTGACAAGTCACATTTTATTTATTGCCATGGACCAAAGATGTCTTTATAAATGAAGGTCGAGAGGTCTTAGATTATCCCTAACATAGTGTACAGTACAATTTTAAATAGCTAATCTTAATAATTTTTTTCAATCATGAAAAATTAAAGATAATTCATCGCAATAGTACTGCTAACAAGATATGGACAAATATTACATTATTTTCGATGTTTAGAGGCATGACAAAAACTATTGATGAATGGTTAAAATCGCTAACCTTAAAAATGAAAACTAATTTAATAGTACGGTTTGGTTTGGAGTGATACGGTCTACATTTCGCAACGCGAGGTCTATTGAGACCGGGACCTACAGCTTAAAACCGATTCCGAACTGGTACGAACATCCATGCCACAGTGGGATTGGAACCCACGAACTCCGGTACGGAAGGCCTGCACCCTAACCAATAGGCCATTATTCGGAAATTTACTACTACGAGGGTTGGAACTTTAAAAGTTGCAACTGTTTATTTACATGGAATACAAAAGGATTCATGTCATCATGATTTACAGTCCTTCAATACAGTCGCACGTATTATCTTTAACCCGTTTCCAACGTTACGAAAGTGGAAGAACACCTGTAGCAGCACGTGTTCTGTTGATAGTTCTTTTTTCACTGGTCTATTGACAAAAGAATCTCTGGATCAGTTCTGCAGCGAATGCCATGTAGTGGTTCCTTCATCTTAGGAATTAAGACAAGTTACAAGGGCTTAGACCTGGAGAGTAAGGTTGATGGTAAAGCCCTACATGACTCTGTCCTGTTGTACGACCTCTAACATATTGAATTTTTAACCAATTTAGTTGTTCTTGTTTTGAAAATATCCTGACAACAATTTAGACTGCAATCTAATACAAGGATCAGTTCTTAGCGTCACTCTGCATGCATATGACGTAGAAAGGATGATTATTTTTGCTGAGAGGTAAGGTTAATATGTACCTCACTTATGGTATACGAGATATTCTTTGGTTTTGTTACTTATCGTTTTATGGCATTGTTGCTGTGAGAGTTCAGCCATATTTTACATAAGGTTTGAGAAACTGATTTGCTCTCCGCACTCACACGTTGTGGGTTGCATGCCCAAGTATTTTTTCGCGATTTCAGGAAGCGTGTGGGGTGAAACCGATTGCACTTAAACTTCACTAAGTTTTGGAGAGTTGTGATTGGTCTCCAGGAGGTGATTCAGGACGATCCTTCGAGTCCCGGTTCTTTTGGACAGAGCCGGGAAAAGACGCTTTGTCCACAGGACAATGGAAAAACGAACGCATCAGCACAGGATAATGGAAAATGTCTAAGGTTGCTGGAGAGTTCAGAAGGAAGGAATATTGGCAATTTATTTCTTTCAGGTGTAGCACGTGGAGTGCTTCTTTTATTTTAATGTTTTTATATATGTTTTAGCACATTTCCTTGTCTTTTGTTCTATATTTGAATATTGTGATGTAGTTCAGTGATATTTTACTATATTTAAAGACGATATAAAGAAAATTTGGGTTATTAATAGCTTTGAAATAATAACAGCAATGTACTACACACCACAACAGTTACCATTATTAAAGTTCTAACCCTTGTACAAACATAATATGGTAAGTATATTTGCTAGTATGTCATACATTTTTCGAATCAATACTGCTCTAATATATTTAAGGGAAAATTTTAGACCTCGTAAAAGCGTGGAGCTTAAACTAAACGGCATATCGTTATTAGAAATAGAATTTTAAAGAAATAAGTAATTTTTTTAGAGTTTTTTTTCAAAATTATTTTTAGAATGTAATAAAGTATTTGTTTAGAAATATCATATTCTTTTAGTCTTCAGATGTATTTATATATATCATAATAAAGTTTTTTCACTGAGTAAAAGTATTAATCTATTTTATTATTCAAATTTTATCAAAATTTTTTAAACTTATCAATGGTTAATAATACTTGAGGTATCTACAGACACTATCAGGTTTAAATGGTATAACCCTAGACCATAAATCACTCAAATGACTTTTTTATCGATATAGTTAATCATCTTTTTTGCATTGTTATGCTTTTATCTTACTTTGAGGGTATTAAATAATGATAAAAGATTCAAAGCATTTGTTAAACTTTTAAAAAATAAGTTTAAAAATATCTCAGAGATTAAAAAATATAAGACGTAAGACGCTCAGATCTCATGCATTTAACCAAAGATTATTACATAAAGGAATTGATTAAAAATTCTTAAAGCCCATCGAATAAAAGAAAACAGCAAAATAAAAAAATAAACTCTTGTTCATTATATTTTAATTAAAGAAAATAAAAAATTCAAATTAGCTTCTGAAAATTATTACTTCGTTTTTGGGAGTAAGATTCAATTTTTTTTCTTTTTCATCCTTGGTTCTCAGGACTTTCAATCTAAATTGGACGAGTAGATTTAATATAACAGTTACTTTACATAAAGCTTCATAGTACCACACAAAGTAGTTTTCGGAATTAAGAAAAATGACAGGAAACTCTCAAAATAAATAAAAAGGAGTAAGAAAGAATATAATTTTTTTCCCTTTTTGTACCGTAAACTCATTAAGGTAGTCTTACAAAAATAAGTATATTTCTTGCAGCAAATCAGATAGGCAAGTGGCTGAACGTGAAAACAGTACGAAAATGGCTCTTATAAAGATACGCTAATGATGCTCAAGCAAAATAAACCAAGATACCTCCCAGCAAGTTTTAGAGTATATAATGACTTAACTTTATGTTCTAGTGCTTAGTAATACTTATGTTAAATCAGCTATTTTTTTATTTCTGTTTGTGATGTATAACATCCCATTATAGGATATTCACTACATAAGAATATATTTTATGTAATAGTGTATGATGTAGTAAATTTGAATTAAAATATTAATAAGGGATTTCAAAAATGCTGTTTTATTTTTTTCAGCAAAATATCTTTTAATAAAAAATTAAATGGCTTATAGAAGACTTAATAAAATCTTACCAAGTAACGAAAGCTTTAATAATTCTACTAATATTACGTGAAATACTTTTTTATTCTCGTATTTTCTTGTAAATTTAATTTGTTTACAATTAAGAAATCTCTTGGTAAAATGCATGACCTTTTTTCTCTTATATATTTTTAAAAAATTAAAAAGATCAATTTTGTTGACTCGTTAAACTCAGTAGCAGGTATGCAATTATTTTCTCAGCTATAAAATATGTTTTTATTTATTATAAATTTAACTTAAAAGTATCTACTTCTAAAAAACTTACACATTATTAAGAAAAATCATTTATAAAATTATAAACTTCTTTTTTATTTGCTGGAATAGTTCTATCTTGTATTAGAATTTACTTAAACTCTTAATAAAGATTTTATACTAATAAGGTACTGTAATATTTTATAATACTTAAGAACGTACTTTTTCTTCACATGTTACCTCTCCATAATTAAATTATTGCCTATTGCATTTCTATATTTTTCTGATTATTAAAAACCTACATCTTAGATTATAATATCATTAGATTATAAAATCATTAAATATAAACACATGTATTAAAGAAATATTATATGCACTAAATAATAACATATAAACGCGTAAATGAATGTTTTTTACTTTAAATGTTTTGATCAGTTATTTTAATAATAAAATAGTAATTAAAAGGAAAATTCCTTCTAACAAATTTTAGTGTATACAATAACTAAATTTTGTTTTCTAGGGTTGAAATATGTAAATTCTCAAAGAAGTTCTGTAAATAATTTCTCATTTTAATTACTTTATTTTCTTGATGTATAAATCCCCATTACTAGGTAATAGGTTACAGTATGCATACAATTTCTTTTTAAATGTGGGCTATGATAAAGCACTTATAAAACAAAATCCATATAAAATGTTCATCAAATTGTTCATTATTTCTTTAATTAAAATATATGAAATGTTTATAATGATTGAATGAGAACGTGGCAGTAGAATCGATGTTCTACATAACTATATTCATAACATTTTTTTCTCATGCAAACCCTCATATTTTCTTGCAAATACAATTTAACTTCGATTAAGAAATCTCTTGATATAAACCATTGCCCTCTTTACTCTTATCTGTTTAATTGTAACACTTTCTTTGTGCTGCTAAATATTTTTTGTGATAAGGTTATGTTCTAAGCACTTACGACGATGTTGCTGTTTAAACAACGTCGTCGAGAAAATACTTGAACTTCTCACTCATGATTATAGTTTCCCTCGGGGAAATAGTCAACAGATTGGCCGAACCATTCTTCTAAATTACCTTATGAGTTACTCTTATGTTTATATTATTTTATATATTTCGAGTACACGGTTACAAAATTTATGAAAGAAACATGATATTGTGGAAGTGTAATAAATATAAGAGGTTATAATTTAATTATAATTATATATATATATTTTTCATAATACTTGCCGGTAATCTTCTATTCTTTGTAGAGAATATTTTTTCATGAATTTTTGTTTTCAGAATTATTTTATGCCGGTATTTACAATGTAAAAAACCTTTAGTTGATTGAGGAATTAATAACACAGTAGTGCAATTATTTTTATTTTATTAAAGACATTCAAAAATAATTAATTAATTTTATACATTTTCTCAGAACCTTTTTATTTTTTAGAAATTGTAGCTTACATTCCTAAAAATAGATTATAAAGTGTTAAGTATTTGCTATTAATAATAACTTTCTCATTAGAATTTTCATTTTGTGATTTGTCGAGTTAGACATAACTTTCATTCTTAAAAATTTACTTCTACTAAAAGCATAATGAATAACGCCACAAATAATCAATTATAAGTGTTTGTTTCCATATAATAGTGAATTAATTTATTTTTATAAATTATATATAGTATCATATATTTATCTAAGTAGCAAATACATTTGAATAATACAAATTATCTCATTACTTTCGTTCCAACACACCTACAACTGTAAAAAACTTAAAATCACAGCACATGACCAAAGCGAATAATTTATAACATTTAAAATTGTTTATATTTTATATTTCATATTACATATAAAATTTTCCTCAATATGCTTTTGGTATACATGGTAAACATTGATAGGTTGATATACATAAGAATTCATAAAAACGATCTATGAAATATATTGTACTTCCCTAGTTTCCTATTGATGCTCATAATTGTACATAAAAAAAGTATAACAAAATTGTGTTTTGTTATTTTAAATAATGTAACAAACACACTGTATTTTAATAAAAACACTATAAATTCACGATTTCAAAGCCACCAGTAAAGCAAATTGTAAATAAATTTGATTGCATTACTTTATAAATAGGTATCCATATTTTCAATCAATTACTAGTTAATTTGGCTTAAAATGATAACTCTAATTTTGTATATGATTTTATGTTGTTTTTAAATTCCCAGTCTTTATTTAATTTATCTCTCCTTATTTATTTCTATACCAGCCGCTATACAGTAGATATTTTTGTAATAATAAATACTTAGGTTTGTGTATTATACATTTAACTATAAATTGCACTAACTATTTCCTATTTTTTGAAAATGAATTCAAATTCAACAATATATATTTGTCGAATTTTAATTAAAATAGATCAGCAATCTGGGGCTTTGAAAAACACAATTCAGCCAATTGATAATATTTTCAAACTTATGTTCGATTAAATATACTAATTACAGATATAATTAACTGCAGTTATAAACATAGCTACTATCGTACAGTAAAGATAAATCCTATGTAATAAATCACCTTGTTATCCTATCATGATTTACAATTGAGAATTTTCACAATGATAACCAAAAATATATTTAATAAATATACAAATAAACTGCCTAATCTAACCTTAAACAAATTGTTAGTTTTGTAAGAGCTCAATAAATAGGAAACAAAAACACTTGATTTGATTTACTGTACTAA
This sequence comes from Pardosa pseudoannulata, assembly GCA_032207245.1. Taxonomy (NCBI): domain Eukaryota; kingdom Metazoa; phylum Arthropoda; class Arachnida; order Araneae; family Lycosidae; genus Pardosa; species Pardosa pseudoannulata. The sequence goes on along the minus strand of CM063504.1, from coordinate 161,246,914 downwards.
AATCCTATCCAGTGCTTCCATGGGTCTGAAATTCACTCAGAATAAATCGTTCAACCCTCCTTCCAATATGTGTTTATGATTGATTTACGATACACAGGAAACTTATGTAATAAATCATCATTAGTCCAACAATCAGAAGATATGGAGCGAAATTCATTAATACTTACAAGATACGTATAGAAGATCTATAGCTGAGTTGGGATAAGTTAGCGACCAGTGTAGGCTATCTAAAATAAATCTATTTCTAAAGTAAAATATATTAATGTTGAACTAGTAAAATATATGTGAGTGCAAATGCATAAAGTAAAAATATCACCCTGATAAAGTCTTTAATAATTGCATTTACTTTTCAATTTTTATATCTATTCCTGAAATCCATGAGAAATTATTCATAGATGTATAAAGGACAAAATATATTGTAGTATCAATGAGGATTGTAAACATATATGTAATCCAGAAAATCTAATGTTGCCGGTTACATTTGATTATTGCACCTATTCTTTTTACTTGCCCTGACTACTTGTTAAGGAGAAAGTTAATCAGATAGCAGTAATGAATAAAGTTGCAGTAGGATCACACTGAAGAGAAGCATAGTTTTGAGAACAGCATAAATCTTTATTGAGGAGCTGCTAAAAAGACATCCTTGACAGTCTACGGCAGACAAGAGAAAGATACGAAAAACACTTTGGTCGAACAAGACATATATACCCCAGAGAGGTATAGATAGAATTAGTCATCGAATTTAACTGTTAAATCAGGGGAAAGACAGAGACATTTCCAGATGACAGCTGGAATTTTTTTTTTAATTAAAAGAAGATTTACTTCTATTACACAGAAAGTTTAGGAAATGTGTTGGAA
>CM063504.1:161186056-161241056 GCA_032207245.1 Pardosa pseudoannulata | reverse complement strand
TTAATTTTGCGTTTTCATTCCTTGCTGTTTCGTTTATAATACAGCAGTGTAACATAAAGTTTCATTTAAAATTACGTAGTTGTGAATGGCAATGGCTGTAGATTTACAGATAAATCTCCAGCAGTGCTCTTTCCTCTGTAATGTTACTCATATTTGATACTTGCCTCGTGATTTTTATTTCTGCCTAAAACTGAAAACGATAAAAGTAAGACTGAAGCCAAATTCGATAGTACGCCTCATGACCTATACCCCTAGACGTATCTTTGTCTTTTTCCATGTTGTGGGAGAGGATGTCAAAAGAGAATAAAATGCAATCACACAACACATGCGAGGCTAATACTTTATTTTAAACACATCATTAACAATTGAAACCATTTATTGTGAATTTAGTGTGATTCTTGAGCTACAAGTCTGTCAATGATATCAGTCAATATGGCAAGCGTAGAACTGAAAAAAAGTGAAAGGCAGATCCAGGTACTAATGATTCCTGAAATATCCTTTGTCATGCTAGCCGAACTAGGCCGAACGGTTGAGTGTTGCCCTTCCGTACCGGAGTTCGTGGATTTGAATCTATCTGCAGACATGGTTCTTCATGGCCATTTGACATTCAAATAAGCAATAAATTCTTTCCTCATTAGCCCTTGTGTAGCAAAACAGTAGACCGTAACACACCAAAACCTTTCTCATGCTCGTCTGATAAACTCAGGGAGCCAATAAAAAACGAAACACCGGCTATTTATCTGTCATTCAAGGGGGGATGAAGGGGATAGCTCACGTAATCCAACCTAGTCCACTGTCCAACTAGTTTGAAGGTGAAGTTAGCTGGTATCACTTCCGCTTTCCGGTTAGTCTCTCAGTACTGGCAACGAAGTCATTGTAATGTAACACTTTCTTACGTTTCCTAACTTGGCAGAAAATTGACACTTTGATAAATGGACACACTATGCTAGCATATACTGAAACTTAAACTTGCTTGTACTTACCCTAGCAGTTGTAAAACACAAAAATTTCAAAACACATATAATTGATTGTCCACATAATGACACAAATTACGAACTTTCTTGACTAGAAATTGCTTCTTGCAAATATATCAGTGGATTGTGCCTCTAAATTTTCCCTTCTTCCTGAGTGGTAGAAAGTCCGATATACGGTGAGTATTTGATCAGGAAAATTCGTGCACTGTAGGAATAAATTGTTTAATGTTAGCTTTGAATTAAATACTAATAATTTAATTAGATTAATTCATGCGATTAGCGTAACATTTATAGTTCACCATGATGAAAATTTTCCTTGGCTGTTAAAATAATTTCTCTGAAACTTACAGTCAGTGAAATATACATCTGTAGATTTTTGAAGTTTATAATTTGAGGGTTAATCCTCAATGTGTAGTAGATGGAAATAGCTTCCAGTATGCAAACTATTACAAAATGTTTATTAAATATCCTGCTACTAAAATAGCTTGCCAGTTTAAAGTTAAGGAACACACTCTTATGACGAAATAATTTATGAAAGATTTAACTTTTTACATTCTTGTGCACAATCGTGATTCTGTTGCATAACAATTTTTAATCTGATAATTATAAGAATTAGCTATTGAAAAAATTATTTTAAACAACTTGATTGTGATCATGAGTTGACAATTTAAACCATGTAGGAATCTGAAAATCTATTTAAATTAAACGCTGAATATTTTTCAAATATTCTTTCATATATTTCCTCTATTTGATTATTTTTTTTCTAATTGGAACCAATAACTTGAAATATATCAACACTGTAAGGAATGTGCACCCACGACTTTGTGTGCTCTGAATGACATTGGGAGAATCGCCCCATTTTGACCCCTTCCACGTTGCTGTTCTTAGGAGAAATAAGAAGCCGGCCGGCAAAGGGGGCTGATAACGTTTTTCGGAGGCACTGGTGGATGTTTTTGCAGGTTCTCGGAGGAGGAGTGTATGCCCTTTTCGGCAGGGCTCAAGTTTCCAGACAACCCCCCCCCCCGAAGAAGGAAGAGGGCTGTTGGAGTTCAGCAGAGGAGAGAGATTGGGAGAGTCGAGATAGAGCCGTCAGCCGAGGAACATCTCTCTACGCTGATGTGAGCAAAGAACGCTCGGGTCATTAAAAATCTGGCTGGGACTGGCTCCGAGACTCACGATGATATTTCATTTTCTTTATTGTTTTTTTTTTAATTTTGTGTAAATAAAAATGTTATTTCGTCTGTAAGAGGTTTCCGAGGAATTATTTTAAAAGTAATGCATCCCAGCGACAGTTTAAGAACGTACCGGCCCCAGTAAAGTAGGCGGGCAGGTCTCACGCTAAAACGTAGCGCACCGTAAGAAAAGAGTGTGCGTTACAAACACTATAAAAATTAAACTATAAAATAGAATATTATTATTTCACAAATTCTATGCTTTTTAAATTATATCATTATAAATAAGCTAGCAATATCATACTCATAAAACAAGTTAACTTTCTAAGTAAAATTTCGAATTTGATTGTAACTATCACCAAATACATATTTTGTGTATAAAAAATAAGCATTACTTATATTAATACATCAAACATTAACATACAATTAAACATTACTTACTTTAATCTTTGAATACAATTCTCCTTTTTAAAATAAAATACTCATGAGGATAAAACATTTATTTCTCAACGTAATAGTTTATTTCACCTGTGTTTATTATCATATATTATTCCTATCTAGATAGAGCATACCCTTACAAATTCCAAACATAAAAGTATTTACCCTTAGTAGGGGAGCCTCCACAAATGTAGAGAAGGACACTGGGTAATCTCAGAAAATGTGCTTTTTTTATCAGATACACTAAAGGATGAAAGAAAAGGAAAGGCAAAGAAAACAAGAAAATAAATAATCATTATTCCCCTTTGTAACAACAGGAAGGTTTCTGAGAATCATTAATACAATGAACAAAGGGAATCGGAAATTTTCTTTTATCTCCGTCCTTGTGTTTGAGAACACAGGCAGCACTAGTTCCGAGCTAAGATTCGGAAATAACTGGAACATGACAAAAAAACTTTGGGTAAGCAGAAAGAAATGTATATTTCAAAGGTTATATTAAACTGGTAGTAAAGTGTGTGTATATGAAATATCAACCATTCAAACTTTAGTCTTTTTAACTTCTTACTTAGACTTGTAATCTACAAATATACACATTTCTTTCAAGGTTTATTTTAATTTTAACCTCTTTGCTTTTGTCACAAAATCAATAAGAAAAATAATTAACAGCTATTGTAATAAAAGAGAAAATTTGTAACATAGAAATAAATTCTAGATATTAAAGTGTGTTTGTTATAAAATTTAAATGATCGGTTTAATATCACATATATTTTAAATACACAATCATTACTTTATTGGAAAAATATTAGTTCTTATAAGTACCATATATTTCAGAACTATATTTGTGATTTTTAAAAAATGATAAGGACTTGAAGATGGCTTTGCGAACGGATTTCATTATTTAAAATCGCATTAATAGTATACATGTTTGCAGCCATTTTAAATCCACTTCAGGCTATAGGTCTCCATCTCTTTTACCCTCGTGTAGGAAAAAAAACCGTAGCGATCGAAGACTGGACTAAAGAATTGGGTTCCCTGCTAACTTGGCGATAATGGTTTAAGTATGGTCGAATAACATATTCTCCTGATCTCACCATGTTCAAACAATATGTATCTATATAATAATTTATGTGATGTTTGCAACCCTCTCTTCTTGTATAACTCTTTTCTTTTATATTGAAAGTGCGGAATGTTTTAAAAAATAGATATAACAAACCAATAATGGTTCACTATGGCTGATTTATAATAATTTGGAGCTGTTGCGTTTGTAAACTGTTAAGGGATTGATTGCCCATAAATATGAATGTCTGGTTTTCAACTAGTTTTCTTTAATTAAATAAGAATATATAATTCTATTACGATAGCGCACTGTGCATTAATTAAAGTCGCCAGAAAAAGCAATACAATGTTTGGATGGGTTATAATTGTATTTTAGTAAATATCGCCAATATTTTCGCCAAGTTTGCCAATGGGAACCAATTCTTAAGATAATCCGAGACCAAAACTAAACTACTCTAAATTGATTATTTAATCCATTATTTTTTAATATTAAATTAAAATGTACAAAGATACACTATTCCTTGAATACATATTTTGTCAGAAATTTTGGTAATAAGGATATTTATATTGTGATCTAAAACATATCTCAGAATTAAATCCTTTACTAAAAATCTGAAGAACATATGCAATAAAGCAGATAAAATAAACTATTTTGTAATGAAAACTATTATTAAAAAATATTAACTTAAAAAAGCTAAAATACAAAAAAAAAACACATTATTTTTACTAACAGTTTAAATTTACTATTTATTATTTTAAAACTACATATAATATTAATTTTACTAATGATTTAGTATTTTAGAGAAATCCTATATTTATTTGGAAATTTTTAATAAAAGATAATTTTTGAACAAATTTCATTGTTGTGTTTCATTGCAAAATATGGTTTAGTTTTAATCTTTTTTTTTACAATTAAAACATATCAACTTTAAATTTAGGATTTCAAAAACAAACCAAAAATACTTTATGAACTTGAATAAAAAAATATAGAAAAATTAATTATACTTTTAATGTTTTTTTACTGTATTAAAATGTTACATATGATATAAAACATTAAAATTTCAATATATCTAGGGATTTTTAAAATAACTTTTGAAGTGCATTTAACAATAATTATATAAAATATATTAATGTAATAATAGTTTTACTATAAATTACTAAAGAGTTAAAAATTTTATATAAAACATATAATTTATTTAAACATTGCTCAGGTAATATGTAACATAAATATTAAAATTCACTTAGTATTTGCATAAAGTAACATAAAGTTATCTTTATCAACTCTCTTAGTATTTCGAAATTCTTTAGCTATTTTAATTGAATATTCCATGAAGTAAATGCCCTATATATCAAATACACATTTCCCTAAAGTAAGGTAACCATTCATCACGCATAATCTGAGTGAAAAAAATAATTTTTCTATAGTTACAGAACGTAAAATTATTTTTATCACTCTTTTAAAAATAACTATATTTTATGTTATGGAATATTCAACACATACTTCACGGTTCCGATATTGAGTCAAAATATTATCATTTGAATAAAATGATAAATGAACTCTGGAATACTTTTAGAATTGATTAAGCCGGAGGATGCAAAGAAAAAGGAACGTGACTACAATTACGAAAACTATTATTTTCGTTCGTTACAACACGTGAAATATTTCGTTGTTTCTATGAATAAAGAAACGTTTTAAAAATATTACTCGCATAATATTACCTGTTCTGAATATTTATTTATCTGAGTGGATACATTTTACACTTTTTAGTTTTTGACTGGAAATATTCGTAAGTTGAATGTGCTGAGAAATTTTGCTGTTTAATAATTGGGTGATTTAAAAAACCTTTCTAAATTTAAAGATATTTGAAAACTTTTATGCATTTTTTATGAAAGGTTTTATTCATATTTTTATATAATATTTAATGCTAAGGATTATTTATACAAGATGCATCATTCATACTGACACGTACTACCTAAAATGAATTTCAACCAGTTTCGTATATCCATGGTAACAATGTAATTCAAAATTATTATCTACATATTCGATTATCATTCGGTGTGTAAGAGATAATATGTTACCATGTATATTATTAGAGGGATATTAGAGGGCTAATTATAAATGTCTAAAGTATATATATATATATATATATATATATATATATATATATATATATATATATATATATATATATATATATATATATATATATATATATATATATATATATATATATATATATATATATATATATATATATATATATATATATATATATATATATATATATATATATATATATATATATATATATATATATATATATATATATATATATATATATATATATATATATATATATATATATATATATATATATATATATATATATTAGTTCAAAATCAAATAAAAGTAAATAAATAAAAAAAATATATAATTTTATAATTATTACACGTTATTTTCGGTATGGAAACTGAAATTCAACCTAAATTCAACCTGTTTTTGAAACATAATACTAGGCTTCTATTTGTACGCAGTAAATATACTTTTCTACCGCTATAGCCATATAGTCTAAAACGAACTTTTCCTTTTATAGCTATAGACCCAAGTATCCGCTAGAAAAAACACAGTTATGTATATATGTATTATGTATATATGTTATATGTGTTAAGAAAAAACACAGTTTCTCTTAACTGATATTTCAAGTTTGTTAGCAATTAACTATAAAGTTGCTACTAGTCCCATTAATCTCAGGTTAATAGATGTTCTACTGTAATACAGATTGAATATATTCGAGGTTATATGTAATATGGAATTGCATTTAATTGGTTTAAACATACTTTACTGAATTTACATGTTATTGATAATTAATTTCATTATTTTAATTACCTTTCTGCATATCTTTTTTAACTTTTAATTCAATTAAACAAAGTATTACAATCTATAACAAAAAGTAACTACGCATGAAAAATTACGAGATTATACATCACATATAAAAATTATGGTTCCGATCGAATATAAAATCTAAAACGGGATGAGTGACAAATCTCATACTCTTATTTTGTTAGGTGACTAATTTATGTTATTAATTTACATTATAATTTACATGAAATACATTAGTCACCTAATTGTAGATATATTTTTGTAACATAAGGCTAAATTCTACGAAATTTGTTTCAATGGAATTATCATGATATATTGATATTATTAAAATATTTTATATCTTATTTATAAAAATTTGCAAATAGATATAAATTATTATCTTTTGTTAAACAAATCACGTATAACAAACATACTTTGTAAACATCATAAATTTCGCCTGTGTAATTCCGAAGTTCATGGACCAATCTACCATTTCTAAACCCTTCCTTTTTTTCTGGAGCTGAATTCGGGGAGGCGAAATGTACAATCCTAACTCATCCCGATTGTAGCTCGGGCACTGTGAAATTTTACACTGTGCAGTCAGTCTTTCCCGAATTATCTCACATGTACTTTTTATGGTTTCGAATGCTTTTGTTTACTTTTCTGGCTACTAAATTATTTGCTGCTCAAAGAGAGACAGCAGAGGGAAAAAGGTAAGGAGATAACCAAAGTTCTACTGCCCAGATTGAGATGTTGGACTATGTGCAGTACCATGTTTCACACATGATCAAATTTTGATTAATAATTTCATAATCAGTTATTTAAATGCAAAGGATATAAATAAAATTTAATTCAAGATAAAAGCTAGGTATTCTAAGCTTCATATTTATCGTTAGTGTGAACTGACTCTAATGATTTCTGATGCACAGAAAGCCAACTATACAGAAAAAAATTACTCATTTATTTAAATTGATTTTGTTACATTAATTTTTAGGAAATTTTGTATGCGATTGATGCTATTATGTTTAAAAAGCTATGTATGTATTAACATAAGCATAAAAAATTGACATTTTTTGACCCATAATCCCGAAATAAAAGGAACCTGGAAAAAGGTTAAATATTGTCTCATTTAAAGCCATTATCCGTTCGTCTAGAAAATTCATAATATAAAACAATTATTTTAGACTGATATTACAACTGTTAAACAAATACTTTAAATTATTTTCATAATCTATCAGAACATGAACTTTGGATGTCGCAAACACCCAGATCCATCATGTAGCGTATTCAAGGATACACGTCTAAAATGCGAGGTTAAGCAAACTTATTGAACCGCAATTGTTCCGATGGTCACGCTATTTGTTGAGCGTCACGCATACGTCAAATGTTACGTATAATGTGGAATTTACGCATGAAATCTAATTGATTAAGTTCTAAGAACAATTTGTTTAATTTGGGCGTGAAAATGGATTACAATAGGATTTCTTTTGTTTTGTTCTAAGACTAAATCTTACCATAAAAGTCTGCCTAACTCTTTCTTATTAAGACTTTGTGTACGGGCACATTTCGCATCGGAATTGCACCGGAAGAGGGAATTTTGCGGGTAAATTTAGTATTTCAGTTAAATCTCTGTAGATCGAAAACTATTTAACGTTTTAACCAACTTTTTGTATTTTATATTGAAATATATAAACAAATATATAAATAGAAATATATAAATAACAACCATACGATATTTCTAAACAAAAATGTATTTTTAGTGGATAAATTTCTAATAGTACCGTAAATATGAAAAAATTAAATAGAAATAGTAATATATAGTTTTAATTTTTTCTAATTATGTTATGAATATATATATATATATATATATATATATATATATATATATATATATATATATATATATATATATATATATATATATATATATATATATATATATATATATATATATATATATATATATATATATATATATATATATATATATATATATATATATATATATATATATATATATATATATATATATATATATATATATATATATATATATATATATATATATATATATATTCACTATATAAAGACAACAACATTCGGCTTCGTTTTCCTGTATATACCGTTATTTTTGTACCCACAAAAAAACCCTGTGCTTCGAATAACCCGTACTAATACGTGACCCGGGCTCAAGTATCAATCGTCAGAAAATGTATTAATACGTGTCCCGCATACAATGTGTTAAATGTCTACTATTCATAGAAAAAGAAACATGCTTATTAACTAGATTTTCCTTTTAGCTATATTACATCAGATTTACATGCTTAAAATATAATTATAGTTTAGACTATAAATAGTAGTTTAAAAAAGTTAAGCTCTAGGCTCCTAAGCTATTGTCTTATTTATTTCTTTCTACTATTTTAACAAAGGGTATCAAATTCATTTTTACAGCTAAAATGGCTAAAAGTTGGATACACTTCAAAGATATGAGATATGTCTACTAAATTTAAACACATAGATATCACAAGTAAAATATTATTTATAAAAATAATACATTTTTCTTGCATTTTCGTAACAACCTAGTTTAGTAATGAACCTGTATGTAAGGGAGTAACTGCCTTTGGAATAGCAATCTATATTATAGACTTAAATAATACAGACACATGTGTATATGTATATATGCATATATATACACACATGCACACACACACAAACACACACACACATATATATATACATATATATATATATATATATATATATATATATATATATATATATATATATATATATATATATATATATATATATATATATATATATATATATATATATATATATATATATATATATATATACATATATATATATATATATATATATATATTATATATATATATATATATATATATATATATATATATTATATATATATATATATATATATATATATATATATATATATAATATATATATAATATATATATATATATATATATATATATATATATATATATATATATATATATATATATATAAATATATATATATATATATATATATATATATATATATACAATATAAAAAATATATATATATATATTTCCAGATAAATATATATACAAATATGTATTAAATAACAAATTAAAGGTAAGCCTCGGTAGATTTCACATAAAGCTCTAAATGGAATAAACGTAACAAACATTCCAAAAATGTGATTAGGAAATCCTAACTTCCAGAACATTACAAAAAGTTCTTTATATTTAGGAAATAAAATTTCCATAACCTTTTCTATGAATCAGTGTATGTGAACCAGCGGAAGAGGAAAAGAGAAAAAAGGACGTTTTTAAAACAATCTTCTAGCGCCATCTGTTAGATAAAATCTTACTTTAATTTGAAGATCGAAAGGTGAAACTTCTTTTAGAAACAATTATTATTTAGGAGGGTAAACAATATTTATCTTTATAGTTTATTGATTTTATGTTACAGTTTTATGTTACAGTTATCTATCTACTTTAATATTCTTTTCACGTTATTCGAAAATGGTCACTCATCATTTTACTTTATATGCGGTATAAAATAAATATTTTATCAGTGATAGATTTTTAATAGTTTTTTTCACAAATCATTCCAGTTCTCTGAAAATTAAAAGAATATTTCAGTTTTATTTTGTTTAGCTCTTTTTAGTTTAATAGAAATAAATTATTAGTAGTAGTAATACACCATCAGTTTTAGATCAAAATAAAGTATTACAATTTGTCATGTACTATTATTTATAAATGCATGTACAAATTTATAGAAATATATATATATATATATATATATATATATATATATATATATATATATATATATATATATATATATATATTATATATATATATATATATATATATATATATATATATATATATATATATATATATATATATATATATATATAGCTTCTCTAGCTAAAGTTTTATATTTTTATATATATTTTGATTTTTAATATTTATATTAGATAAAATATAGTATACATATATACGACTGATTTTACTTGTATATATTTTTTAAAAAATTAGATTTTTTAATATCATGAAAATACTTAAGTTTAATTTTCTTTTTAAATAACCTATACCAACAAAGCAATTTTAATATAAATATTTAAGTACATGGTTTATATTTATAAAATTAAAGTATATTTAAAGATACAAATTCTATTATTATAAAAAAATTGTTATAAACCAAATATTATAAATAAACCGTTCAAATAGAAAAGAAAATCTGCTTACTACTATCTTTTATAATTTTCTCTTATAAAAATTATGTCCTATATTTGTAATTATCCCCACTTGTACTTAATTATAAGCATTTAATATTAGCTCAGATAACAATCATTAGTATTAAAAATGATCACATACTTTTATCTCTCCTTTTCTGTGTAATCCCGTAAAGAAAAATTGTCAAAATTATCCATTTACAAAACAAATAGATAAATTGACTTTTTCTTTTTTACATATGACCGTCATTTATGTAAAGTTTTAAGTGACCTTATAAAAATAATAACTAATGCATTACATGATTTTTAAATTTAGAAGACTGTAATTGCCAATTTGCATGGCATTAAGTTAAATAGATAAATAATATTAGATCGGATAACCTATAAATCAGATAATGGATTTTATAAATGAATATATATTAAAATAAATTTGTAGTATTTGAAAAGAATTTCTGCATTAAGCATGGGTCGCCAACGTTAAACCTCCATGTAATCATTAATATCTAAAAACAGTGGTAAAAAAAGAGGTTAACAAAATTGAATCATCGATATTTTTTAAGAATTAACTTGTTGTGTCAGATACCATATCTAAATATTTTCAATGCTTTAAATCATACTTCATTCATGACTTTCTCTATATTTGTTTAGATCATTTATTAAATTGCTTGTAAAAATTCGTTTAAATGATCATTGTTTTTCACAAAATAAGCTACAATTAAAAGTATTTGTTATCTACAGTGGTGTAATTTTGTTGCTAGATTCTTGTATTATCATTGATATTTTAGTATGTAAAATTACAAATGATCTGAAGATCAGAAAATTAGTGATTCACTTATTCCGAGATTTTAACGTAGGCAAGCATACAATAAATTTTTAATTAAAAAATGTATAATTATTAAGTAGGAAATATTTCTAAAGAATCTTGTATTCACTTTATAATTCTTAATTGAATCTTTGAAAGATATTTTTAAATTTTTAACTTTACTTTTAATGTTTTTTTTATTTTACATGTATTGTTTTTTACAAAATAGTCCACATCCGTTAAAGATTAATATTGTGTATTATCTACAATTGTCTAATTTTGTGGCTGGATTCTTGTATTATCATTGATATATTAGTATGTAAAATTAACACTGAACTGGAGATCAGGGAATTTGTGATTCATTTATTCCAAAATTTCTACATATACAATCATAAAATTAATTTTATATAAAAACATGTATGACTAATGAGTAGGTAATATTTTTAAACAATCTTGTATTCACTTTCGAATTCTTAGTCGTACCTTTGAAAGATATTTTTAAATTTTAACTTCACTTTTTATGTTTTTTAATTTATATTCATTGTATTTCACAAAATAATCCTCTCCTGTTTAAGATTAAAATTGTTTGTTATTTACAATGGTGTAATTTTGTGACTCGATTCTTTTGATATTTTTGATATATTAGTATATAAAATTACAACTTAACTGGAGATCAGGAAAATTGTGATTCATTTATTCCGAGATTTTAACGTATACAAGCATACAATAAATTTTAAATAAAAACATGTATAACTAACTAGTAGATAATTTTTATAAACAATCTAGTATTCACTGTAGAATACTGAGTCGTGTCTTTCAACGATAACTTTAAATTTTAAATTTTACATTTAATGTTTTTTATTTTACATTTGTTGTATTTCACAAAATAGTCTTCGGGAGGTAAAGATAAAAATTGTTTGTTATTTACAATGGTGTAATTTTGTGACTGGATTCTTTTGATATTTTTGATATATTAGTATATAAAATTACAACTGAACTGGGGATCAGGAAAATTGTTATTCATTTATTCCGAGATTTTAACGTATACAAGCATACAATAAATTTTATATAAAAACAGGTATAACTAATTAGTAGATAATATTTCTAAACGATCTTGGATTCACTTTAAAATTCTTAGTCGCATCTTTGAAAGATGATTTTAAATTTTAAATTTTATCTTTAATGCTTTGTACAAAGGTAATAAATTAAATATTTGAAAGATATTAACTTTGAATGGACACTATTTCATGCCTTAATAATAACAATTATATCCCATTTATGTATATATCAATAAACTAGCTTTTAAATTATTATAAAACTACTTTAAATATTAATATCAATGAATGAATTTGGATATTTTCTTATTCTTACTTTGAAAATATTTTATAAATTTAAATTTTAATTAACGCTGTAAAAATAAATATTAGATATTAACTTGAATGGACGTCTTATTTCATGCCTTAAATAATAAAATAAATTTTAAAAAATAACAGACAAACTAATTTTAAACATTAAATTTTCATCAAATACATTTTAGCAAAATTTCATACAAAATAGATTTTAACCCTAGCCAAACTTCATTCCAAATCCACCTCATGGTCCGAGTTGTTATTTAATATTTTTAGAGAAAATGAAATAAATTAAATTCTTCCATTTAATCATCAAGCATTTGCTCATTATCTCAAACTTCTCTTTATAAGTTCTGATAGAATCTTAAGTAATTTATCGTTTCAGTCATTAAGTTTCAGTATTTCTTCAAAAGTGGTTTTAAACTATTTTCAGGTATTGTTCTCAACATTTTATCGCTTTCAGAATTCATTAAAATGGCTTCCCATTAACTTCGTCTTTTCAATTCTTTTAGCAATTATAAGAAAAGAACCATTTCAGTTGAAGTCAAACTCACAGTTTCTATATTTAGTGCTGAAAGGTGTATCCAAATTCTATTATATGAGTTTTCTTTCATTAAAAGTTATAATTGGTTTTTAATAACAAGTGAATATCGTTAGAGTAATGAAATCCAAAAATGTAACACAAAAACAAACTCTAAATATATTTAAATCTTGGTTTATACTATATTTAATTTATACCCCTGTAAATTCAAAAATAACTCTTAAAAGTTAATACTTTTTACTTAATTTTGGTAATATTAGATAGAAGTAAATACTTCTTACTACAATTTATTTCACTGATAAATTAATATAATTGGAAGACTCGATGTAATAACAATTACCTATTCTATAAATATAATTCTTCATTTGGGGTATATTACTCAGTTTGCACAATAAAACTACAGGAAAGTAATATACATTTCAAGATTTAAATTTTGTTATATAGCTTTTCTTTCATTATTAGCTATAATTGCACTTTAGAAACAAGTAAATAGGTTTAGAGAAATAAATCCATAAAATTAACGTTAAAATTAATTGTAAATATATTTAAATTTACTTTTATAAAGTATTATTTTTCAAGAAAAAAATGTTTTATCATGTATTTTTTCTAATATGGTGTAATAAGGAACAAACTTATTTGTCTGCATTTTAATTTAAGAAAAGCTGTAAGACGGTGGTAAAATTGGAAAAATTACTAATTTTATTTCTGTAAAATTATATTACAGCATTCGAACCAAATCAAACCCATCTATTACTACTCAAATTATTTCCTATATTCCTAAATACAAACATTTTATGTTATTCAAATTCTATTAAACAAGATTTTTACATTATAAGTAATAATTATTACATTAAATGTAAAAATTTAAAGTTGGCGTATAAAAAATAAAATAATAATAAAAGAAGAAAAAACTACACTGATGAAATTTGCTTTCTAAATACATTTAAAATTTTACACTTTTTAAAAAACCAATCAAAGTTTATAAAGCAAATATAATTTTATAATAACGTGAAGAAAATATTTCCATATAAATTTAATGCATTGGATAATTTAACTAATAAAAAAACTACTACCTAACCAATTAGGATCTCTGAAATTATATTACAACATTCAGATTAAATTGACTCTTTCTATCACAACTCAACTGCTCTCTATATTCCTAAATGCAAATAATTTACCTCGAGTATTAAATATTGCAGGAAAATAAGTAAATATATCATATCTGCTATGACCTTAATTTTATGGGACATGCGAATTTCATAAGTTAATCAAACTGACGAAATGACTTACATTTCTCAAGAACCTCCAGGAATTGATGTTACGGTTAATTAATTGGTAAAGTTACAAATTGCAGAGATATGCAATATTGATTATCCGAGTATCGTAACCTTTATCAGCTTCTGATATAATAAGAAATACATCTCTGATTTCTAGTGATGGAGTTTACAAGAGATGTTAGGAAAAGGAAATCAACTCTAAAACATCACTTTCAATTTTATGCATGGTGCATAAAGTATATAATATAATTTGACACCATATAAACATTTTTTCGTTCTTGATTAAACTTATTGTCCCGATGTGAAATATTAGATGAATGTTGTATACTAATCCTTCATCTGTGATGATAGATCACTTATTTGTCATTTATGTCACAAAGTTCTAGATCATTAGTGGATCTGTGCATTAAAGAACTGAAATTTATAAGTGTTATAAATTAAGGAGAAAAAATAAAGTTAATACAAATATTTAATGACTTCGACTGACACTACAAATTTTCATTCGATTAACATCTTAAATCAAAGTCACACAGTTAAAAAATACTGCTTAGAGATGTGATTTTTCTTAACAATTTCATTTTTACAAAATTTGAGAGCAAATATATGAACAGTATCTCGAATTTTTAAATGCCTGCTATTCTATATAATTTTCTTATTTGGATTGTCATTTTAATAGATTTGAGACTGCATAAAAATTTCCTTTTTCGAAAAGTACATTGATTCAAAAAATGAAAGCCTGATATAAAACTTCACTTTACACTATGATGTTTTTACGTGAAACTAAAAAATCATTTATATTGAAGTTTTCTTTTAGTAACAAAGGTCATTTTATGATCTTTAAAATGGCTGCTATATAAAAAATGAGAACAGTCTCTACTATCAAAAAGTGTATATATATATATATATATATATATATATATATATATTTATATATATATATATATATATATATATATATATATATATATATATATATATATATATATATATATATATATATATATATATATATATATATATATATATATATATATATATATATATATATATATATATATATATATATATATATATACAAATAATATGTATGCAATTTACATGTTGTTTAAATTAGTTTTCTACTTTTTTTTAGATAAATATTTTTAAAATAAGGAAATAATCTGAAAATTGGTTAAATTTATTGACCTTCTGAAATATATTTTACAATTTGATTTTATTTATTATCAGAAACTTCAGTAAGATCAATTTTCTTCATAGACAGCCAATGATATTTCATTCTGTTTATATACCAGCAAAAAAAAAAAGAAAAAATCTTTTAAAACAAATAGAAAGAGTGTTAAACTCAGTGGGTTATGCAATTGAAAGTGATAAAGAAACTCAATTTTTAAAGTAAATAAACTGCAGTTGATACTTTATCGATTTTATTTGAAAGCAGCTGAAGCAATAATGAAATTTAGTGTTTTCGTCGTGTCCAGACTATTAAGATATTAAAATTTACTAAACTTGTTTTATAGATTTATTATATTTGAATACCTAAATTTATCTCATTATTAATGATAATGATGTCAAATATATTTCAAAAGAAACTTTTAGGGAAATTAAAACGACGCCTGCTGATTTTTTTTTACATTATCGAATAACTGTAATGCATTCAGATTTGCATAGTAAATCATTGTATTGATAGAAATAACTAAGTTATAAAACGTGAAATCAATACTTAAAAAAACAAGTATTTTATGTTTTTATGTTAAACACTTACGAAAAATGAAGGTGATATACAGTGTTTCTAATAAAAACAAAACGCAATTATCTAATTTTATTATAAATGTAATAAGATCATTCATGAGTATACTAACAGTTATATATATTTAAGTGTCGAAAGATAATTGAACACTGTAGACATTTCAGTTTTCTTGGAAGGTCACTATTAGATTCGATCTATATATTTATGGAAATTCATTTTATGTTAGTAAATTAATAAACTATAAAATGTTAAAAATGTTAAAAATAATAAGAATGTTAAAAATTTAAAAGCAAACCACATTTTACAATTTTACGAGTTAAAAATAAAATGTGGGCAATTCATTTTACTCAAAAAATAAAATATATATTATTTCAACATTAGATGAATTTTCAGTATATAAATAGTAATATTCGTTCAAATATCAAACATTTATAGCATATTGCAGACATAAGTAGTTATTTTATTATGTTTCAGACATCACTATTAACTTTTAAACTATATTTTTCATGCATGGATATAAATAAAACAAAAGATGTTAAGAAAATATGTAAAATCGAGCAACATATTGCAATTTTAGGTACTAAATATAGAATAGAAGCACTTTTAACTCAAAATATAAAACATTTGTCTTATTGCAAGACCTTAATAAAGACAGTATGGAGCATACATAGTTATATTCGTTAAATATCAGAGGTTAATAACATATTGCAGACAAAAGCAGACATTTCTACTTCAGTATATTTCGAACGTCACTATTAAATTTTTAACTATATTTACTTGAAATTTCATTTTATGCAAGGAAATTAGTAAATCAAAAAATATTAAAAAAATATATGTGAAAGCAATCAACAGTTTATATTATAAGCTAAATATAAAATAGGAACAATTAGTTTTGCTTAAAATATAAAATAATTTCCTTATTGTATTATAAAAATAGAAAATTAATCTTTAGTATACAAACAATTATATTTGATCTAAAACATAAAATTAAGTTCTACACTACACACTAGAACTTTTGCTTTGAAAATCACTATTAACAGTTAAACAAGATTTAAAAAAATTATAATTATTTATATAATATATTTAATCAGACAAAGTTTGGTTTCTATTAAAAATAAGGTATAATAGGTTTAAATATAGGATAATGTCTATAATCGTTGATAAGCAAAGAGTCTGACAATCAATAATTGCTCAATTTTTTTATTATTATTTAGTTACTAAGGGTACATTGACAATCACCAATATATCCTGTGCACTATCAAAGAATATTATATTATATATTCCACCAAAAATTATAGGATACATATTTTCTTGTGAATAACAGATTTGGAAATCATAATCTTGCAATATTAAAAACAAAATTATGTATATTTGAAATGCATAGTTTTCCTTTGTAAAAGATATCCCATGAAGAATTTTGCTGCATTAGATTTTACTAAACTTCTTTAATACATTTTATTTAGCCTATGAATTTAATTCCGTGTCCTAAGTTAGGCATCAAGTAGGAAAGCTATATATATATATATATATATATATATATATATATATATATATATATATATATATATATATATATATGTATATATATATATCATATATACATAGGATTTTGTACTACAAACTCCATGGTTTTAGTTTTTCAAAATAAAGATTCTTGAAGATCAAGCAAGCAATTACAAATGTAAAGAAGTGGTATGGGTTAGAGTTAAAGATCAGTGAGTTTGTTAGTCAACATATACGAGTTATTTTTGTCTGTAAAGCTCAACTACTTTGTTCACTTATTAATGGTTTTGTTAGATATAAATATCAAGGTAAAGAACACGCGCAGTAAAACAGAAAAGACATAATCGGTTGGTGATCACAAGACATGTAATGTTATCAAGTGATAAAAAATTACAGGTGGATAAAAGAAGAAGAAAAAAAATCTAGAATGGTAAAAAACTTAAAGGTTTTCGAAACGTCTTACATAATTGTATTACAGTAAGTGAAATTAGTTAATCAACAAATTATAAATTTTAATAATATAAAACTTTCCCTTGAATATGTATTTAAAGGGAAATGCTTTGAAATAACAATAAATTTTAAAACCAGGACTAAGAAGCATGTACATTTTATGAACCCATACCTAGCATTTTTTGATATATTTTATCTTTCAGATATATTTTTGTTACTAAATGTTTAAACATAATTATTCTGTATACACAATTTATTCTGTAATTATATCTATTAAAGGGCTATCTCCCTGCTGGTAAAGTAGGTTCACGTTCAGTTTGTCTTGAAAATATTGTTAGCCAATCACAGGTAATATTGAACGTCACATGAGAAAGCCAACATGTGAAGTTACTTTTAGATAATGAAATATATAATTAAAAAGAAATCATTGGCAAAATATTTGCTGCCAACAGGTTTACAGAAATATTAAATACAGAAGACTGGCAAAAAGATAGTACAGAAAGTGTGCAATTTAAGCATAGAGGCGAAGAAAATATTTTCTGCAATGTAACTGCTACAGAATATACATACATACATATATATATAATATAAATATATATATATTTTATATATATATATATATATATATATATATATATATATATATATATATATATATATATATATATATATATTTTAATATATATTTATAAATTATATATATTTTATTTTGTGTGGTGTGTACAATACGTCTTAAAATTATTTTCTTAGTTAAAATTCTCTATATGAAACGTAAAACTTCACAGTTACAATTCATTTGGTGTTAATCATATTTTTATATCTTGTTAATTATAAAAAAGAATGCAACAAAATAAAAATCGAATTCTTTTAACATTTTTTATCCTTTTTCTTTTTCTTATTCTGGGGCTATAAAAGTTATTGCTCCACTTATTTATTATCTAATTTAATCCATTAATGGGTCTAATATAGTATATTAAGCTGGATATTATGGCGTTTCTTTCAATGAAATATTTAGTACTTATTGGAGAACATTTACGTTTTTTTTCTTTCATTTCAACCCTGATTGATTAAAGCCATTTAAAAGGGGTCTGTCGTAGGAATTTATCATTTCTAAGAACAAAAATAAACTAAACGTAGTTTTATATCTTGGGTTTATTTACGATCCCATTTCATATGACCTCTTCGAAAGTTTTAAATTAAAGGAAAAAACACATTCACTTTTCTGATAAACTGTCCAGATGAAATACTGCTGTTACATTTTTGTAGACTTCATTTTAGGATGTATTTAAGGATATGTATTTTTTTAGAAACGGTACTGATAGAAAGGAATTTTTAATCTAATCTTAATAACAACCTTGAAAATATACCATTAAATGGTTTATAATCTTAATTGTTAAAAGCAATTATGTTGGAATTAGAATATACCCAAATTAAGATTAAACATACTTTCATGCTCACATTACTTAAACAGTAAACATTGAAAGTTACAGTATATAACCTAAATGAATAGTCAATTTTGATATGAAAATAATTTAATAAAATTTATATTGTGCAATATGAAATCACTGACATGAAATTAAAGAGTAGGTGTCTTATTTTAATTCCAATTAATATACTTTTAATGGCTGTTAATTTCAGGATTAAGTTCAGTAATATTTCGAGTACTCTATATAATTACTCTATCATTTGTGCGAGTTTGTGAAACATTAAGTTTTATATTTATCCCTGAAATATATGTATACTTAATGTAATTTTTTAAATTAATTATAAAGTAATAATGAACAGCATAAAAAGTCTCTAAACATTTTTATATTATTAATTTAATAAATAACAATTACGATATGAATATTAAACATTTTACTCAAATCCAAATTAAGACTAAATAGGCTTTGACTCTTATAATTATTAAAAACATTTATAGAATATTATATTGCTAGATATTCCTATTGATCTGAAAAAATACAATAAAACATTTATTGTGCAATGCTTAATTAATGAACATGAAATTAAATAATAAGCATCAAATGTTAATTCTTATTACAATATCCATTTATTTGCTGTTCATTTTATAATAAAGTGCAATAATATTTGGATTATTCTAATAGAATTTCTGAAAGTTTGTTGAATATATTTTATATTTATTCAAAATATATAATTATATTTTATATTAAATTTTTTAATCCATTAACAAGTAGTAATAAACTGCATACAGATGTATGTCGACATCTACATACAAGAACCAAAACATTATGACCATCCCTACATTTTGCAATGAATCCTGGATATAAGGCAATTGTTCAGCTAACACTGGTGGATATGACGCAGCAAATATTTCTTTTACATGTTCGCATCAAATATTATCGACTGTTGGATATTAGAGAATTGCAGATGAATATTATTATCTCGCATGACCTTTCAGATACCGTCTTCCGAAGAACATTATATTAGATATACACATTTTATTATGCTTTACGTTCTCTTTCTCTGTTCGAATTTTTGTTACAGCAAATAATGTACATTCGTCATTCGAAAATCGGCTCATTGGACCAATACTGAAGTATTACGGTAAATTATTTTTATGCACCCTAATGCTCTGTTTTTAGTCGAAATATTCTAGGAAAATTAAGATTAAAATTTTGTTTCATTTCATTAACAGTATTAAATTACAGTTAATTATTTAATTGAATGAAAATAATTTATGTATTTATAGTATAAAAAAATTTAATATGGATTTGCGTATGTTGCTTAAACATATTAATTTTTAAAAATTTTTTAATTAATTTTACTAATTACAATCGTCATTAATGGCCATAATTTTTACTTTGTGTATGTATTCTTTTTTAATTTTACATTAAATAATTATATGAATATAAATATTTTATTAATAAATAATTAAAAAAATACAAAAAATTTATATCTATATATTTTATAATTATTATAATAATAATATAAATATATAATATATATATTATAAAAAATTATATATAAAATTAGTTATAACTGTATTATAATATATATTATTAAATATTTATATATATAATATATATATATATAATATATATATAGATATATATTGAAAAAAATACAATAAAATTTATTATATATATGTATATATATGAAATTAATAATATAATATATATATATATTATATATTATATTACAATATATATTTATTTTATATTAATTATATATATATATATATATATATATATATTTATAATATATATTTATATATATTATATTTATATATATATATAATTATATATATAATTATATTTGTTAAAATTTAATGCAATTATCAGTAATAAATTTAAAGCACTTTTCTGTAAATAGAGATTTCCTAACAGAAGTACATCATTATCACCAATTTATTTTAGATACAGTTTTGACATTTTTCCCAATTTAAAATGTAAACATAGAAACATAGTTATTTAGTACTGATCAGTAAAGTTGGAATTTTTGCATTTATTAAATAAAAATAAAGTATAATTACTTGTACATATTTTGGGTCTCATAAAAATTTACTGAGTTGGTTGTTTTCGCGTATTCTGCTTCCTATTATTCTATAGATTAATGTCTTTAAATTAAAATAAACATCAAAATATTAATTCATCATGTATGAAGTGATAAAATATAATTAAAAGACTGTAGAAAAACAAATCACATTATTTTTAAATGTCAATTAAAATAAATAATTTTTTTAAATCATCATAATGCATTCTTTACTTAGATTTTTTTTAAATTTGGATCTTTAAAATTATTACTAAATTCTTTAATATTCTTTGATATGGGGAATCAATTTTTCATTAAGTGTTCAACAAAGAGGAAACTACTTTTAAAATTTCTTACTACTTTCTCTGAAATTAAGTGTAATTAAGTAAATGAAACGTTTTGCAGAAATGAATAAACTAATTTTCATGCGTGTTTTATCTTACATATGGCAAAATCATTGCAATAATTTATATAACAAATACTTAAAGCAAAATATAAAATGTATAATATCGTATTTATGTTTGTTATTTCATATATGTTTCATCTTTTAGCTTATTTTCCTTTTTTTTAGTAATATCTGCATTTTCTTGGAAATAATTCTGACTCGTACTGAAAAATATTGCCTTAATTTTCAGAGTTATATTTAAATTAAAATTTGAATTTTCGAACATATTTAAGTTTTTTACGATCATGTTTTTGCTGTTATACGATAATTCTTAATTTTTGCAAAAATATTTTAAATGGTTGCTTTTTAAGATAATAAATTAGTTTTCAAATTGACATTTGTCATTTAAAATTTTACTTTGATATTTTTGTTTTATTTACATGGCAGCAGTCGTTGACTTAAGTAAAATACTTAAATATATTTACTTGTAGCATTTGTCTCATAATGGTATCGCGTATTTATATTTTATAATTAATGTCTTAAAATAAACATCATTTTTTTAAATCTAAAATTAAATATTATTTTTAAATATTATATAATTATAATTTTTTTTATATATATAATATTTTTTATTTTTTTTTTATAAATTTATCTATAAAATTATTATAAAATATTTATATATATATATAATATTTTATATATAAATTTTACAAAATTATTTTAAATTTATATGAAATAAAAATTAATATAATATATAATTTTATCTTTAAAAAAATAATAATTTATATATATAATATATTTACATAATATACAATATATAAAATGCAAAATATAAATTATATATATATATATATTTATATTTTTGTATTTTCAGCTTCATTATCTTTTTTTTTTCCTTTTTCTATATATATATATATTTTATATATATATATTATAATATAAAAAAAAATTTTTTATATATATACTTTTTTTATGAATATTTTTATTTTATTTTTTAATTATTATTTTTTTATTTTTATATGATATAATTTTTTTAAAAATATATTTTATTAAACATATTTTTATATATCATAATATATATTTTTATATAAATATATTATATATAAACTTTTAAATATTTATTCTATATATTATATATACATATATATATACATATATATTTAACTTATACAAAGTTTATCATATATATAATATATATATCTATACATATTTATATATATATATATTTATATATATTATTATATTTATATATATATATATATATATATTATATATTATATATATACATATATATATATATATATATATATATATATATATATATATATATATATATATATATATATATATATATATATACATTAAAGTTAAATTATTACAACCCTCTTTAGCTGTACAAATTTAAGAACAGAATTTAAGAAAATAGATTTTAAAGGAAGACATACCGAAAAAATTCGCTGCCATAAACATTTGTGGCATAAAAAAATTCACTCTAAACAAAGCTGAACGCTAAATAACTTTTACAGAGTAAACTGCTGTATATTTATGAGATATATTACTCACGTAATTAAAGAGCTTAATGTTTTCTACTTAATCGTCGGGAGGGTCATTATAAAAGAAAAACATACTTTCTGATATTGGACGAATTCTTAATAAGAATAATTACTTTCGTTTTAACAAAAAATAAATAACTAAATAAAAAAGAAGGGGATACTTAAATACACGTGTAAAATATTTTATGTCTTGAAACATTAAACTGTAGAAAATTATCCTTACCATAATCTCTCCAAACATTGTAAAGTCTCGCTTTACAGTAAGTATTCAAATAAAAGAAATATATTTCAGGGCATATTTTTCATTTCTTTCCTGGTTACAATACATCTTGTAAAGGTTATATTCAAAGAACTATACAATAAGATGCAAAGAATGTAATTTTAGTTTTGAAATTAATAAAATATTTTCATTTACACATATATAGATAAATATAAAAATATGTAATGATATTTTAATTAAAAACTAATCAACGTAAGTATACAAAAAATTCTACTAATTGTATTTCTAAAGTTATAACTTTTTCCCAAATACTTCTAATTTAACTGGACTTGTGATAATTTTTCTGGACTTAACATACACCAGGTTAATTTCATTTATGTCCATTCCTATACCTCTTTTCGAGAAGAATGATTTTTTTCCTTTCTTTTGTACGAGTTGATTAGTAAAGATGTCCGTTTTAGCAGCTCTAAAATAAAGTTTTAATTAGATTTGAGCAGTTTTCTTCAATATGGCCTACTAATTGCCCAGTAGTAGCGGAAAGTAACAAAAGAGTCTACATAATGTGACTAGAGAATTTATATATATATATATATACACACACACACACACACATATATATATATATATATATATTTGTGTGTGCTTGTATACATATGTGTATATATGTAAGGATATATATAAAGTGAGTGAGATGCATACATATATGAGTACATGTATGTGTGTATATATTTGTGTGTGTGTGTGAAGGATATTACCTATAAAAATGATTTTTATTCAAATATATCTATGTTCTATAAAATAAAAGAACTTGTACTATCTAGTACATAACTCATTCTGGTAAAACTCTGTTAATTTTTAGAGATTTTAAATGTAGGTTGAAACAGTGAGTTGCAAGTTATAGAATTATAAGTTTAAACACAATGTCCTAAATCTTGAAACGTTTTTATTGAAGCTCAGAAACGTAACCTTATAGGTATTGATAAATGTTTAAGTTAAGTCCTCCTGAAATAAATATAGAAGGCACCTTCAAAATATTTTTTTGTTTTAAAATATGATTTTATCATTTTATTTAAATAAATTATGCAACTGAATTCTATTTTTAACGTAAGAGAAAAATAATCCTTTATATAATCCCTCTATAGATCGTATTTTTTTTATTGTAGCTATTTGAAGGAAGCGAGAATTTTCTTTTCTATCCTATTTATGTCTGCTTTTTTACTCCTACACAAAGTCATGAAATCATGCGCAAAATTTTTATACAATCTAAGGCAATATTTTCTTAATCTTAAAAAAATCAAGAGCATTGTTATTTAGTATTTCTTGAAATATTCCGTTCGAGAAAATCTGTGTGAAGATAAAGACGAAAGATAAAACTTTCTTTTAGATATCAAGAGCAGATATTACCTACCATTGGAATTGATATCCTTTATTTGAGAGTTAATTTCCAGTATAAGAGGACTAGCATTTAAAAGCCCTCTAAAAGAGCAGATGTGGTCAGCAGAAATGATAGCTCTAACACTGTTCAAGTGTCCACTTGAAAAGTCAGAAAAGTTCAAGTACTAACTCCTATAGTTTTCATTCAATTTCAATTTGATCTGAATAACACATGTTTAAACATGCCAAATATCTGCTTCTGATTTTATAAATTTATTGAATAATTTCATGCAACTCCAGAATTTCGAGATTCTTAAACGCAAGAAAAATATTTGAAACCACACATATTATCCTAATATGCTTCGTAGCAAAACTTCACCTCCATTTTGTATGAAGTTTGCTTTAGACACTATTTATATAATACTATAAATACATTAAAATGTCAATATATGGTTGGAATTTATTTACAAAAGTGCAATCCAAGTAGTAATATTAGATTTTCAACAATAGTTTTAATAATAATAGCACACAAAAAATTAATTTTAAACTTAAAATCAACTTTTTGTTTTATGTTCACTCTTTACGAAAGAGAACAAGATTAATGTAATGAACTAATATTCAATTCTCATTTCATAACATATAAATAAACTTGATTAGTTACTTTATAAATGGTATATAAAAAATATAAATTCAGGTAAATAACATATAATGTTATTTACCTAGAAATAGATAAGGACTAAAAAGTAAGTCAGTAATTATAATCGGTACATCACTGTTTAGAAATATTGTCTTCGGTGTGTTTACTAAAGTGCAAATAAAGTAGTACTATTCGACTTTCAGCTATAGTTTTTCTTTAATACCCTTAATATCTTTAAACCAACTTTTTTATCCTATGTTCACTGATCACCAAATAGCAAATCAGTAATGTACTTAATATTTAATATGTAGTGGTGTATATGATTTTATTTCATAATATATAAATACACTTCATTAGCAACTTCATAAATGGCTTATAAAAAATCTAAAATTAGGTAAAAAGCATATAAATTTATATAAAGAACCTAAAAATAGGTAAGTAATTTTTATTCGTACATGTCACTAATGAGAAATATTGTCTACAGGTATGATACCTTTCACAAGTTCAATTTGCCCAATTAGCAAAAGCATCAAGTATGCAAAATGTTCAAGTTATATATATCATCATTTTACCTTTCCGTACTGTATTGCTATTGATTTGTAATTGATTAGTAATATTGATTTGTTAAGTTATCTAATGAAAAATGTCCAATTTCTTTTTGCTTTTTTGAAAATGAAAAGAACACTGATATCATTACCAGAAACTGTATAACAAGAATTTGTATATTAAGTTAAAAACTGACCCACAGATGCATTCCAACTTAGTTTACTTTGATAAAAATGGCAATTTAAATGACATTTTGACTTAGACCTCAAGGAGGTTTTAATGAAAATACATTGTTGATTTCCCTTATATGAAATGATTCATTGGTTTCTCTTTATAATTTAAAGGTGGATAAAAAATTATGTCTCTAAATGATTCGTATGTTTAGAAATTGTGGAGAGCATTACGGCATGTGAATACATAAATGTGATTTGTTTCATATTAGCTTTTAAATTTTTTTAAATGTGATTTAATGAATACATTTATTCGATATATATTTCTGCAATGCAATGAAGAACAATATAAAATAAGAATAATTATCTGCTTGGTCTATCTTGGTTATAAATTTTAGTAAATAATACTAACAAATATTATTATACCAGAAATATCCATTTAAGTTCCATTTTTATGAAAGTAAGATTTGGCTGAATAGTGACACAGCCGATGCTTCAAAACCCTGTATTGTTCTAAAAGCTGTTGTTTACGCATGTATATTGATAGCCTATTTAGAATCGATTTCAAGCAGTATAACCTAATATAATTAGACCAGCAGGAGTAAATACAAATTACCATAGTATACCTACTCAAATGAATTAAGCATTAGGCTAAACTACTGGTAACATACAAATGAAAATAGAGTAAAGAGAACATAAAATTCCTATTAACATAAAAGGAATAACTAATAAAAAAATTAAATATTAATTAAAATGTAGCATATGTGTAAATTAATATTCACTTAACATAGATAATTAAACTAGAATTGTTTAGATTTGCGATACATTTATAATGAAATATGTTCTTAAATTTAAGATCATAATCATGAAATTAATTGAATTTATCAATTTACCATGTTATCTTACTAAAAATCAACAATTCTGCTCTAATATATTATATTCCATGAATTGGAGTAGTTTTCATTAGATTCTTGTCTGTACATCAAACCTGCGTTACAAGAAAAAGCACTACTGGAAAAACCGTTTTACCAGAACCAGCATGATACCATTGTAGTTCTAATAGAATTATTTCGTATGATACGGGTAAGTTAAGATCCAATATGTACATGTGCCTTGCGCAAGATGATCTTTCATCAGATATCACCACTTGTGAATTTTGGTTGTGGGGTTTCTTGAAGGGCATGATCTACTGTCAAATACCATTATCTGTGCAGGACTGCAGGACAGACTTTGGCCATGTTATTTATTTTCTGGCAGATTCATTTCGGTTAGCTAAAAAAATATGAATCTGTGATTACAGCATATTGTTGAAAAAAAAGGGAACATATTGAGCAGGTTTAATACTAATTTTATATTACATTAGCATTTATAAAGTATTTTAAAAGGGTTTATATGTATTATAGCGTCATCTGTAGGTGGTTTTTTGTACAGTTTCTATGTAATAAATGTCAAGAACATTATCTGAATTATTTGTAGTTTCAATTGTATCGTATTTGGACCAATAGAACGATCATATTCTAGAGCCCACTGAAGTGGGGAACTTAATTCTTGCTAACCATGTAAATTAAAACATAAATTGAGCGAAGGAACATGCACAATTTTTTATTGAAATTCATGCAATTTAAAAAAAAATATATGGCAATAAATTCTAAACTTATCATAATAGCAGTCTCATTTGAATTTTGTATTTCTTATAAATTACACACTAGTTATCAGAAAAACAGTAATTCGGGTTCAAAATAAGAAACTTTTAATGTTTCTTGGATATTTATTCTATGTGACTGCATACATGTAAATATATAACAGAAGATGATAATAACAGAAAATGATAGTTTAATAGTGATAGTTTGATAAAAAAAATAACGAAACTTTGAAAATCAAAAAACTGTATTCTAGTTCAATATTTTGTAAAATAGTTAATAGTAATATGATGATAAATATATTATCATTGCTGATATCAAGTTTTATAGAAATAAAAATGAAATACATTGAGAAAATGATCGAAATATTTCTTTCATATTTGTTTAAAAATATCATGAAATTTTTATAGCTGTCACTAACAGTAAATGATATAATATTTTATTCCGAAATATTTGTGTGAGGTTAAATACATATATCAGACTAATTACAGGTATTAATTGCTTCAGGAAATATAACAAAAATATATTTATTTTCCTTAAAAGTAAAACATATATTATGTATTTGCTGTTGTAACTTATCTTTTCACAAAATAAAATTTATATGTTAAGTATTAAGTGTTGTTTTGGAAAATTCAATAAACAGGAATATTTAACAATATAAATAATTTTATAAGGAATATTGCAGCTAATACGCTATTAAAGAGGACATTTATATGCTTGGATAAATTTCAAGAAAAAATGCTTGAAATGGTTTTCAAAAGAAAATATATTTTTTTCTAATATTTAAATTATTTATAAACTAAAACATCATGACAGAAAAAAAATCAAGCATGTTTTTATTCATCATTTATAAAATCATATTACGTTTGGTTTTACAAAAGTTAGAAAATAATAAGAAAAGCAAAAGCTGCATTCTCCTTATTTCTTTTTCGCTTTTAACGTCCTTTCTTTAAAAAAACGTAAACAGAAAAATGGAAAAAATAGCTGTTATTCCATAAATTAAATTTGAAAACATCGTAATTTGCCAGCAGAAATAAATTAATCCCTTAAAATTTACATTTTAATGACAAGAAAGTTAGATTGTATCATAAAACTCATTACTCTGCATAATATGGTGCTGCATATTTAGAAATTGCATTATTCGCAAAAAATTAGATTACTCTGTTTTTTTTTATCTTTTTAACAACGGATCACTGAGAGGAGAAAAAAAATGCAACTTCTTTGGAGTAATGAAGAATATTAGAAAACGTATGAAATACATTTTTGAGCTGAATTTTCATAAATTATAACTAATGAAACTTGCTGTATTATTTGTTTTTGCAATAAATGCACACGAATTTTATTCTTCCAAAGCTAGTTTTTGAGGAATGGAATAATGGATCACGGTTTTCGAAGTATTATATCTACATTTAAATAAAAAGAAATTTGAAATAAAGTAAACTTTTTTAAAGATGAATGTCCCATGTTCGTTTAAAATGGAAACTTAATATTAATATTTAAATATTTTAATGCTATTTTTTTAGAATTTAGAGAGCAGTTGATTCAGATTTCGAAATATAAAATTTGGTATAAACAACAGTATGCTATCATATATCTGGTTGTATTCAATTATCATATTCTAGTATTCACACATTTTTACTGTGTGAGCTTATGTATTTAAATATTATTTTATATATATTAAAACTCACACACTTTAAAAATATGTCACAAGCAAAATAGTCTAGCTAGAATATTTAAATTTAAAAAATTCTAGTTAAAAAGAAGTATTAATTAAAAATATTTTTGATATAATTTAAAAAAAATACTACAGATTTTGTTAGGTCAAAATTGGCAGCTTCTAAAATAGGGAATTTTAATCATAAAATATAAGTTAAATATAATTTCATTATGTAACTCTATTTAATGTAGCAATTAAAATCTTCTTATACTCGCTTACTTCACTTGCTTTATTTAATAAAAAGTAGCAGAATAAGCTTTAAACGCGAGGTTTATAACCATTAATTTAAAATTATTTTTTATATAATTTAAAGAAAATAGTACAGACTTTGTTAGTAAGATCAAAATTTTCAGATTCTAAAATACGGAATTTGAATTATAAAACATAAGATAAAAATTATTGCATTTCGTAATTTTATTTAGTGTAGTAATTAAAATATTTTTCTAATAGGATAACTCGCTTTACTTAATAAAAAGTAGCAGAAAAAACTTCAATCACCAGCTTTAAAACGATTGATTTAAAAATATTCTTATATAATTTAAAGAAAATACTACATATTTTGTTAGTAGGGTTAAAATTATCACCTTTTAAAATGTTGAATTTGAATTATAAAACATAAGTTAAAAATAATTGCGTTATGCAATTTTATTTACTGTATCAAATACAATCTTTTTCTTGTGGGATAAATCGCTTTACTTAATAAAAATTAAAAGAAAAATCTTTAAACACCAGCTTTAAAATAATTAATTTGTAAATATTTTTATATAATTTAAAGAAAATACTCTTGATTCTGTTAGTAAGGTCAAAATTGTCCTCTTCTATAATAAGGAATTTGAATTATAAGGCAAAAGTTAAAAATAATTGCATTATGTAATTTTATTTATTGTAGCATTTAAAATCTTCTGATGGGATAACTCCCTGTACTTAAAAAAAAAGTAGCAGAAAGAGCTTTAAAAAATTCGACTATTTTTCGTTTATTGTGAAGCAACTGTAATGATTTACATCATTTCATAACGATATTTTTAATTACCGATTATCGTTGTTGTAGTTATATTTCACATGGAAATATAGATATGAAACAAAAAATAAGGTAAAAAGAAATTGGCATCAACTAATGGTATATATATATATATATATATATATATATATATATATATATATATATATATATATATATATATATGTGTGTGTGTGTGTGTGTGTGTGTGTGTATGTGTGTGTGTGTATGTTTGTGTGTCCATGTGTAAATGTGTGCGCTTGGAAATAATATTTTGCATTTTTCCCTGAGGGAAAAGAGCAAACATACTCATGCGTAAACAGAAAAAGAAAGAAATCACGATTCGAAAATTTCTTGTTTCTATTGCCGAAAAACGAAAACTTCTTGCTAAACGACAACTTGGAAACATACGTTTATCTATTTTCTTGAGTTTTACTTTCTTGTTCCAACACATATCGTGAAACTTTCAGATAAGTTCTCAATATGTATGCAGGAGAAGGATCCGAACATTCCAAGTTATAAATAGTTAATGCGATATTTTAAGCATAACAAATATAGAAGCGAGAAGTTATATATAGGGATAGATACGTTACCATGTAGGGATACAGAATAAGAGCGATTACCAATGACATGTTAAGTACAGCATATTTGTATTCAGGTCTGCTCCTAAACGACTCTGGAAAAAAAGGATATAAGATACTCCGTAAAAGGATATAATATTCTTATCTGTATTCTGAAACTTCGTATGTTTTTAGAAAGCTTCTGTATCCAGAATAATTCCAGTATTACCCTTATATCTTAGTGATTGTGAAACTTCTTTTTTTTTTTTTTTAGTATAAGAGTAATATGCTTTATTTCGTTTAGAAAAGTGTAATAGTTTTTAAGACAATGCAGGTAGTTCTACGAAGTAATTATTTATGCTACAACTATGTGCACAGAGTTTAAAAATATTGATGGTTTACGCTTCCTGAACAAAGATACAAATTTGTAAGTTTTTAAGACCATGCACAAAAATACACGTGAACACACACACATACTCGTGTGTATGTGTATTATATATATATATATATATATATATATATATATATATATATATATATATATATATATATATATATATATATATATATATACATATATATATATATATATATATATATATATATATATATATATATATATATATATATATATATATATATATATATATATATATATATATATATATATATATATATATATATATATATATATATATATATATATATATATATATATATATATATATATATATATATATATATATATATATATATATATATTATTATATATATATATATATATATATATATATATATATATATATATATATATATATATATATATATATATATATATATATATATATATATATATATGTGTATTTATATATCGATTTATAATGAGAATTTTCTAAAAATTTAAACAACGTAATTAATATCTTAAAATAATTTTCGGGCCATTCTATCTTTTTTCTGCCTTTCTTTTTCATTAATCTTGGTGAAAAACTTTGAAAAAAAACCACGATTAGATTTGTTAATTAATTGAGCAAAAAAAAGTTTGCAATTTTTGTAGATAAAAAGAAAATATTCATTGTTTTACTGCATATTAAAAATCTATTAAAAATTTGTTATTAGTTAATTGTGATAAGAATATTTCCTGAATAAGAAAGGAAATTTATTTCTTATTACTTATCTTTGCAATACAATATTCAAAAGCTGAGGTAGATAAATTATTAAATTAAATGCAAAATATCTATTCCAGATTGTTACATTTACTAGCTATGCATTTGTGAGTTTACTAAAATAATTATTTGGTCTAAGTCAATTATGTAGATTTGTTAATAAAACTTGAATCTTTTATGAGTTGTTCAGTACTTAAATGTTGTTTAAAAGTGAGATATCAGTAATATAACTGGTAGAAGAATTTTTTGTACAATTTATGAACTTTTCAATAAACTAGTAATTATAAACTTAATAAAATAAAATAAACAATTAAATGCCAAAAAAATATATACCCAGAGAGTTAATATTTACACCTATAATAATAAATCTTTTTCAAGTTCAGGAGCTTCACTTTTTTGTTTCGGTTCCTTGTCAATGAAAATGTATAACAAATATCTCTAAATAACAAATATCTCTAAAATTTGTTATTTGTGATAGAAAACTTCACTAGCAAATGAATTTCTTATTATTTATTCTTGCAACACAATATTCAGAATGTGAATTAAATTAAATTGTTAAATTGAATTGAAAACATGTATGACAGACCATTATATTTAATAGCTTTAATAAATCATTTTTGTTTATTAAGTCATTTATGTATACTTTCTTATAAGAGCTGAATTTGTTTTATAAATCAGTTCAATATTTGAATGTAGTTTAAGAGTGAGAAATCAGGAAGATCACTGGTCCAAAAAATATTTTCTTCAATCTATGGATAACTCAAATAATCTAGTAATTTTAAACTTAATAAAAGAAATAATTCAATGAAAAAAAATAATAAAATCAGAGATTTAATATTTACCTCTTTAATACTAAATATTTTCCTAGTTCAGGAAATTCTCTTTTTTTCGGTTCCTTGTCAATAAAATCTTATAAGAAATGACTCTAAAATTTGTTATTTGTGACAGAAAAATTCAATCAGTTATAAAGGAAATGAATTTCTTATTATTTATGCACGCAACACAATATTCAGAATAGTAAATTAAATTAAAATGTTAAATTAAATGAAAAATATCTATGCCAGACCATCATATTTAATAACATTAATCAGTCATTTATGTCTATTTAATCATTTATGTATACTTGCTAATAAGAGCTGAATTTGTTTTGTAAATCAGTTCATAATTTAAATATAGTTTAAGAGTTAAAAATCAGAAAGATCACTGATACAAGAAATATTTTGTTCAATCTATGGATAATTCGAATAATCCAGTAATTATAAACTTAATAAAATAAAACAAATTAAATGCAAAAAAATAAATAATATCAGAGATTTAATATTTACACCTTTAACAATAAATACTTTCCTAGTTCAGGAACTTCACTTTTTTGTTTCGGTTCCTTGTCGATAAAAACTTATAACAATTATCCCTAATTAACAAATATCTCTAAAATTTGTTATTTGTGATAGAAAACTTCCTCAATTAGAATGGAAATAAATTTCTTATATTTATGCTTGCAACACATTATTCAAAATGGTGAATTAAATTAAATTGTTAATTTAAATGGAAAATATATATGCCAGACCATTATAATTAATATCTTTAATCAGTCATTTCTGTCTATTAAGTCATTTATGTATACTTGCTAATAAGAACTGAATTTGTTTTGTAAATCAGTTTATTATTTAAATATAGCTTAAGGTTTAAAAATCAGAAAAATCACTGGTACAAGAAATATTTTGATCAATCTATGGATAATTCAAATAATCTAATAATTATAAACTTAATAAAATACACAATTTAATATAAATAAATCAGGGAGTTAATATTTACACTTTTATTAATAATGCTTCTCATAATTCAGTAACCTTACTATTTTGTGTAGGTTTTTTGTCAATAAAAGGTGAATACATTCACTTTCTAATCCTATTTGTTATTAATATATATTTTATGTACTACACGATAAAAATAAGAGGATAATGAAAATTTTATAACTTGATATTTATCAAGAGATAGCCGTATTTTTATAGTTTTAAATAACATAATTCCATGACAAAATACTTTCTGCGTATCTCGAATTAGCCTACTTTCGACGTTGTTTCTAAATCATCCTCGTGTTCTCCAGTAATTAATCTCTTTTATCTAATGATACGGAAGTTTGTCTTTATCTATGTTGTGCTGGAGAAAAAGAAAATTTTTCGCGTACTAGAATTTGCCCATAATCTTATAAGACTATCAGCCTTTGAAATATGAGTATCATGTATATTAACTGTGTATATACATGTATCTTCCACGTTTTATATCGTATAAAATTTTTAAAATAAATCTTTTTTAAAAAATTGCTATATAAATTTTTGATTCATTAAAATATTGAAAAATTTAATTACACTAGTAATTTAATACATTATAAAATACCTTGGAGTTTCAAACCGTTAAATATATCTATTATTAAAACTTTAAAGTTTAATTTGAATTTACCTTATATAATTTCCATAGTGAAGACACTATAATTTTTAGTAAATATTTTCTCTTGTAATTATATCGAATTAATTTGCTATAGTAAAATACATAAATAATTATAATAATATATATTACCAGTATTAAACGATATAAACGACATTGAAAGTTCTACTCTTTTGTTATTTCAGGGGGAAATTATATAGAAGTAAACTTAAAAAGAACAACTATCTTATATTATTACTGATAAAAAAAAACATATATGATTACATTAATTGTAAAAAGAAAAAACAGTTTAAACTACAATACTTGAAAGATTGAGTTATTTTAAACTGCAATACTTGAAAGAATGAATTATTTTAAACTCCAGTACATGAAATAATGAAATATTTTTAAACTTTGAGATCAATTTTTTAAAAATATTATTATTATTATTTTTATTTTATAATTTACAGAATAATGAAATGCTCACTAAGACTAATTTATATTCTAGAACTAAAATTAATCCTAATAACTAAATATTTCTTACATTTGGAAGGTTGTATTCCTTGATAAAAATATGTAAAATAAACTTCTTAATATAACCTTAAGAATTTCAAGGTGGATAATGAAAAATGTCCTTCACACATTCTCTCATCAGAATATTATACTCTTTTTTTCGCAGCATAGCTTTGTAAAACTGCAGTAAAACACGTTCATGTTCCCCAAAATTTAGTATTCACTGTTTTATAGTCTTTTTTATTTCCGTTTTTGCCACACAGACCACAAATGAGGAAACATTTCAGATAAGACTTTCAAGCTATCTAAATCGGACCGGAAAAAGGAAAGTGTTAGAGTTTTCTCTAAAAAAAGAGGCATCAAATGTATTTCAAATAGCGCATTTCAAACACTCTTATAGAAAAAAATTATCGACTGAAATCTTAATAACTAAATATAATAATCAAACATAAATTTATAAAATCAAGAAGTCTTTATCTGAAAGAATAAAAATCAAATAACTTATTTTAAAGCAAATAAATGTCAGTAGATTATTATTAAAAAATAAATAGAAACTTATAAAAAGTGTAATTGCACTCGCCTAAATTCATTTTGAAATCAAACGCATGTTATATCAAAAATGAAATTTATCATATTCTTAATAGCTAAAGTTCAACAAAAATAGTAAAATTATAGACAAAATATAAATGCTTTTACCCCATTCTGATATCAAACACAACTGTAAATAATATTAACACTACTGGATTATAAATAATTGAATTTAAAAAAAAAAATTCAAAAAAAATTGAGGAGCCAATTACATGGACATAAACAGTTACTGAAAGAAACATATAAATTGAAGTCTGAACATTTCAATGTGGAAAATAATTGTTAATGTCTGTAAAAAGAGATATGCGTTTATTTAAATGCATTCTAATATAAAAGGAAAGTGTATATTGAAATTATTATGTTTTTAGCAATTCTATCTCAAAAATAAATAGTATTTTATAAATAAAACATAATTGAATTTGCTGAACACATTGTGAAATATAGCACTTTATGAAATATGAAAACTAAATTAAAAATGTTTAAACCCTAAAGAAGTAGACTATAAAAAATATATATTAAAAATATTAGTTGCAATACAAAAATCGGTTAGTTTGATTTTAGGAATCAACAAATTAAATCTATTGAATTTTTAATAATTGAATAAATTTAGCAAAGTGAAAAAAATAAATTTAGCAAAGTGAATTATGAAAATACAGATATATTTGCATTTCTATAAAAATAAAATTACATTTTTTTTAACACGTTATTATTTATTTACCATTTTTAAGGGTATTTAATATACATCTTCTGAAATAATGGGATTTCTTGATTCTTGGGATTTCAGGACAAAAATGCATAACATATTTAAATCTAGTGTTTTAAAAAAACTCTATAATTGTTAAGTAATTCTTCTGGCTATGCCCCTTTTTTAAAGAGCAAATTAATTTTTACTTGTAGTTAATTTTAAACATTTTTTCACTAATTTTTTTTTTACATAATTTCCTTTCTAAATATGGAGTGGAATTCTATACCTGTCGAATTAAGTATTATTCGAAAGTAGCTAAAAATCGAAAAAAGTAAAACTTAATTTAGAAAATTAAAAAATGGTTTGTTATACTTTTGCAAGAAAATGATTTTTAAAGAAACGTTTGTTAAACATAAATCCACTTCAATGTTTGTTATTTTTTATGCATGCCTTAGTGATTACATGTAACTAATTATCCTATTCTTTTTCTTCTAGGTACGTTATCACATTATTACGAAAACATTAATTCATTTGCTTTTAGTATACATTAAAAGGTAAGCGTACCTATTTCTCAAATCTAGATAATAATTTGATAAGTCGACACTTACAACTCTCATTACGTACATTATTGTCGTTAAACTGATAAAGATGTGTTGATATGTTTTCAGAATATTAGTATTCCACTTCAAACTTTTACATTTCTTTATTTAATCTGTTTTGCCTATAAAAAATATTTTGTTAATTGATAGTAATTTTAAAAATGATGTTCTACGAGAAGCTTGTTATACCCTTAATTATTTTATTGTTATTGAAGCAACTAAGTAAAGCTTATCTGGAAAATGTTAACTGTTATAATATTTTTTTCTGAAAAACTATGTGCAGTAGTTTTTAAATCTTTGAAATGCAGTACTTCGACACTTGTACATATTAATAACTATAGAAGTATTATATTCCCCTGATTTAGGGAAAATCTTAAAAATATATTATGTCAAAAATCATGAAAAGTGTATTTTAATGATATAATGTTATCATATTGGTTTAAAATATTAAAGTTAATTTAAAATCAAATATTATTTGAAGAATAAAATAAAATAAGATCTGCGAAAGACAGATGCTTCTTTTATATACAAAAAAAATATTTTATTGACCTCCAAGGAGTGTTAAGAAATCAGTGCCTAACTACAAATGGACAACAATGACAATAATAATTTTAGTTTGCCCTGTATTAGGAAAGCTGTGAAAAAATAAGTGACGGATCGACTAACAAAACCATTATCAGTAGCGTTTTACTATTACCTTAGTTAAAATGACGTTGTTTATTAAAATAAATCTGTTTTACAGACTTTCCTGTTGTCGAGAGGTATAAAAGGTATCCTACATTAATGTGTATAATAATGTAATACCCATAATAATGTCATTTTTACGTTGAAATGCCTTAAGAAGGTTTTGATAATAATGAGTGACTTTTATAACTAAGTATCGAATCTTCTAACTATTTTTAAGGAGTTTTCCTGTAATAAGTATGTATAAAAAGACACAAGTTGATTTAAAATATTATTTTCCGTACAGAGCAAAGCGAAAGAAAGATCTAAATGGTGGAGAATGGTTTGAACAGTTTAAACACACACACACACACACACACACACACACATATATATATATATATATATATATATATATATATATATATATATATATATATATATATATATATAAATTATGCTTGTTAATTATATGTGTAAGCATATATATGCACATATAAGCTTACGCGTTGTAACTACTGAAATACGTAAACTTGCTGAAAGTACTTCCCTCGAAGTTTATTTATAGATGTGTATAAGTTATAGCTTCGAAAGAAAAGATGAATTTGAAGATTCTATTAACAATTTTTCGGAATAAAGAATCAACTGCACATTCAGTTTCTTCTACTCCAGTGTCGTGGGCTGCATATAAATAACATACTCCGCTCTTATCACCACCATATAAAAACCGCAATAAAACACACACATACTCCAAGAAATTGCGAATTCGCTGGTTTATCCACTTTTCCTCCCCTATGCAGAGCAACAACAAATGGTTGGAGCACTTTAGATAAGACTTCCCGTACTATCTGAGGAAAACAGGATAGCCCTAACTGTTTGGGTGTTTGTAAGTTACAAATAAAGAAAGCATGAAATATTCAATGCATAGCAAGTAGCCAGGAGAACAAAGACATAAAGAGATATGGTCCGGGGAAAAGACACGGAATAACGATGATTACGAAAGACATGAAATGCTGGTGCACATGCACATTTAGAGAAGCTTCAGAAAAGTAAAACAATCGAGAAAAACTTTTTTTAGTCCCTGTTTGTATAGATATAGAATTGTATATAAATGGTACTACTCGGGGGAATAGACCAACTCATGCATGCCCATACTTTGTGATTCTGGTCGAAAAAATAGGTTATAATAGTTTATAATATGTTAATAACCTGAATATGAAAATTAATTAATCATCAGTATAAAAATAGATTTTTAGTATTTTACTTCAATATTAAATTTTTTTCAATTCCAATTTCAATGAATGTTGATGAAAAATTGAAAATATACTCTCAATATTATTGATATGTTGACGTGTGTATAATTTAAAATTACATTGCTTTCAATTCCAAGATGAAATAAGTTATACGCACACTCACCCACCCACACACACACACACACACACATATATATATATATATATATATATATATATATATATATATATATATATATATATATATATATATATATATATATATATATATATATATATATATATATATATATATATATATATATATATATATATATCATACATACAAACATAGAATATACGAACTAATGCATTCTCATACTTTCCGTATATATATATTCCAGCATGGAAAAATAAGTTCTAATAGTTTATTATATATTAACAACTCGAATGCAAAAATTAATTTATCACCACCATAAAAATATGTTTTTATTATTTCACTTCAATATTAAAATTTTTCATTTCAAATTTCAATGAATTTTGACGTAAAATTGTAAACATACTCTCAGAATTATTGATATGTTAACGTTTGTATATTTTAAAATTACATTGCTTTCAAATCCGAGATGAAATAAGTTAGAGAAAAATAATTTAATGAAACTAAATTTAAAAATGTCATTAACATAAAATTTTCTTTATCTTAACCTATTCAATATAGCCTCTGCTTTTATATAATATATCTGAAAATCTGTGAAACTTTCTATTTACGGCCATTATGTTGCATTTATACTATGTCTTTGATAGTTATTTATACTTTTCATCTATGCAGAGTACAGTACACATACACACACACACACACACACACA
This sequence comes from Pardosa pseudoannulata, assembly GCA_032207245.1. NCBI lineage: Eukaryota > Metazoa > Arthropoda > Arachnida > Araneae > Lycosidae > Pardosa > Pardosa pseudoannulata. The sequence continues at coordinate 161,200,605 of CM063504.1, read as the reverse complement.
TATATATATATATATATATATATATATATATATATATATATAATATATATATATATATATATATATATATATATATATATATGAAAGTAATTAATTTAACATTTAGTTACTTCTTTTCTTTTTAAGTAACATTCAGTTGATTTTATACCAAAAATATCCGCTGCAATCGTTTATAAGTATTTGGGGGAAATTCCTATAAAATCCTGTTAATCTTTAATCTTGTAAATTTTTAACTGACTCTAAATCACTAAAAATATTTTATCTAAGTCAGCTTTCATATGCTAATTTCTTACATAAATATCATAAGTGCTCTTTTCATCATGACCAGTACTCTTTAATTGTCAATTTCCTTCTGAAAAGTTAAATACAAAATATAATACGATTATGTCTATGTTGAAAGATACACATTCGTTAGGATATGAAATTAACAAGATTTGAACAGAAATTACAGTAAGCAGAGAAGAAAAGAAAGTACAGGAAACTTTGAGATGAACCGTCTTTGGCGCTGTGCATTCGATTATATAGTGTCATGTTGGTTAGACACAGACAGGCAATGAAATGTGTTAATAGTAAAATTTCAGTGGTCCACAAACAACTAAAACTATGTTATGTTAAGTATCTGTAAAATGCTTATTTAGCTAATGAAAAAGTTGATTTTCTCATAAAACCGAATGGTTATCAGAATTAAAATACAGGCAAAGATTTGCACCAAAAGTTATCATTTTGGCTATAGAATTGAAAGAACTTTATTTTAGGACAAAATTTTAATGAAGTTGGCTAATTTGATCGAAATAGCCTTAAAAACACAAACTTATGAATTTATATATGCCAGTGTGTGTGTGAGAGAGAGAGAGGTTATGTGTATGTGAGTACATACAAGTACATATTTTAGTATTTTGAAAGCTACTGTAAATATATATTCAAAAAAGTACATTTGTTTACATTTTTTTACACTTTTTTTACATTTACAAGAATAAAATAGTAAGATCGTTTTTCCTTGCAGTTTTTGCCGTTTTTTCTTGGAAATGACGTTATATTATCGAAATACATATAGGAATATTTCCCGCTATTTCTAACTAATATAAAACAACATTTTTTTAATTGAACAGAAAGATATTTTCAGTAACAGCAAATATATTATAATCAATTTCTTTAAAATATTTTTATGATTTTTTTCAATATATTTATTTATAAAATAAGATGTTACGACACGTTTAAAGTAATATAGACACAGGATACAAAACTAATCTCAAAACGAATAAGAAATAGTATGACATAATATTTTTCTGAAAGTTAAAACTAGTTCCAGAACTTGAATAATGTACCTTTACCGAAATGAATATATTTCTTCTGTAGAATCATTTTTACTTATATGTATCACAAACTATGCATCAATAAATTACAATTCAATTTACTAAGCAAATTGTTTTTAGACAAATTGCGTAAATATATATATTTTTTTAACTATTAACATTAACTTTTGTTTTAACGAAAGAAAAAAAATATTACACTCTTTGAAATTCTCTTAATTTAAATCTCATATGAGGATTATATAAATTTAAAATTTGGTGAATAATTAAAAAATGAGTTTTCCGGATTTTAACTTAGAAAAATTTTGCACGTTTTTGAACGAAATTGATTAATCCTAATGATATTAAAAAAACGTAATAGTTTTCTATTTTAAGAGCACTTAGAGAATTTTAAGATTAAAAAATTCCAATATGATTTAAAACATGCTCTAAAAATTGCCTATTTCTTTTATGTTTTTTATTATTTTATTATCCCTTCATTCAATAATTGAAATTTAACTTATATCTAAAAAAATGTAAAAAGTGTAATGCAGTATTAAAGCCAGTGCGTTCATATCTACATTTCATTATATAATATACAATACTTTTAAAGTTCACTTCTTACTCCCAAATAATTTTTAATGTTTGTTATATTGTTTGCTATTTTTTTTAATTTTTGCTGTTTTGTTATGAAAATTATTTGTCTTTTGAAATATATTTAGAAGTCCAATGGGACAAACGAATGCAGTCTTATTATAATTTATTTTATGTTTAACCAACTAAAGATAATTTTAAAACGATATAAAAAGGATAAAATTCATATAATATATATATATATATATATATATATATATATATATATATATATATATATATATATATATATAAATATATATTATATATATATATATATATATATATATATATATATATATATATATATATATATATATATATATATATATAATGTTTTCAAAGCATTTTTTGCGAAAATATTACATGTGAAATTTTTGCAAATTTTATACACTTTTATTTACAAGATTCATTTCTAATCTCATATAGTAGATTATATTTTCCTTTTTGAAAGCATTAGAAATATATGTTGACATAAATAAATAACATATAGACAATATATATAATGTTAAAAAATGTCTATCTTAGTTTAATTGAGTTCAGATAAGACATATTACTCATTTTGAAAATTTTTTATTAACTATTATTTAATTTTCTAAGAATATTTGAAAATTGTAAAAGTAATAAGATTATTTAAAACGCACTTGGAAAATTTTCAATAATTATAAAATACATATATTTATTTGTAAAAATTATGATGTTCATATAGTGTATAAAATACATTGTACTTTGAGATAATAAATAATGTTATCTAATGAAAGTTACTAGAATGTATGTTCTGATGTAGTGTATTTTTTAATATCATATTGATTTACTCTTACTAATTGAAATACATAAATATTTTAAAATTTGGAATTATTTAACTACTTAATTGTACATTTTATAATTTGAATTACAGTTCTGAATAAAATATTAGTTACAATGTAATGTGTTCCACTATCTCTTTTTTTATCCCCATCTTTTCATTGGTGATACAGTTTTACCGTACTTGAATGTGTGAATAACTAGAATATAAGTTCTAATGTAGTGTATTTTCTAATATAATATTGTTTTACTCTTAATAATTGAAATGTATCATAAGTATTTCAAAGTTTTGAGTTATTTAGCTACTTAATAGTCCATTTTATAAATTGAATTATATTTACGAATAAAATATTAGATTCAATGAAAATTGTATCCACTATCTCTTAGTTTAACCGCATCTTTTCTCTGGTGATACAGTTTAACTTTACTTGAATGTGTGAATTACTAGAATGTAATTTCTAATGTAGTGTATTTCTTAATATAATATTATTTTACTCTTACTAATTGAAACATAAGAATTTCAAAATTTTTAGTTATCTAACTACTTAATAGTACATCATATAAACTGTATTATAATTACGAATAAAATATTAGTTACAATGAAATGTTTATCCAATATCTCTTATTTTAATCCCCACCTTTTCTCTGGTGATACAGTTTAATCTTACTTAAATGTGTGAATTACTAGAATATAAGTTCTAATGTAGTGTATTTTCTAATATAATATTGTTTTGCTCTTACTATATGGAACATATCATAAAGGTTTAAAAATTTTGAGTTATTTAACTACTTAATAGTACATTTTATATATCGGATTATAATTACGAATAAAATATTAGTTTCAACGAAAAGTGTATCCATTATCTGTTATTTTAATCCCCTTCTTTTCTCTGGTAATACACTTTAACCTTATTTGAATGTGTGAATTACTAGAATGTGAATTCTAATGTAGTGTATTTTCTAATATAATATTGTGTTGCTCTTACTACATGGGAAATATCATAAAATTTCAAAATTTTGATTTATTTAACTACTTAATAGTGCATTTTATATATTGGATTATAATTACGAATAAAATATTAGTTACAAAGAAAAATGTATCTACTATCTGTTATTTTAATCCCCATCTTTTCTCTGGTGATACAGTTAACCTTGCTTGAATGTGTGAATTACGAACAAAAATTTCTCTGGTCTTCACACGAAAGGCTTTCCTAAACTATCGCATGTTACGCCATCATAAACGCATTGATTTTAAAAGCGTGTATGGGGTAATTTTCTGGCACTTTTAAACTTCCTCTAGGAACCATTTTCTGTCTTTTACGTTAACCTTGATTGATTATAGCGATTTACTTGCCCCTCATTACTTTCGCTTTATCATTTTACGGTATCTAAACTAAAAGTGTACAATCAATATGTTCTGTAAAAGCTGTCTGGTTTTATTTATGATATCATTTAAAGTTTTCCGACAGTATCGTATAAGAAAACAAAAGAAAATGTAAGAAGGAAAAAACAGACCCGAAATAGAAACGTCTTGTGATAATATACGTCTGCGATACTGGTATTGATTTATTTATAAACTAATGGTTTGAAATTCAGCATGCAAATAGATTTGAATTTGAAAAAGGAAATTCTGGTATAGTTCTGGCTAAGTTTTTTTTTTAAATCTACATAAACAGACAACATTTAATTAAAAATAAAACAAAAGAGATATTTATAAATAATTATGCTAAAGGTTTGTGTTTGGAGTTTACATTTCTAGACGACCATGATGAAAGTTTTGCTACAAAAGGGATAAATATACCTGGGATTATAGCTTAAAGACTTTTCAGCATATTTTTTTACCACTGATGCCAACATCAGGATATGAAATCAGTGAACTTTAGTAGAAGTAGTGGTCTTTCTGAACAGTAATAGTTTTTCACTACAACAGCATTTGCACTTTGCACTTTGCATTTTCTGCACTATAGCAGTTTATATCAGCGATGAACAAACTTTTCAAAAGGAGAGTCAAAATTCGAAAGTGAACTATTTAGCAGGTTAACATAATTTCAATTCATTATAATCATCTTACAAATAATAATAGATGATTGAAACAGAAACTAAACTTTAAAGATTTTCTATATGCAGGATTGATTTTCAATGTAGTATTCTTGAGAAGTGGTACAATTTCTAAAAATTTATTTCCTGAGCAAATTAGCAGAAAGCACTTTTTTCATATACAAGATGAAGCAAACAGATCATTACTGTTTTGGTATGAGTAACTAAATATAATAAAACTAAATTTTGATATCAATTTTTAACGCTCTAAATTTGAAGATTTGAAATAAAACTACATGTGTCAGAATGTAACTCAATTCAAGCTACAAATTTATCTTGAAAATTTAGGTTGAAAGGGAAAGATATATTTAGAAATCCACTTGACAAGTAGATAACATTTATCCATATTGGGATTTATTATGAATTATATAAGTGTATAATAATTATTAATATATAAATATAACCAGCTTCTTATAATGCATTGCATCATAAACAATTCTTCCATAGGCTGCATTTTGACCATCCTTGAATAATGACCGTAGTCTTAAGTAAGTAATAAGTGCAGGAAATATATAGAAATTGCCAATAATAAAATAAAATTAATTTTTTTATTTTTGTGATACTACAGTGTATTACTGACTAACCAAAAACACATTCATTACATTTTCGATTACATTTCATTTTCCCAAATGAGTGCACCACATAATCTAGTTGGTAGTTTAGACGCTAGAAATATGCTTCCAACATGGATATATATATATATATATATATATATATATATATATATATATATATATATATATATATATATATATATATATAATATTATATAATATATATATATATATATATATATATAGTATATATATATATATATATATATTATATATATATATATATATATGGTATATGTTTATATATATATATATATCTGATATTGACCCGTATTATAAATATTTCGGGCCTATATATATATATATATATATATAATCTGATTTCTATTTCATAGGCACTGTTTATATATATATATATATTTTTTCCAATTTTCAGTAATAAAATATAAGATTCCAGTATATAATATATAGCTTGCAGTATTATATATGTTTTTTTCTACTCTGATTGGTTCAAAAGTGCAGGTTTTTTTGCATGTTTTGTATCAGAAGACGAATTATTATCTTTCAGTGTATAGCTTTCGACCGCCTGATAATTTTATTGATATAATAGTTGAATAATGTATTTTTACTTTTAAATAATGGATAATTCAGAGTGTATGGAGCTAATTTCTTGTGATTCGATCTGTGACTCGGAATCAGAAACTGAATTATCTGTAAATGATAGTAGCGAAAGTTTACTAGATGACCTGGATAGTAGTCACTCTGATAGTAGTATAGATGGAATCAGTCAAGCATCAGTCAAGCAGTCAAGTTCTTCGGATCCGCTTCCTATATTTGCTTTCACTGGATTTCTATGATGCTTTCATAGAAAGAAAGAAAAGTTGTAATAATGGCTTAAAAATATTAGAAATGTTAATTTTAATAACTTATCTTTACTTAAAATTGTAAAATAAACAAAACAATATGTCATTTTTTTGACCGAATTCTGAAAAAAATGAAATTGTCAAAGGGTTAGGGGAATTATTACAAATTTTATTTTAAGACACTGCATATGATGGAAATGAGATTTTTTGCATTACTTAGATTAATGAATAAAATAAATTATGTATAAATGTATTAATATAAGACAATAACAAGCTTTTCAGGGGGGTCTATAGTATGACATGGTTGTCAGAAATGAATAATATTGTGTAATTATGCAGCATAGTTTATTTTTAGTAAATTCGCATCATTAGTGAGATGAAGATTTTTAAATATCTATCTGTGCTGTGTATTCCTTGAATGCAGTTGTATTTACACAGTTAAAATCACATTTGAACAATGGAAAAAAGAATATTGGTTTTGAAATATAATTATTACGTAAACATTGTTAGTTCTATAAATGCATGCAATAAAATTAAAGATTAATATATATATTCCTAAAGGTTTTGAATCTATCCATTTTAGGTAGATATCTAAGCCTATAAGGCTCTTTTCCCACTAAATTTAACACATAAAATAAGATTTATTAAAAGATCTAAAATATCTTTTTTCTCGTTTTCGTCTTACATTAGTATCGTTTGAGGTCTTTAAAAAGATACTAAGTGCTATTACTTGTTAACCAAGAATTTCACTGAAATAAGACATCTAGTGATAGGCGTTGAAAACATCGGAATATTCGGAATGAATACTAATGCAATGCGAAGCCAGATACAGCATTCCAGGTTTTAGTATTCCACTAGGAAAAGAGATTGCCAGGGAAAGTGATTCAAGCTGCCGAGGACTTATCTGTAAGCTGGCGCTTCAGCGCCATTTCCAAGATCTGTGAGCATTAACTGATGTTCTGATTTTATCCGTCAAAATCTTTTGTCTTGGATCCTGATAAGTTTACTTCTCATTTAATGTGATGGGATGGAACGGAAAAGCATTACTAGTTTCATGATACTGTTTTGTGTTGTTTTATCTTGTTTTTAACATTCTCTATTTCTGCAGTAAGACGCATTTGATACTATTATTCAAATAGCGTCTGATTTCGAGGTATTTACAATTCAAGAAGGAGAATCCTTATTTTAAGTAATCTGGTTAACACAGAAGTCATTTAATTATAGATTTATATAATTTTAAATGTTATTTTGATATGAACATATATTGTAACCAGTGAAATCATAATTCACAGAGCACAAGCGTAATTAGCGAATATTATTTGAGTTGTCCAAGCTTATTAAGCAATAAGAAAACCTAAGTAACTTACAGTCGTGAAGCTGTTAAATATTGCAACCTTGGGGAATCTTAAATTTATTAAGGATAAAAATGAAAGGGTCAACTGTACGTCTTTACAAGGTAAAAACATTTTTAAAATGGAAGAATGTTCAAGTTTACAAAATTCTTTCACAATTGTAGCACTCAAAGAGTGAGTAATTACATGAATTTATTTCGCCATAAATATTATTATCATTTAGTATTTTTTGGGAGTCAAAAGTGAACATTGATCATTTAAGGTAGCTCTGAAACCATACAGACAGCACTTAAGTTTATTTCAGGTGTGAAAACTGTTTTCCTGGAAGGCTAAAAACTGTGGCTAGATGTCAGAAATTTAGCATATATTCCAGAGTTAGTTTTGAGAGTCAAATAAAAAAAAATACGCTTCCGTATATTCCTTTATATTTTAAATTTCACTTCTAAGAAATTAAGTATTAAAATGAAAAGGGGAAAAAAGGAAGATAAATATGCATATATATATAATATATATATAATATATATATATATATATATATATATATATATATATATATATATATATATATATATATATATATATATATATATATATATATATATATATATATATATATATATATATATATATATATATATATATATATATATATATATATATATATATATTCACTAACAAGATAAAAGAAACCTATTTTTTTACTGTACAAAAAATCTAAAGAAATTGATGAACATAAAATCAATGTATTCCTCGTGAAACTTTAAACTTTAGCAGCTTTACTGTTGCTTACCTTGCAACAGAATACACATAACCTTATAGGAATAAATTTAGACACATTACAATATATCTCTTCAGGGTAATCTAGTGTCATTCATTAAAAAAAGAAATATTAAATTTTTGACACTGCTGTTCGCTACCAGAGTGTGCGGGTATAATCCCACTGCTAATATAACCATTCAAAATTGACTTTAAGCAGTAGGTCACGAGCTTGTTAGCTATCATTGAGAAAAAAATTAGAACGTTTCGCTTCACAGGAAAATATTGAATAAACACATAGATCAGATAATGCTTATCTCTCCTCCTCAGCGCAACAACCCCCTAAGGGGTCAGGCCTACGGTACCAATCTTCTTTTTCTAGACCAAAACCCCTGGGGTGCGAAGCATTTTATGTTCCCGTTAGGTGGTCAGCCCTACTCAGAACCCCCAGTGTTTAGTTCCCAAGTATGCTTGGTCCTCAGCTTCTCTACCCACTGAAGGGATGAAAGGCTGAGTCAACCTTGCCCAGCCCGGGGATCGAACTTCGGACCAGTGGCGTGGGAACGCGAAGCCCAACGCCACTGGTCTTTATGTTTATCTATGTTCTTATAATTAGGTATGGATTATAATCTTTATATAATCCTCAATCAATAACTATTTACCCTAAATCATATAAATATAGATATAATATTCATACAACGCTGATTTTTTTAAAAAATACACATAAATCACTTTCTCTTTCCAAAATACATAGAAATCTTTTCAAGGCAATTTCTCTAAAAACATCACAGATATTTTTCTTTTCATTATTATACTTTAATTTGTATTTTAAAGAATAGGGAAATACTGAGATAAAAGATAAATAAATCTGTATACTACTCTGAATAATATTCTATTTCTAAAACCAATCTTAAGAAACAATATTTTCCCTCCCATTATTTTTATCATGAATAAAATAAATCTATTCATTTTTCAATTGCTCTAAAATATTAGAAGAATATATTGTCAATAATCATTTTATATTTTCGTAAAATATTTTTTTTAGTCTTTTGTTTTATCTAATTGAAATGATCTTGAAAATAATACTCTTTATTTGCACTTAAAGTAATGTGATGCAAAAATATTTCCGTTAAATCAAATAAATTGCAAAAAGAAATCTAAAATGGATAATTTAGAAGAACGAATAGATTTCAAAGGAGATATTCTTTTGAAATTTTATGGTGAAATTATGAAAAGCATTATACAGCTGTTTAAGTAAATTCTTTTTCTTTGAAGCATCTTAAGATTTTCTCAAAGAGAAGGATTCAACACATCTTCAAAGTTGATGGGAAAATTGTTTTTTTTTTCAATTTACCGTGAATATTTAAGTATTGATCGTTGAAATATAATTCATAAAGGAAAATTTCAAATGTCAGTACCATGACTGATGATGTGATTAATGTATCTATTAAGTACCACTTCAAACAGAAAGAGTGCTTTAGTTATACTTAAAACTACCATTATCAACACCATTCTTCAAAACATCTCATTAGTTTGTGAGAAATATTAAATTTCGATACTCGTGTATAGATAAATATTTTTAAGAAGTCTCTTTGTAATTGAATACAAAATTAATCATACTGAAAATTATTTCTTCCAAGAATTAGCATTAAAAGAAACAACCTTTTATTTTTTCTAAGTATAATAAATTATGTAATGAAGCATTTGCTTACTGAAATGGAATTGATCCATAAGATATAATTTCTTAGCAGGAACTCATACTAAGAAATATCAAAAACTACAAATGACATAACAAAAGAATAATCAAAGATAAGTAATAACATTTTTAGTGAAATAAAAATTTTACATTTTTGTTATAATTTATTTTAAATTTTATACAGTTAAACATTAAAAAAGTAGTTACTATTACAGAACTTGTTGATTCAGTACACTTTTCTATTACATGACACAAACTCATTAGCCCTTAAATTTCGAAAGAGAAACTATTTTCTAAGTCAACTTAGATATTTCATAAACTAATCATTAGAGTTATATGCTTTACACATCATGGCCTTTTAGTAAATAAATTGATTTATTCAACCTTCGAGCGAAGGATTGATGTTAAAAATGCATTCTACAATATCCCATTTTTGACGAATTTTCAGCAATGGGATCTCTGTACTTCAGATAGTCAGTATACCGGGTGGACATAATTAAACTGATAGTGCTCACAGTGTTCTGTGGAGCGATCTATTTGCGAGAATGACGCCACATTTTGTAGGAAGATTAAACAAGACGGGGAAGAAGGTTTCCGCGAAAAAACAAATTAGTTCCAAAAGTTACCGCTAGGGGAATTTTTGGTGTTGTGTAATAAAAAATAGAGTGTTAAAAAGGCAAATTAATAAAGAATAAAATTACCTTTTATCATGCACATTTTCTGATTTAGTTTAAGTGCAGTATGGCAACACTTTTAAAAAAGCCTAAAATCTACCGAAAAACCGATAGAATCTCATGATCTGCAATATCATGTACGCTGAGCAGAAGAAGAAGTTCTTTATTCAAATTTCACGTTACATCCATTGGTACAATTAAGAAATTAATTTCCGTGTTGATTTGCATTTGTTAACACTCTAATTTCTATTACACAGCGCCAAATATTCCCTTGCCGTGACTTTTGGAACTAATTTGTTTTTTCTCGGAATTCATCGTTCCCCGTCTTGTTTAATCTTCCTACAAAATGTCGTGTCATTCTCGCAAATAGATCGCACTATAGAACACTGTGAGCACTATCAGTTTAATTGTGGACATCCGGTATATGTGATCACTGTATATATATATATATATATATATATATATATATATATATATATATATATATATATATATATATATATATATATATATATATATATATATATATAATGTTTAACTGTAAAAACATTAATAGAAATAATTTTATAATTAAGCTTAAAAAAGAATTAATAATAATGCTTTTTTTAGCAATTGTTACCGGCAGCATATTGTATTCCCTAGTATTATAAAAAATAGTCTTGGCTACTATTTGGTTATAAACCAGTTTGGGACTGTTGTTGCAACGAATTTCCAGAAAGGAAGGGAAAAATCCAAATTTTTTTAAATTCTTGTGTTGTTTGGAAATAGTAATAAAGAATTATTTATAAAAAAATAATATAAAATTATAAAGAGAAGGCAGCATATTACAGGAAAATTATTTCATAAATTTGGAAGAATTATTTTTCCATAAAGCAAAGATTATAGACATGTGCAAGTTATTGAAACTTTCCTGACATTTAAATAAATGTTTCATAGAAAAGTAATGAAGATAGGAACTACTCAAACTTATTTACCAGTATATATATAGTCTTATATTACCAGTCTGCCATATATGAAGCATCAGTGGGAAGCAGAAGATATTACAAGAAATAAAATGTCTGCAACGAATACTAATGAAAAGTAAAAGTGAAATCTCCCAGTTGGTCAAAATGTTGATATTCGGAACGTAAAATGCCCAAGAGAGGTGGTTGGAAGAAGTGTAATATTTTAATACAATTTCTGGAGTATAACGTTCTTCTGTTATTCATTCAGTATGCAAACTAATTACCGTTTAAATATAATATAATATTCTTCATGAACAATATACAATTTACAATTTGTTATATTATTTTCCTTCACATATTCTGTTATTCAATCACTATGCAAACTAATTACCGTTTAAATATAATGTTCTTCCTGGCCAATGTACAGATTACAATTTGTTATATTATTTTCCTTCACATGTTCTGATGTAATTCACTCACTATAGAAACTAATTGCTGTTTAAATATAATGTTCTTCATGAACAATGTAAAGGTTACAATTTATTATATTACTTTCCTTCACATAGTCTACTGTTTGTTATTCACTCACTATGCAAGCTAATTACCGTTAATATATAATGTTCTTACTGACCACTGTACAGGTTACAATTTGTTATATTATTTTCCTTCACATATTCTACTGTTATTCACTTACTATGCAAACTAATTTCCATTTAAATATAATTTTCTTCATAACCTATATACAGGTTACAATTTGTTATATTATTTTCCTTCCCATATTATGTTATTCACTCACTATGCAAACTAATTACCGTTTAAATATAATATTCTTCATGGCCAATGTACAGGTTACAATTTATTATATTATAGCTTTCAGAAATATTAGTTGATATTGTCCAATTTTAAATATAATTTTCTTACAAATGAAAGGTTACAATTTTTATTTTTTTTCTTCACATATTCTGCGTTATAAAAAACTATGCAAACTTTTTTTAAATATAATATTCTTCATGGCCAATGTACAGGTTACAATTTATTATATTAGTTTAAACAAGATAATTTTTAAAAGCCAATTTATTATTACATTCTATAGTCACATTTTATACAATTACGCATTAGAAAGTTGTATTAAAAGCTTCTTTATGACTGTAAGTATGAATTTCTAGAAATTAACTGAAAGAAATCCGGACGTTTGAAAAAGCTCATGTAACTTATTATATTAATGAATCATTGATTTATTAATAATAATATTAAAATTAGCTCAAAGGTAAGGAAAACACAGCATATAAAAGGAAAACTATGCACTAAATTTTTGGTAATATTTCTATTAAAAAATGAAATGAAATAGAGAGGTGAAATAAATCTAAATATTTCTGTCCTGTAAATAAATATGTGAAGGAAAATTTATGTTAAGATAGAAGAATCTGAATCTGAAATACTTTAAGCATCAGTGGGAAAGAGAAATATCTGAGAGAAACAGAAGGAATGCAACGAATATAAATAGAAAATAAAACTAAAGTTTACCATTTACTCAGTGGTTTGTTATTCTGGACATGAAGAACCCACAAGAGGTGGTTTACAGAACTATAAACTTCTATTATAATTTATGAGATATCATGTTTTACTGAGTTATTCATTCACTAAGATAACTTATAAACCAATTAAAGAGAGCTCTGAGTCCCCTTTGAAGGTCGTTTTTTAGTTATGTTTGGCAAGCAAGACAAATTAAAAACACTATTTTACCTTTCGTAAACCTCTGCCAAATTAAAAGATAAATATTTTTAAATTATTGTGTATGAATTGTATTTCATGTTTCTTAATTGATTTTATAAATTTCTTATTTTAGATTTAAATATAATAAAAATATATTATAAAGTGCTTTTTTAGAAACTATAACAAAACTGTCAGAGTAAGTATTATAAGGAAAAGACATTATTTTATTTCTTGAAATGAAATTTCAACATATTTCACTGCAATACACTTTTATTTGCAAAGATCAGTTTGGTTTGGAGTGCTACGGTTTACTTTTTGCAACACGAGAATTAAAGAGACAAGAAACAAGAGCTTAAAGCCGATTCCGAACCGCTACGAACATCCATGCCATGGGATTCGAACCCATGAACTCCAGTTCCGAAGACCAGCACACTAACCCATCAGCCGTCGTTCAGGTTTCTTTGACAAGAAATGTAAACAATTATTGATCGCAATGAAAAACAGCAATTATGGAGATAAAAGTGATATTTTCAATGAGATATATTTTGCGATTTTATTATGCTTTATTGTAAAGTTTAACATAATTTCATATGAAATATTATGTATAGCTATGAGTGTTAAATTTGTGTATTTGCGGAAAAAAAGTAAAAATATTCTAATATATTAAAAAAACCCACATACATAATTAATGTGATATAAATGTATCATTTATAAATAATAATTTTCACAAAATCCTAAATGCAATAACAATGCTATAAATAAAATCTGTTCGTATTATTTAATAAGACAATGTACTCTGCACTTTAGATTTTCGGCAATTTTTATTTTCATAAAAGGTAAAGACTAGAGATGTGCAAGTCTTTGAAACATCCCCGGTGTTAAAATAAATCTTTGATGGAAAAATAATGTTAAGATAGAAGACACTGAATCTTCAATACATTAAGCATCAGTAGAAAACAGAAATATCTCAAAGGAAACCGAAGAAATGCAACGAATACCAATGGAAAATAAAAATAAAATATCTCAGTTACTCAGAATTTTGCTATTCTGGACGTGAAGATCCCACAAGAGGTGGTTTAGGGAACTATAAACTTCTATTATAATTTCTGAGATATCACGTTCTGTAGAGTTATTCATTCACCAACCAAACTTATAAACCGTTTAAGAAAAGTGT
>CM063504.1:161136056-161163556 GCA_032207245.1 Pardosa pseudoannulata | reverse complement strand
ATAACGTATATTTTGAAATATTTTTAAACTAAAACCTAATGGTAGATTTGGTTTTATTTATATGATATTTTAAATGTATATCATTTATAATATAATTAAACATTTGTGCATTTGTGAGGAAAATTATTTTTTTCGTGGATAAAATGAAACACTGTATTTATAAATATAAATAAATGAATATATATATATGTATACATATATATATATATATATATATATATATATATATATATATATATATATATATATATATATATATATATATATATATATATATATTATATATATATATATTAGAAGTACATGCATTTATATATTATTAAATGTCGAATAAAAATAATATCTATTTTCTGAAACTGTTAACTATTACTTATTTAAAAATAACATTATTATATATTGTTCATTCGCAGCACTGTTAAAAACAATTGACTAAATATACAATGTACACAATGTATACAAAGTAATACAATGTATACTTTATAATTCATTTCAGTTTGTATCGTAAGTATTCTTGACAAAATAATAAAAGAAAACAATCATAATATCAGATTTATCGCATACAAAATATTTATAAAACTTCTCTTGAGTACAAACCTAATTGATTTTACATTTTAAAATACACAAATACTTTTATTTCATATTCTGAAATATAAATAATAGAAATATTTCTGTGAGAAAAAAAATTAGAATCTTGCCTGGAGTGTTTCAAGTAATCTTAAAATAGGAAATTATTTCTTCTAAAAACTTTAAACTTAGTAATAAATGTTTTGCATTTTTTGGTATTAATTACTTTTAATATAGTTAACAAGTACAATAATTCCTTTTTCTTATACTTAGTTATTATTTACGATTTAACAACGTAAAAATATTAATATTTCTGTCACACATCATCTAGCATATAGATTCTTCGGCAATAATTATACTTATTATAAGGTACAAGAATTACGTTTAGATTATATTTTTACATTTTGTGCAAGAATTATATTTATAGATGCAATAATTACCTTTTTCTCTTATACTTAGCTACGTTTTATATTTTAGAGTATAAATATTGAATTTCTTGTCACACTTCTTCATCTTTTTGCCTTTTGTGTTAATAAATATATGTATTTTATCATTGATAGATACCATAATTCTCTTCTTATTTCTCTTACTTAGTTTAGTCGCTATTCAATAAAGTATAAATTTTGATATTTTGTCAAATTTCACTCATCGTCTCATTGTAAATAAATCTTTATTTATGTTATATCATTGAACTAAATATAAATTTTATTAATATTCAGTATAACAACAAGTGAAAATATCCGTCAATGCAAATTAAAACTTTACGAAAATAGAAAATATTTAAAACAAAATTATGAATATATTTTAGTCTAAAGAAATTTTAAAACATAAAAGTTTAGCCTACAATTTTATACTGTCTACTAAAAGACCTAAACGTATTCAAATATATTCATGTTTTCTAAAGATATTTATACGGTTGGGAAACTTCGAAGTTCAGAAACTCATAGTATAACTGTACCTCTAACTTTCTTCAATACCCCAAATGTTACAGAAAAAAAGGTAGAAATCGATGCATGAATAAGATGTGATAGGAAAGAAATTCAATCATAGCCTGCAATCAAAGGAGATTTCCGCAACATATTCTATTTCATTTCGAAAATATTGGTGGTTTTATATTCTCTTTTTTCCAAGAGAAAGGTATTGAGGTAAAAATAAAACCATGTTAATTATTTCATAATTTGTTTTGTCATACTAAATAAATTACATACATATACACTCACAATAATACAAGTGCAATAAATACAATAATAAAATTTGCTTTTTACCTTCTAAAACAAAGAGGCATGTTGAAATACTAAGCCTATTACATTTCATCGGAATTAAAGTATTTCTTTTTATGTCTAATCAATACAAATTTTATTAGTATTAAATGTTACAAAAAAATATCCATATATGTAAATATCGTGAGAAGAGACACTTAATAAAAAATTTAGAATATCTAATAAAATATCCAAATTTAAAAAAAGAATTATGTTAGTGTACAATCTAATAATTGCTGTTAGCCCCTAAACAGTTTCAAACATATTAAAGTTTTTAAAAGTATGTGTGGTAAAGGGAGAAATTTAGAAGTTCAGGAACCCTAAAACCCAGAGAAAGATTTAATTGTTAAATTTCTTTAATACGAGTGTTGTAGGAAAAAATGATAGAAAGAGACAGATGTAATGGGAAAGAAACAAAATGCAATCATGGCGTGATATCAAAGAAGACTTTTGCAAAATATTCAAGGGATAGTGGTTTGTTATTTCTTTATTGAAGAAAATTTTATTAATAATTTTCAATGTACAGTACTAATTTTCATTTCCTTTTGCTGTGAATGGAGTTAATGTAAATTTATGTATAAATTATTACAAGTGCAATAAATATTATGATGAAATTTAATAACTTATAAAATTTATTTATTGTGGTAAAGAAATTATGGTACAAATATGCAACAAGTTACATTTTAATGGTTGGTTCATGTCATGTGTTTTAGTCCCATGACTTCATATGGGACAATTATTACAAACAGCCTCAAGAGGTGGCAGTAATAAGAGTGCATCGTCTTAATTTATAAGGTAGATCAATTCAAAAACATACACCCCATACTTGATCTGTCACCTCTAGAATTATCGTATTTTTGGAATGATTTAAATAATGAATTATTTTTGTTTCGTGACATAATAATTATATTAATATTTGATAATTGGAAGGAATTGAAACAATAAATGCTATTAGAGTAAAAATAGAGGACACTTAAAATATCTATTTTAAACTTCTACTATCTTCTACTCTATAAAATTAAAGGAAGAAATTTGTTTGATGAACAATTGAATAATCGTGAATACGGAAAATATTTAAATGGATTCAAATATATTCAAGCGTTCAAAGAACGTTTCATCAGAGGAAGAATTTAGTTCAGAGATTTATAAAAAACCTTCTGAACTTTTAACTTTCTTCAGTATCCCAAATTTTAAGGAAAATCTGTCCTTCATCGACATATGAAGGAGAAGTAAAACGAAAGAAATCATGTACTGCAATCAAGATTTCATATATATATATATATATATATATATATATATATATATATATATATATATATATATATATATATACATATATATACATATATATATATATATACATATATATACATATATATATATACATACATAAATTTTATATATATATATATATATATATATATATATATATATATTCATATATATATATATATTATATATATATATATATATATATATATTTATATTATATATATAATATATATATATATATATATATTATATATATTATATATATAAATTAATATATATAAATACATACATATATATATATATTTATAATATATATTATATATTTATATATATATTATATATTATATATACATACATACATATATATATATATATATATATTTATATATATTTTACATACATACATATATTTATATATATATATATATATATTATATATATATATATATATATATATTTATATATATATATATATATATATATATATATATATATATTATATATATATATATATATATATACATAATGGTAATTTAATTTAACACTAACATAAATAAAATTTAATTTTAATTAAATTTCGGGCTTTTTAATCCTTTAAGGATTTTCTTTAAGGGATCATTTGCTATCCTTTAAGGATTGGAATTTTTCTTGCTCATTTTGTCTCAGTCTGTAAAAATGGTAATTTCTCATACACTCAAATTAGTTCCTGTGGGTTTCAACACTCATTAACAGAGGTAACCACAAGAAAATTAAAATCGTGTTTTTCTGGCTCATATAAACATAAACCATAAACGAGCATTAAAAACCTGCTATAATAAAGTTAAAATGATATAACCATATGAGTTACACATTTAATATTTTATTTTTAATCAAAACATGAGTTATCAATAGTGTGTTGTATATTTTGTGGGATTCGATAACATTTAAAAATAATAATTCAAAATAAATCATATTATTTTTCAATGTTATATTTTTATAAATAACATAGGCACACTATTATGTAATATATGAGTTCAAATATGCTGTTTTACAAGTGTTCCACATAACTTCCTTAAATTTTAATTACAGGCATAGTATCAACGGTTTATAATCCATTCTTCCAAAAGCGTTATAAAATAAACATTGTATTTAACTGATAGCACAGCAACAGAAATTTATTACTTAAGTTCACAGATATTTTTTGGCAATATAACATATACATTTATATCTCTGATAAAGTAAAATAGAAGACATCATGCGGGGTCATATGTCACTAGTTTTGAAATTTCAATGCAACAGTAGTGCCCCATGTTATTGAAAATTAAACTAAAAGACGATGGATTAATAAGTACTCTCCACGAAATTCATCCCCAATGGTATTATAAATAGTCATCCAGAAAATGGCCGTTTATCAACCCCTACTTAAAGCTACTTTCTCCACGGACAACATTATATTTTTTGCTGCTTTAAGCAGCTTCTTAAGTCTTCAAGACAGATACACTAGAATTTCCATTGTCCTGTGGTTCCCAGCCCAATAGCCGAAATTTTGTACGTTTTCCTTTTCCCAGAATTTTTTACAACTCTAAGCAAACAAGTTCAAGATAGAATAAAATAGCAATGACAAGTTTAATGTTATTAAGCAATAAGTGGCGTTTCTCAATATGCTGTGAAAACCTTAGAAAAAAAACTGTTGTCAAATGAAACACCTTGGTTTGTTCACTCATACACAAAATACCAGTCAAAAGTACGTGTCTTAATCTAACTTTTGGCCAGGCTGACTTCTCAACTCTATAAAATAGTCAGCTTCTAATTGGGTAAGGGAAATTTATCAAAACGAATTTAATAATACAAGTTCTTACTTAAGCTGCTCATTTTAACTTGTTTGTTGCTTGAAAGTCAATCTACGTAATGAGGTGTGCAAAATAACTTCGCTTTATGAGGTTCTGCTCGTGCCTGGTTCTGGGTTAGCCTAAGTTTTAGTAAGGTCAAATGTATTCATTTTTGTAATTGTTTTCAATGTTTTTCTTTTACTAGTAGTAATATTGTTTAACAGTTTAAGTTACCAGTTTAAAGGATTCTATACCATGTTTATTTTCCTTAAACCTTTTCTTTGTATGTTTTAAGTAAATTAAACGTTAGTTTTATTTTTAAAAGTTTGTTTATGTTCATTTACATTTAAAACACATTGCTGATACGCTGCAACGATAACTTTTACAATTCCATTTTTTTACAATTTAAGACTGTTTAAGACGTCTGTTTAATTTTCAGTTTGACTAAATTAGATTGACTATAAACAACTACTGACATCCGATATCTGCAATGACACCCTGCTCACCACTCTCAGCATTACACGCTGCTATTATCAGTCACTCCTCTAGAGGGGAAGCACATTTTATCAGATGACTTGGTTATTTTTGGACCCAGAGGTCAGAGGTATAGACAGCTATTGTGGGAATGAAAGGGTTAAACAGTTTTTAAGAAATATCTTTGAAAACAACATAAGAACGCTTTCTAATATTCACAATATAAAATGTTTATGTTCATTTTCTATACATGTTAGCTTCCTTTACTATATATATTACTGACATTCTTTTCAGAAAGTATAGAATTTTGAATTTAGGTAATTGATTTTGAATAACCCCCATCATTTTCTATTTGCTTATCTTCTTTCGGTAATCTGAAACTGTTTATGGAAATAGATTTTATTCCTGTGTTGCTACTTTAACGTCAGATTTACGTCAGGGAACTCAACCATTCCGCACACGTCTCTTTTTGATTTATTTGAAAATCGAAAATGGATTATTTCTACAAAAGAGGTTTTCTGAAAATGTAAAACACAATGTCTGTTTAACTTATATTTATCAGCCTCCTGCAATCATGAAAACTGCTGTAAAAATATTGTCTCAGTTTTTGAAAAATAGAGCATAATTCCAAACCTTAAGTAATATGTTTTTATAAATTCTGTGTAAATATCAGTTCTTTGAAAAGAAAGCTAATACTCATTATTAAGTGCGCAATACATATCTTTTTGTGTATATTACTGCTCACCATTCTGTTTCTTTTTTGAACTATTGAAAATTTGATTTGAATAATTAATTTTGAATAATCTTCATCAATTAAAATTATTTTATATTATCTCGGTAATCTAAAGTTGCCTATACAAATGCAAATTATTCCTTTATTTCTACTTTGCCATCAGGTTTACGTCAGAAATCTCAACTGAAAGTCTGTTTTAGTTTTTTAGAGAATTGATAATGGATATTTTCTCCAAGAGATGTTACATAAATATATGGAATATAAAGACTCTTTAGTTTGTTTTCGTCAAATTGTCATGATTGCATACTGCAATACATGACAATTTCTGTAAATATATTGCCATAGTCTTTAAAAAGTGAAACATATTTATTTCTCTACTTTAAACATATTAAATCTTAAGTGTCATATACTTAAAAGTATAAAATACAGTGTAAAAATTAGTTCTTTCCAAAAAAAAGCTAATACTCACCATTAAGTGAGCAATAGCTTTCTTTTCTATGCTGTTATTACTTACTACTCTGTGTCACTTCATTTTCGAAACTATATAATTTTGAATTTGAATATTTCCCTTTGGATGACCCTAATCATTTACTTTATTTAAGTAATCTGAAGCTGTATATCGAAATATAATTTATTTCTGTAATTCTACTTTACCACCAGATTTAAGTCAGAGACATTATATTAACCATTCTGCACATATATCTTTTTCACTTATCTCAAAATTGACAATGCATATTTTTTTTAAATAAATAGAAATATGAAAAATAAAGCCCCTTCAATTTCTTCCGGCTACATCCCGCGATCATGATGACTATTGTAAAAATATTGCCTCAGTTTTTAAAAGCAGAACATAATTATTTTCAATTTTTAAGTGCAATAGTATTAAATTTATAAATTACATTGTTCTGTTACATTGTTATTCATTCTATTAGTTCTTTGAAAAGAAAGCTATTTAAATAACAGGAAATATTCGTCTACCTCCTGTAATCATGGAAACTGCTGTAAAACTATTGTCTCAGATTTTGAATAGCAGTGATATTTCTTAAACAATACTGTGTAAATATTAGTTCTTTGAAAATAAAGCCTAACATTCATCATTAAGTGAGCAATACGTACCTTTTTGTGTATGAAATTGCTCACCATTCTGTGTCTTTTTATTAACTATTGAATATTTAATTTGAATAATTAATTTTGAATAATCTTTATCATTTAACATTATTTTATCTCTTTTGGTAATCTAAAATTGCATATACAAATACATATTATTAATTTATTTCTACTTCGCCATCAGATTTACTTCAGAAAATTCAACTCAGTCTTTTCTTATTTTTTATAAAATTCATAATTGATTATATCTGCAATAGATGTTATATGAATATATAGAATATAAAAGCTACATTGTTTTGAGGTTGCATACTACAATCATGAAAATTGTGTTAAAAATATTGCCATAGTCTTTGAAAAGCGAGAAATAATTATTTCCAAACCTTAAATGTCGCATATTTAAACTTATAAAATACAGTTTAAATATTAGTTCTTTGGAAAAAAAAACTAATAGTCACCATTAAGTGAGCAATAACTTTATTTTTAGTTTTGTTAGTACTCAACATTTTATATCACTTCATTTTCGAAACTACATAATTTTAAATTTGGATAATTCATTTTGAATAACACAAATCATTTACTCTTAGTGTATCTTATTTCATTAATCTGAGCTGTATATGGAAATAGAAATTATTTCTAAATTTCTCTTTACCACCAAATTTAAGTCAGAGACATTACATTAACCATTATGAACATATCACTTTTTGGTTTATCTCAAAATTGACAATGGATAATTATTAAAACATAAATGAAAATATGAAACATAAAGCCCCTTCAGTTTCTTTCTTCTGCATCCGGAGATCATGACAACTGTTGTAAAAATATTGCTTCAGTTTTTAAAAGCAGAACATAATTATTTCCAAACTTTAAGTGCAATGTTATTAGACGTAAAAAATTAAGTTGTATCTATTAGTTCTTTGAAAAGAAACCTATTTAAATAACAGGAAATATTTGTCTGCCTCCTGCAATCATAGAAACTGCTGTATTAATATTGTCTCAGTTTTTGAAAAGCAGTCTCAGTTTTTGTAATATTTTATTAAAAATTCTGTGTAAATATTAGTTCTTTGAAAATGAAGCTAATACTCATCATTAAGTGAGCAATATCTATCTTTTTGTGTATGATATTCCTCACCATTCTGTGTCTCTTTTTTAACTATTGAAATTATAATTTGAATATTTAATTTTGAATAATCTTGATCATTTAACATTATTTTATCTTCTTTCGGTAATCTAAAATTGCATATACAAATACAAATTATTCCTTTATTTCTACTTTGCCATTAGATTTACGTCAGAAAACTTAACTCACTCTTTTTTATTTTTTATAAAATTCATAATAGATTATATCTGCAATAGATGTTATATGAATATATCGAATAAAAAGCCTACTTTGTTTTTAGGTTGCATACTACAATCATGACAATTGTGTTAAATATTGTTATAGACTTTGAAAAGCGAAACGTAATTATTTCCAAATCTTATTTGTCATATAATTCAAAGTAAAAAATACAGTTTAAATATTATTTTTTGAATAAAAACGCTGATAGTCTGCATTAAGTGAGCGATAGATTTATTTTTATTTTTGTTAGTACTCATCCTTCTGTGGTACTTTATTTTCGAAACTACATAATTTTAAATTATGATAGTTCATTTTGAATAACACAAATTATTAACTATTAGTTTATCTTATTTCAGCAATATGAAGATGTATATCGAAATAGAATTTATTTTATATTTCTACTTTACCATCAGATTTAAGTCAGGGACATTACATTAACCATTCTGCACATATATCTTTTGATATAGCTCAAGATTGACAATGCATATTTTTTTTTAAATAAATGAAAATATGAACATACATTTTCTTTCAGTTTCTTTCTCCCGCATCCGGAGATCATGACAACTTTTGTAAAAATATTGCCTCAGTTTTTAAAAGCAGAACATATTTATTTCCAAACTTTAAGTCAATATTATTAAACGTATAAATTACATTGTATCTATTAGTTCATCGATAATAAAGCTATTTAAATAAAAGTAAATATTCGTCTGCCTCTTTCAATCATGGAAGCTACTGTAAAAATATTGTCTCAGTTTTTGAACAGCAGTCTCAGTTTTAGTAATATTTTATTAAAAATTCTGTGTAATTATTAGTTCTTTGAAACGAAAGCTTATACTCATTATTAAGTGCACAATACCTATATTTTCGTGTATGATATTACTCACCATTCTGTGTCTTTTTTTAACTATGGAAAATTTAATTTGAATAATTAATTTTGAATAATCTTGATCATTTAACATTATTTTATCTTTCGGTAATCTAAAATTGCATATACAAATTCAAATTATTCCTTTATTTCTACTTTTCCATTAGATTTACGTGAGAAATCTTAACTCAGTCTTTTTTTTATTTTTTATAAAATTCATAACGGATTATATCTGCAATAGATCTTATATGAATATATGGAACATAAGGCCTACTTTCTTTTGAGGTTGCATACTACAATCATGAAAATTGTGTCAAATAAATTGCCATAGTCTTTGAAAAGCGAAACACAATTATTTCTAATCCTTAAATGTAATATATTTAATTAAAGCTATAAAGTACATTTTAACTATCAGTTCATGGAAAAAAAAGG
Source organism: Pardosa pseudoannulata (assembly GCA_032207245.1). Lineage (NCBI taxonomy): Eukaryota > Metazoa > Arthropoda > Arachnida > Araneae > Lycosidae > Pardosa > Pardosa pseudoannulata. Next base: position 161,153,706 of record CM063504.1, on the reverse strand, counting down.
TAATAGTCACCATTAAGTGAGCAAAAGATTTATTTTTAGTTTTGTTAGAACTCAGTATTTATTTTGTGTCACTTCATTCTCAAAACTACATAATTTTAAATTTCGATAATTCATTTTGAATAACACAAATCATTTATTCTTAGTGTATCTCATTTCAGTAATCTGAGTTGTATATGGAAATAGAAATTATTTTTAAATTTCTCTTTACCGTCAAATTTACGTCAGGGACATTACATTAAACATTCTACACATATCGCTTTTTGATTTATCTCAAAATTGACAATGGATAATTTTTAAAACTAAATGAAAATATGAAACATAAAGACCTTCAGTTTCTTTCTTCTGCATCCGGAGATCATGACAACTGTTGTAAAAATATTGCCTCAGTTTTTAAAAGCAGAACATAATTATTTTCAAACTTTAAGTGCAATATTATTAAACGTATAAATTACATTGTATCTATTAGTGCTTTGAAAAGAAAGCTATTTAAATAACAGGAAATATTTTGAAGGTACTTAAAAACTCCAAGAAGGAATCAAACTTTTTTGTACTTAAAAAAATGTGCATTTCATTTACAAGTTGCAAGTTTCAAGTGAGAAGGAGGTTATTAGCTTTTAAATTACAACTAAAGTGCCATTCACTTTTATAAAATTTTCTCTCTAATTTCCGCTTTTGTGTAATAACTTTTACCCATATTTCTCATTTTAGTAGTTTTTTAATTTTAAATCTTTAGCATTTGAATAAATCGGTGAGAAATGGAGTCAATTCCAAATAGAATTTTTTTTCCTTTACAGAAAAAAATATTCTTTATTTTCACAAATTAGGTTCATAAATATTTAAAAGTCTTATTTTTTCTTTATAAAACTGAGACTGAAGAGCATTTATTTTGTATTGATCGAAACTAAGGACTTTAAAGAAAAACTAAAATAAACTTTACTACAGCTACTGGTATTTAATTTTTAAAAATATTTTTAAGTTTGATTTTTTGTAGCCTATATAAATATTAATGAGATGAATGCTTAACTAAATATTTTTACTATTTCAACGATTTTCTTGAGAGTAACTTCTATAGATAAAAGGCTCGAATTATTCATAACATTTTAATATTTATCTTCATGTTTCCATCGCTTGGACGGTATTTTTGGTTCGATTATTTTTATTTTAGTTCAATTTCTTTATCTATTAAACACAATTGTAAACTGATCTAAATTTCTTACATCAGGTTTTGTTTAGTTTGACGATCAATTAGTCAACCCGTATATGTTCACCAAAGCTCAAAATCATATATATAACATATATAAGCATTTCAGGTTAACCCTACACTAGTATATTTCTAAAGTAATATTTTCAAATAAATTTAATACACACACGCATGTACGAACGTACGGATTTTGTATGTATGAATCTATGTATGTAAGTATATATGTAGAGTTTCTTTTTCTTCTCAGATTTCATAAATTTCATATTCTTTTATAATGTCTACATAATTGTTTCTACTATTTTATATATAAAAATCTACATTGAAAACACTGTTATCAGAGCTTACAGTAAAATAAAGAAAAGTACGCTAATAAGGAACATTTACTTCAATACATCTTATTTTATAAATTTTACGTTTCATGTCTCTCATATTTTTAAATAACTGCCTCATGAATTTCAAAAACCTTTATTTAACGGAATGTTTATATATATATGTAAAAAAATGAATCAAATAACTTTAACGAGGTGTTTTAATTCAGAAATGTTTCGTTAAAATTGATTCGATGGTCATAAATTATTCACTAGAAATGATAAAAAAACATTATAACTCTGCCCATATATGAGCAGTATTATTTATTACACTGACAACTCTTAAATGTTACTTAGAAACAACAGCAAGTCTGTGTGAAATACATTACAATGACATAAAAAATATAAATAAATGAAATATACTTTTTATAATTATTTCTGTTTTCTTATAATTATTCTGTACAATATTTTATCAATTCTCAAAATAAGATTTTTTTCTTTAAAAATAAAATTTTAAAAATGGTATATTTACGATTTATAAAAGCAATTGCCTACAGGTAATGAGTAAATTGATCACCTATTATATTTGAAACCACCAAATGAGGTATATAAAACATAGTTCTCCGATTCTATAACAGATATTCAAATTATTTGTACGATATATTCTATTAATATTTATTAAAATTTCTCATTGTTTTTTCTGGACAAATTCTCTGTATTATTTATTTTTCCTGAACTGTAAAACATTTTTTCAAAGATAAAAAACATCTGATGAAAAATTACATATGCACTATATTCTATATTTAACTCTTCTATTTTGTGATCCGATACTCATTGCGTATATATAAAAGCGTTATTCATCATCAAACGACACTATATTTTTTATGGATTGGAAATAACGACATTTATTTATTTTTACATAAAAGAACTGAGAGGTACGTCTGCAACAATAAGTATTCTTTGATGCCCATATATATTTTTGCACAAATACTGACTGTATCGTCATATATTACAGAATTGTTTTCTTGTTTCACGAAATAACTTTAATTATCTGTTTGTATTAATATGTATTTTCATATATGAACAAACATTCTAAGTTTCAATTCTTTCTGTAAATATTATAGTTAATAAAACGCAAAAGAACGGAGGAGAATGTATCTTAATCAAAACATAGAGTAACTTTGTAAAGTTGAGAACTATTTCTAATAAAACTGAAAATAAATTACAAATAAAAGATATAATATAAAATAAAGAGTATTTTTTAAAAAAATAAATTTATTTTTTCTAGCTTCTGAAAAACTACTTACTGCTCTGAAAATTAAAATTATCGTATACCGAAATATATACTACATGAAAGAATTTCTACTTGCCGGATATTAAAGCAGGACTCGAAATTTTATAGGATTTTTCTTTTGCCTAAGGACAAAGATCTAATAATTTTTGAAACAGACATTGATTTCTTCCATTCAAGAAAAAAATATTAAATTTCAAAAACTCATTTTAACGAAGTTTGAAATTATATATATATATATATATATATATATATATATATATATATATATATATATATAGATATATATATATATATATATATATATATGTATATATATAGTATATATATATATATATATATATATATATATATATATGTATATATATATATATATATATATATATATATGTATATATAATATATATATATATATATATATATATATATATATATATATATAATATATATATATATATATATATATATATATATATATATATATATATATATATATATATATATATATATATATATATATATATATATATATATATATATATATATATATATATATATATATATATATATATATAACGGAATTTAAATAGTTTTAATAACAGAATTTTAAATAGAATTTAGTAACTACAAAAAATAAACTAAAATATTTTATAAGGAAATATTTTACTAATATATTTATATGGCAAGCATGTTGGATATTCTGCAACTGAGTAATGTGTAACCATATAAGTGTTGAACATTAGTGCTAATTAGTAACAAAACATATTTAAGTATTCTAAGTCTATTAAACCTAATTTAAATTTTTAGTTTTCTACCAAACAGTTTGAAAGAGAAAGCAGATAGTATGTTTGGCACAGGGATTATAAGAATTTTTTTTTTATTTGTTGTGATTCTAATAAGTAAGTATAACAGTTTATTCACATGATAATATATTAAATAAAGTATCTTTGTTTTCAAAGACAGCAACTTGGTAGAGATTATTATCCGCAGGAGTGAATTATGCTGAAAACCTAATGCTGCTAATAATCATTCTGAGGAATAAATAATGTTGTAAAACATTTAAATTATTAATAATATAGTTTGTTTTATAGATGTCATTAGAGAAAGATTAAAACCAAAAAACATAAACAAAATCATATCTCGTTATTTGTTGAGATTAACTTTTAAAGCAATAATCCACTCGTTAAATCAAAGAAAGTTTTAAGACTGTTATATTCGTTATCTCAAAAATGAAAAAGCATATGCGGTAGATAATGGTAAAAAATTAGGAAAGGAAATCAAACATAGTTACATACATAATTTAAGTAGAATCTAATGTCAATGTGTTTTACTGGTCATAATGTAACTTTTACTTAAATGAAGAGAATAGTGTTTCTTTCCTTTCAGAGATGGAACTGTTATAATACATTTTTCAGAATTTAAATTTTTTTTCAAAGTTTATGTTAAATGTATGTCTAGATTAATAATTTCAGTGAAAAATTTTGTTAATCTTATAATCTATGAAAAATAAAATTCTTAATGTATATCAAATGAAATATTTTAATATGTTTATATGATAATAGAGTAATTTCAATTACCCCTTTGTTGTGTTAAAAAATCGATTAATAATTTTTCAATATTACTTTTTAAAATCTTCATTTCTGTATTTAAATATTCTTTTTATTAAATCACTCATACAAAATATGCTTTTAACGTGATACGTTATTTCTCATACAAATAATACTTTAATAATTTATAATCATCCTATTTTACCGACAAAATAATTCAAGTTCAAAATTTATTCCTCTTTGTAAATAGTATATAAAAAACAATAAATGTAAATGAGTTATTGGTTTTTGAATATAGAAATGTTTATATAAATTTCTATTATAAATTTGTAGCATTTATATTAAACGAAGCACAAAAAACTTATTATCACATGTGGGTTTGTTATAATAGTTAGAATAAAAAATTATAATAATTTTAAAGAAATTGTGAATGATTCAGGGAGAAGTGGTTGTCAAAACATATAAACGAGAAATACGGCCTTGATATTTGGCGCTCACCACAAGTTGACATCTGTCAATACGCATTACACAAGTTAATGGGCATTATTTTCCCTCTTTCTTACTGTCAAAGTAATTGATTGAATACTGTAGTTAATTCTGACAAAACGAATTTTTAAATGAAGTATGTAAAAGTATTTTCCGTGTGCTTTTGTGTACCATTTTATGTATAAAATATTATATATTTTTATACTATTTTTGTTACATTTCATACAAAATATAATCTTGCAAATATATATTTCACAATATTTCTTCATGTTTCTTTTAATATAATTTGTATTAAACATTTAAACGACCTATTATTTTTAACTTTTTAGGCAATATCCTTCTAAACTATTTTTTCCTATATAAATTTTTATTACTTGAGATTATTTTTATATAGTTATAAATTTCCAATTGCAACAATAATTTACAAGACTGTACACATTTGTTGTATTTTATATAAAACATATAAATTCTTATGAAAATATATACGAATATTTATTCACTGTTTTTCAAATATTATATTCTATATCATTTGAATCATAAATTTAAAAAAGCTTTTAAAATGCATATAAATAATTTATTTTGAAACTAATATTTGATTCGTTTATGTTTATCTCTAAATAAACTTGATTAGTGATTAGGGTAATCAGTCTGTATGAAACTCCAAAATTTTAATTTACACGGTATTTACATTTTATATAAAATAAATATTTTTATGCTAATTATTCACCCTTTTTAATAATGTGGATTTGGTAAATTTTTAGAATTTCCATAATAATTTATAAAATAAATATTACGCTTCCAGTTGGGGTAGATGAAAAATTTCTTCAATTACACCTATAATGTCTTTATTATTTTTTTTATTATATTGGATTATTATGTGTTTATCATGTGCAAATTAACATATAAAATTGTTATATTTAAAAAAACCATTTAGAGTTGCTCACGCAAATATTTCTCAATATTTATACAAATTGTGAGGTAAATGATCATAAAACTCAATAATATGAAATAAATATTGCATTTCAAAAGTCTCAGAGAAATTGAAGTTTCTGTTGTGTTTGTGTTAATCCACATTTTAAATTCTTTTACAGATATACAGATTCTGAATAATAGATGAAATGTTTTATTGTACGTTATTGCTATAAAATATCTCAAAGTTATGAAAATATTTTAAACTAGTTATAATTTTTGTCGTTTTAAACATGTAATATGATTTTTATTTTAACTTTAAAATAAATAATAATGCATTTCAAATATTTGAAATAAATATATAAGCATATTTTTTCTTTGTTTATGAGTATATAAGTTATCGTTATATTATTTTGTTTTTATGAAACGGTACCAAATTTCATTTCACATGTAAGAATATATATAAAACATATTATTTGCATAATATATATATATATATATAATATTATAATATATATATTTTATATATATATATATATATATATATATATATATATATATATATTTATTTATATATATATATATATATATATATATATATATAATATATATATATTATATATAGTATATATATTTGTATTTTATATATTAATATATATATTATTTATATATATATATATTTATATGTTTATATTAATATATATATATATATATTTATATATATTTTATATATATATATAATATATATATATATATATATATATATATATATTATATATATGTATAAATGTTATATATGTATATATGTATATATATATATATATATATATATATATAATATATATATATATATTATATATATATATATATATATATATATATATATATATATATATATATATATATATATATAATATATATAATATATTTATATATTTATATATATATGTATATATGAAAATAAAATATAGATTTATATATAGATATATATATATATATATATATATATATATATATATATATATATATATATATATATATATATATATATATATATATATATATATATATATATATATATATATATATATATATATATATATATATATATATATATATATATATATATATATATATATATATATATATATATATATTCTGTAAGTGTAGTTTTTTATTTAAAGCAATTAATAACAAATACATATAATGACATGTTTATTATAAAATTTTAAAGTGTGGTTAAAATAAGTATGATACATTTTTTAATTTAAAAAATGATTGTGCTTTTTACTATAGCATGTTAAGTATCTATTTATAAATAAAAAAAGAAAAGTTGTTTATCGAGCAACATTCAACAACTATTTACTAAATTCTCTTTACATTTAAATCAAGTAATTTAGAATTCAATATCATAAAATATTCTTTTATTCTAACATTTGAATAGTTCCTATGAAAACGAAACTTAATTTTTCATAGTATATATAACTTTTATTGTTCAATTACGTTATTTTACTTACTTTGAATAAAACATTAATAATCATAAACTAAATAATTAAAGAGTGTGTACATGCACCCATATTGGTAGAACCATATAATAAGAAACAAAACGCTGTTAAATCTAATTAACGTAGCTAATTTATATCTTCCGATATTATTGAAATGAATTTATCCATGTTTACTTCAGCCATGGTGTAAAATAACTCTTTACATTTATTTTTGAATACATGAAGTAAAAGTCTCAGAACTTCGAAAACTAGTTTTCTATACTGATATTTACTTAATTTTCTAAGTTTAACCACGCTTTTATGTAACTTAATAATTAGTGTTAAATTATTGAATTATATTATTTACTTTTAATAAAAATTTAATCATCTAAAAGATAGATAAATTTCTAAAAACTTAGGTATACGTAAACATATAACCAGAGCCGTCTAAACAGAAACAATTTATTATTAAATTTAATTAGCAGGACTAATATATATCTTTAAACCATAATAAAATCATTTATCTCTCCTTGCTAAAGCTATGGTGTAAAATTATACAAGGATATTTTTGAAAGTATTAGGAAATTGTCTGATCTCTTAGAAAAACACTTTTCCTTGCTGATATTTACATTACAATGTGAAATTTATAAGTTATTGCATTTCATTTTGAATAAAATTTTAATCATCGGATAAATAAACAAATTATTTTAAAAAAATTATGTATGCAAACATATAGCTAGAGACAAGTAAAGAAAAACAAAATAATTTTAACTGTAATGAACGTGCCTAATCTTTACTTTCCAGTCTAAGCAAATATATTTATCCGTGCTTCTTAAACCATGGTATTAAATAACATTTTGATTGTTTTTAAAAAGTGAAATAAAAGTCTCAGTGCTCCTAAAAATATTTTTGTATGCTGATATTTACATTACAATGTGAAATTATTAAGTTATTGTATTTACTTTGAATAAAACTTTAATCAACGTATAAATAAATTATGTAAAAAACATCTATATATAAACACATAGCTTGAGACATGTAAAGAAAAAAATATTTTTAACTTTAATGAACGTGACTCATCTTTACTTTCCAGTCTAAGCAAATATATTTATCCGTGCTTGCTTAAACCAGGGTATTAAATAATAATTTGACTGTTTTTAAAAAAGTAAAATAAAAGTCTCAGTGCTTCGAAAAATAGTTTTCCATGCTGATATTTACATTACAATGTGAAATTATGAAGTTATTGTATTTACTTTGAATAAAACTTTAATCAAAGTATAAATAAACAAATTATTTAAAAATAACTAATGTATGTAAACATATAGCTAGAGACATGTAAAGAAAACAAAACACGTTTAACGATAATGAATGTGACTAATCTTTACTTTCCATTCTAAGTAAATATATTTATCCGTGCTTGATTAAGCCATGGTATTAAAAACACTTTAATTGTTTTTAAAAAGTAAAAGTCTCAGATCTCCTAAAAATAGATTTCCATGCTGATATTTACATTTCAATGTGAAATTATTAAGTTAGTGTATTTACTTTAAATAAAACTTTAATCATCTTGAAAACACAGGAAAATTATTAAAAACTTCTGTATAGGTAATCGTATAACGAAAGTCATGTAATGAGAAACAAAATACTCTTAAATATAATTAAAACAACTAATATTTTCCTCCAATATTAGCAAAAGGATTTATCCACACTTGCTTAAGCCGTGGAGTATAATACCACTTTGATTATTTTTGAAAATATGGAGTTAAAGTCTATCCACTTCGGAAAATGTTTTCCATACTAATATTTACATTATCATAGATACTCTAAAATTTCTCACTAACACATCTAACTGCTTACTGCTACTTCAAATTAGTACTTTCGACTACAAAGTTAAGTTATTTGGACAGAGTAGTAATATTTCGTAATTAGTCATTAGAAACGTGAAACTTCTCAGCAGGGACTATGCTTAAAACTTCGAACTTTTTCAGGACAACGATTTTTCAAGAATCTTTGCCACAAGCGAATTCTATTTAAATTATTTTGTCAAAGAATAATTCGTATACAACGTTAAAACTTCATGTATATAGGTATTGGGAATCTTAAGAATGTTTCTAATTGGTTAAAGGGTTCAAAGAGAACTCTTATTTTTTTATTATCAGAGAACGACCTATCATACTTTCCTAGAGAGTTTGGACAGAGAGATTTTCTAAATCAACAATATTACTAATATAAGCTGGTTAACTACTAGTTAATAATGATTTGTATTTCTAAAATCTCTAAGTGTCATAAGACACTACTTTATTACTACCGTTTGTAGTAAATTAGAAATGAAATACGTTAATGTGCAATTTTAAACTCTTCTTATATTATAGAGAATAAGATTTAGTTTTATTAAATATATAATCTCACTGAATTGCAATATCGGCCTACATTTCTTACATTGAGTGTTTGCATAGTGAAATTTTCTGTCTTCGCTCTCGGGTTCCCCTCTGCTAAAGATGAGCAGTTTATGTGTCTTTCTCTTGTCTGTCTTTGACTAGTAAAGGTGTCCTTTTTTAGCAGCTCTAAAATAAAGTTTTAATTAGACTTGTGCCGTTCTCTTTAATGTGGGCCGACTGAATCATTATTACTGCTAGTTGATTAGGCTTCCTCTTCAAAATAATAGGGGCTACATAACTGTTTTAACCAGAGGAATATATATATATATATATATATATATATATATATATATATATATATATATATATATATATATATATATATATATATATATATATATATATATATATATATATATATATATATGTATTTTTCTGGTACAATGGTCTTTCTGGATATTTTAAATAGCATTTTTCGAGTGTCGAATAATTACTGCTTTTACACGTCGTACTAGACATTTAGGAATTGAGATCCACATTTTTATTGTTTATTATCGTCCTTCGTAATTATATTTATAAATAGGTCTGTATTCATTTAATTCAATCAGAAAGCACTTAAACCATTTTTCATAAACAATCACATTACCCTAAATAAAAATGGATATTAGATTATGTTAGCCTTTACTAAAGAAACATTTTATTCCACACTGAAGTTAATGTTATTCTAATATTATTATAAAAAATCTACTTTTTTGGACACTCATAGTTTTACAAATTTTAATTGTTTATATATTATATTAATGTTTTATGTAGTTTTCTGTTATACGCTAGTTACCTAAATTGGAAATATATATTGTTGAAATAGATCTGGTGTTGTGTATAATTATAGAGAGTCGTAATATGTTTTGTCCCATAAATTCCGGTCTATCCGGTAGATCTCACAGTCTCGGAATATCTTCACTTATATTTTAAGGCTAGTTTTTCTAAATAAAAAGTTTAATTGGATGGGAAACTGGAGAATCGGGGGAACTCGGTCACACGTCATATAAAAGCTGACTTTTGTGCACAGTAACAAACCAAATCACACTTTATTGTATTTTAGATATTGGCAAAACTTTCAAGCTACAATGGAATATAGATGGAAAAGTAATAGCTTGTATTTAATCCTCAGATTATCTATAAATTCATTCCAAATCAGTTATTTATCTACATATTCATACAATTACGAAAATCAATATTGCAAGTAAGATATCACAAAGATAAGACACTTATCATTTAGACCTTTAGAAGGTAATTTATAAGTATACCTGATTTTTTTCATGCATTTAAACTAGAGCTTTGAAGTTAGAATTTTATGATGTATGAGAATATTATTAAGTTCATAAACCAGAAAAGACTTTAAGTACTTTCAACGTAAAATGATTTTAATATCCACATTTGAGTTAGAACAAAGGTGGAAGTAAGTTTCATTGGAAATGTCTATAGTTGAAATTAATCTGCTGTCATGTATAATTATAGCTAGTAGTAATCTATTTCAGTACATAAATTACGATCTAATCCGGTCTGTCTTCCAGTCTCGAATTATCTTCACTTTTTTTGGGCTTGTATTCATACATAGGTATTGTAATTAGACGTGAAGCTGAAGAGTTCGGTCACTCGTTCTAAAAATAGCTGACTTTTAGGCACCGTAATAAACCAAATCAAACTTTCCTTAATTTAAAAGATTGGCATAATATTCAAGCTATAGTTGAATTTAATAGCTTATATTTAATCATCAGATTATCTAGAAATTTATCCCAAATCTGTAATTTATCTACATATTCATGCATTTACGAAAAGCAATATTGCAAGTAAGATATCGCAAAGATAATACACTTATCATTTAGAGTTTTAGAAGGTAATTTATAAGTATACCTGATTTTTATTCATGCATTTAAACTAGACCTTTAAAGTTAGGATTAAGTTTATGATGTATGAGATTATTATGAAGTTCATAAATCATAAAAGGCTTTAAGCACTTTCAACATAAAATGATTTTAATATCCATATTTGAGTTAGAATGAATGTGGAGCTATGTTTAATTATTTTTATTTGAATATTCTTATTTTAACGTTTAGTGTCAGCATTGATTTTAGTTTCTTTAAATTTCATAAATAAAATTTTTCTGAATTACGAATGGCAAATAAAATTCAACTTAATATTTCAATTCGTATTTTTAAAAATACTTTAGAATAAATTATTAATACATATAAGATAGTTATTGTTGTATTTTTAATATTATATTGAAATGCAACTTCAAATAATAATTAGTGTTCTTATTTGAAAGTATATAAAGGAACAAACATTTGAATAATTAAATATACACAAGAGAAAAGCAAATATTCTCCGAAACAGTTTAATTAATAAATCATGCATTGTTGTCTTACTAAACACCATTCTTTTTGCTTTTGAAAGAATAAATAACAAAATTTTGATTGTTATGTAAATGTCGTTAAATAAATCTAAAACTCTGCTTATTTTCAAGATATTTTTTGGCCAAATATTTGTATAATAAAGGCAGAAAGAGTAATTTTTACATACAGGGTGTTTATATGGATTGCACACTCCTAAAACAATCTCTGCAATCTGTAATCGTAGACATAAACATTGAGGGAAGTAAAAGATGTTTCACTTACGATAAGTATTAACTTTATGTTATTTTTAGATTAAAAAATTTAATCTCACAAAGTTACAAAATCGAAATTGCCGTATATTTTTCAATTACTTATCATTATAATCCATAAACATTAAAAACTCATTATTAAATCTATAACAAAAATCATGCACTTTGTATTCGGAAATGTAATTTCTGAATTTGTGAAAATTACAATAGGTTATGTATATCTTGATAATATAATCATTATAAGTTTATTTTAATAATCATTTGTAACCATAGTTTAGTTTGTTTCTCAAGATACAAAAATATATGTATATATACGAGTCTACATGTTTTTGTAAAACGCATTTTTTTTCACGAAGGATGTAAAAAAAGAGGAAAATATTTTTTCTCTTAGTTGATCTAATACTTACATATCTCGAAAAATTCTGATGTTTAAAATTTGAACCTTGTTTTGGTTTAATTTTTTTATACGATAAATTTTAATACAGTCTTAAAATTTGTTTCATTCTTTATTCGCAGAAGTAGTATGACGCAAATATAGATTTTTTAGCCTATGAAGAAATTCAAAGGAATTGATAAAATCATAATTTCTGAGATTTTATACTGTATTTATTTTGATACTGGGATTAAGATTTAAAGAAAGCTTGTAAATATCGGCTATGTTCGAAACAATTATAAGTCAAAATTTAAATTATAGAATTCTTCATATGAAAAACAGTACATTTTATTCGTTTCTAGCAAGAACAGTTTATGCCATGTCTATAGACCATGATCTAGAAATTGAGGGATTGGAACTACCATATTGAAAATGTCATCTTGTACCGTATATTCAAATAGACCTATTTTCATGCAATTTGTTTTTTCAAATATGCTACTTATACAGAAATCACTGTAAAATAAATCAAAATGTTTCTTCACATGGAGAATTCTTTTGTCGTCCTTTAAAAAGGGAAATACCTAAGAAAATAAAGTTTTAAGCCATAAACATAAAACCTGTAAGCTTTAGAATCACAAACACATTGAAAAATGAAAAAGAAATGTTTTTGTAGTCAGCAATTTATGTTTCCTTTCACAAAATCCGATGAGAAGTACATTTTTTTTCGAAATCTTTTACTTTTCATTTCTTCGAGAAAAGTGTCGTATTTATTGATAGAACTTTTGTTGGAAAGATAACATTTTATTTTGTTTTTGTTCCATTTTGTACCATGCGTTTAAATTCTATAAAGTTTTGGTGAACTTTATATATTTTGCTACAATATTATCTTACAATAAAATAATATGTTCACAAATATGTCTCAGGAATATCTATTCTACTGCAAATCAAAAATAAATCAAATTTAATTTACTCATATTCTTCCCCACTATGGAACATTCCATTACTTCTTATATAAGTATTATATGAGAATAATTAGACATCAGATTTTATGAGCAATTTAACTTAACATACATTATTAAATTTTAAAATCCTTTTATCATATATGTTGCATATAATACAAGAAAAAAAAGAACATCAGATAAAATTAGTCTGATTCTAAATTTTCAACTACATAGCTTGAAAGTTTAACTAAACCTTTATAAATAATTGTTATTAAACTGATGATGTTTACTAGATCTTAAGCAAAAATAAAAAAAAGTTGTATAATTTTAAAAGTTGTATATTTCACAACGTTATCAGCTTTATTCAGGATATTTTATAGTCCTAGTGATGCAAATACGTAAGACTCTTAAAATTTATAAACTTTTAGTAAACAAAAGCTTTAAAAATATTCCTTATCAAACACAAGATTTTAATTCCATGTAAATAATAAAGTCATATAATTTTAAATATTGCAATAAATATTAGCTACTTTTATATATTGGACGATGCTAAATTATGGGTTAAACAAGAAAGCATAATGAATACGTGGACATATAACAAATTAAACCATTAAACATGTAAAATTTATTAGATTATTTAAAATGATTAAGTCACATTTTACTAAAAATATCTCAAATAATTCAAAACGCAACATTGGTTTCCCAGTGATGTAAATGCATCTGTAACTAATTCATCAAATTATACTGCAATAATTATATTACAAGAAAGATATATCCCTAACAAAGCATTAGTTTCTGATTCAAAATAGTTTTTAGAACAAATAAATCAGTAAATTGCTAACTGGAATATCACAAACTTTTTAGATTATTAAATATTTATGCCTAATTTAAGTTTTGTAATAGTTTTCATTAATTAAATATTTTCAGGATATGCACTAATAAAGAAAAATGTTACCTAAAAATAAATTACCTGTTTTGGTAACTTCATTTGTTCATATATATAAAATTGTTTATTAAATTTTGCACATTTTCTTATATGTTATTTTTTTCTTTTTCAGGTAAGACGAGATTTATACTTTACCAGACATATGAATTTTACTTTAGGAAAATTCCAGGTAAATTCGTTTATAGAAATTCAGGTAAATAGGTTTTATAAATACATCATTACGTATTTCATATGTTATATATAGGCTATATCATAATGAGAAAATCATATATCAGCATAATGAGACAATCACCACTTTCACATCCCCATGTATCATTGCATCGAACAAAATAGTTTTCTATCTTAAAAATAATGTTCAGTCAAAAACACTCAAGAATTATAAATCACCATCTATTTTGAGTTATATATAGTGTAAATATTTTTAATTATATTTAAACTTTTAATGATATTTAAACTGTCAATGTAAATATATTTCCTCGAGAGAAGAAACTATGCTGTATTCTTAATACTCTCTATATCTATACCTATTTATATTAAAAAGGATAGGTTAAAGGTTCTTGCTAAATGATTCAAAAACACATGAGAATAAGAAAATAAGAATATATACTGAAAATAATAAAACAATGGTAAAAATATATTATTGATAAGCATTGTTATCCAATTCTTATACTTTTCAACTTTTGTATAATCAGGAAGAAACGAAAGAAATTATTTTAAAATCCTAACACCCGATTCTGACATTCCCAGTTTTAAACCTTTACTTTTCCTTTTCTCTGCAATTCATTTGCATAATCGAATTTTAAAAAAAGAAAAAAAAGTAATTTTTTTCTCTCTCTCGTATTTTGTTACATTTTTGAATTATTCATTTAGTGAGAAAAATGGGGAAAAATAGTTTTCAAAGCAAAACAACTAATAACATGTATTTAAAACGTGAATGCATTTTGATCATAAAAACATTTTTGCTTTTTAAAGAATCAGCTCTGAATAAACTTAAAGTTGTAAATTCGAAATAAGAAAATGTGGTCTAAGTTATTTACTCAAATAAATCACTCTCTCTCTTCCTTTCTATTCAACTTCTTAATTTTTCTCACATTTCTCCACTTCTCATCTCTACTCTCCTTCTTCCTCTTTTTCTCACGTTCTCTTACTCTCTCTCTCTCTCTCTCTGTGTAAAATATATATATAATCAAAAAAAAAAATATATATATATATATATATATATATATATTATATAAATATATATATATATATATATATATGTGTGTGTGTGTGTGTGTGTGTGTGTGTGTGTGTGTGTGTGTGTAGTCTAATTCCAAAGAATTAGCTCAAGCAATTAATAAGTCATAAATTCATGTCATTTTTCCTCGTTATCTATTTATAAAGGTATTTTCAGAATAATAAATAGCGTGAGAGAATATATATATATATATATATATATATATATATATATATTATATATATAAAATATATATATTATATATATATATATATAGATAGATAGATAGATAGATAGATAGATAGATAGATAGACAGATAGATAGATAAATAGATATTTATTCTTGGCCAATAAAACTTTACCAACAGAAGTTTTTAACAATATTCCTCTTCAGAATTATTGCCATTTTATAAATGGGAAAAGTTAATAAGTTTAAAAGCAGATTGTGAAATAAAATGAAAATATATACTTAAGTTTTAAGGTATGTGCGTATTTGATAAGATATATGTTATACATGTTAGCACATAAAGAATAACTAATATAGTAACTTGTGTCATAGAATTCTCTTTCTACAATTGCTTCAGTGTCTGAAAGATTTTGAATTGTATATTCGATGAAAGTTTGTAATGTTCCATTGACGTTGCAAGCATCCAATATGGTGTGTGAACTATTGTAATAACCCTGATTTTATATCCTACTGCTCGTTAAAATGTTTGTGTATTTCATTATATTATTTTAATACACTATATCTCTTTATAAATAGAAACGTTTTAACAAAAATAGCTCTGAAAAACAATTTAAAAAACAATATAAAATGTATCTTTTTTTTTATAAAAAACCATTATAACTTACTTTCATAATTCGTGATTTACTTAATATTTATTTTAATATTTCGTATTAATTCGTGATTTGTAAAGGAATTATTACGTTAATTTATACTGATATTTTCGTTATACAAGCCAGTTTCAAAATCATATACTGTAGAAAAAGTATTTGAAAGTACGAAACTTATAAATTACTAAGATATATAGATATTTCTTTTAAATAATTTGATAATTTAGTGAATATTTTATTTTTACGAAATATAATTAAACCTATTTAGGTATATATTTCAAATATTTACAAAATATTGAAAATGTTCAGAACATATTTATAATATCATAAATGTACTTAATACTTTTAAAAATGTATTTAAAATGGAAGTTTAATAATATACAATTCTTAATTTTATTGTTAAAAATATTTAAATGCACATGAAAAGAAATAATGAAGATAAATTTCAATAAAACTGACAGTAAAATAATAATAGATGTGAAATTTATTTCCGAAAGCGATTGATATATTATAATATACAAAAATAAACATGTATATATTAGTTTGTAATATTTAGAGGAATTCAAAAATAAAATTAGTGTAGACAATTTATTTATTAATATGCTTGAATACAATTTAAATGAAACATTCAACTTGTGTATATTATTATGTAAAATTTAGAGGAATTAAAAAATAAAATTCATGTAGACAATTATTTATTAATTTTTACTTAATACAATTTAAATGAAACATTATTAGACATGTTTGTTTTGCTTATAAAGAATATTTTAATATTAATATTAATAACAATCTTCTTTAAAATAGATTACGAATAAAGGTCTGATGAAAATTTTCACAAAAATTAGTGTCCTCTTATAAAAATAAATTTAAGATTTTGTAATAATTTTTTGTTATACAATTTAAATTTTGAGTAGTTCCGATTATTTTATATATTAAGGGTCACGGAATACAATAACGTAATAAAACGCTTATTTGCTAAAACTGTTCGTAATCATTAGTTACTGCAAACCATATTATAGCATACATTACAAGACTTGTGTGAAGGCAAGCGATATATAGCTTAGGATTACTAAA
>CM063504.1:161103556-161128556 GCA_032207245.1 Pardosa pseudoannulata | reverse complement strand
TTTAACATTTATATATAATTATTTTGTGTTTAGATTAGAGATGATGTGAAAACATCTATGATTAAAACAATGATATATAAAGATATGATTTAAATTTTTAACTTGTGTGGGTCTAATATTTGCGATATAGAATTGTTAATAAAACAAATTATGCAATCAAAAAATAATTTTAAAAATTATTACTTTAAATATTTCTAAATATATTTTAAACCTCTATATCCTGTATTAATTTACTATGAACTTTCTTACCGCATTTTTGCATCATTAGATATGTTTCAATAGATAATAATCATAGAAAAAAGAAAATTAATTTTTCAGTAATTTTTGTAAAAATTACTGTATATAATTACTGTATTTTAGTAGATAATTTTGCAGCTGGCACTTTCTAGTACCAATATATATTTTTGACTCTTTGATAGAAAATAAAACATTAAATTGTGAATAACACAAATGAAATTCTTTCCTGCAAAGTGTACAAATCTCTAAAAATAATAATATCAAATAACTGGTAGTAAACCAATAAATGTACTGGTGAACAACTGGTGTTTCAGCTGTACAAAAAATGTCTTTGAAATGCATCACGCCTATTATAAAATCCCTACTATGTGAATAAAAAAGGTTAATTATTGGTGATGTGATTTCTTTTCTGCTGCAGGAACTTCATCGTTCATGTCCTTGTGAATACCGTCAGGAAAAACGTGTATATACGAATATATATATACATATATATATATATATATATATATATATATATATATATATATATATATATATATATATATATATATATATATATATATATATATATATATATATATATATATATATATATATATATATATATATATATATATATATATATATATATATATATATATATATATATATTGACCTATTTACCTAAACAAGTAATATAAATGCCTTTGTAATAAATCTCTTCTATCAACAGACTCTTGTTATTTGATTTTTCTAAATTAGCGAAAACAAAAAGGATAACTTATTTGTATAAGTTTAATTTTCCCCTTAAATCCCTTATATTTCTATGTAATTTAGTGTGATTCTTTACAAATTATATATGATAGAAAAAAATTGCTATCATAAATATTCTAAAATTTGAAGCCTTTATTTGATCTGGAATAAATATGTGTTTTTATGAGACGGATAAGAAAGAGGAATTATTTTATTGTAATTTAAAATAACTAATAATTAAATGGGTTCGTCTACATTACATATTATAACTCTCACTGTAAAAAGAAGTCTCAACGAAAATCGAAAGCCGCACATTTTCAACAAAAGACTTTCTACGAGAAGACGTACTCTTTGAGGGCGAGAAGATACACAGATCCAATTATATGTTTCATTGTATATTTTTAATAAGACAGGAAACATAGAAAAGGATTTTTAAAAAATTATATTTACTATTAATAATGGCATAAAAACTTACATGAAACGTAATATTACATATGCATATCGAAGTCCATTAGCATTATTGTGTAATTTCAGTATAAGTATAATACAACTCGAGGTAAAATTATAAAATTTAGGAATAATAAAATAACATATTTTTTATCGTGTGATATGGATTTAAAAAAATATTGTTGAAATTCTACCTTCATTTCAAGTAAGAATATATTTAAGAATAATCCTAATTCTGTCATATCCTCACATAGCGTTTAGCATAGTAGTTCTTTATTTCTTATCTATACATTTATTAAATGTGCCTATACTACCCTATTTTTAAGCCTATCATATAATTTTGTCTTTTGTGAAGATCATCTATTGAAATCAAGAAGAATAATTATATAAACTACAATTCTAAAATTACATACGTTACTAAAAATGTACTGTCTTCTTCTATTATAATGATTCTTTTAAACAACAAACCGACATTGCTTACAGGACCCATTAAAATTATCATTATACAGGATGATATTTTTACATAGAAGGATACAATTTTAATTTAAAGCACTTAATTTTAAGTTGTTGTTCACGACTAAATAAAAAAATACGTAATTATTAACACTGCGTAATATTTACACTGTATGCAATTTTAATAGGACAGGAAATATCATCTTCAGACACAGATTTATCGTTCTATCATATATTATTATAGGACAAGGGAACTTTAAAATAATAGCGTTAGACTAAAATAAAGAAGTTGTGTCCCTTAAAAAGTAAAATATTCTAAATATTTCAAAGTAAATTATTTCTTTACTAAATTATATCCACTTTTTTAGGTATACTATATATAATAATGTTATAAGTATAAACAGTCCGAGTAATGATGACTGGGTAGGGTACCCATCTCTGGTATATCCCGGTTCAGTATGTCCCGGTCCCATTAGTCCTAGTGTGAATAATTATACTATTTATAATTCTATAATTACATACATTAATGTACGTTTTTCTTCTATTCTAATGTTTGTTTTAAACATAAATCAGACATTGCTTACAGGACCCATTAAAATTAGCATTATACAGAATGATATTTTTACATAGAAGAATATAATTTTAATTAAAATACTTAATTTTAAGTTGTTGTTCACGACTAAATAAAAAATACGTAATTATTAACACTGCGTAATATTAACAATGTATGCAATTTTAACAGGACAGGAAATATTGCCAGAGATAGATTTGTCTTTCTATCATATCTTAATAACTCGGACCTTTAAAATAATAGTATTAGCCTTAAATAAAGAAAATTCTGTGTTCCATAAAAAGTAAAACCTTTTAAATCTTTCAAATTAAATGATTTCTTTACTAAATTTTACTCACTTTTTTAAGTATTCTGTTTATTATAATTTTATAATTAAAACAGGACGAATGATGGTGAATGGGTAAGGAGCCATTCTTTGGTACGGGAGTTAGTGGGTTCAAACCCCACTGTGGCAAGGAGCCGTTCTGAATCGGCTTTAAGCATTAGTTCCCGGTCTCATTAGCCCTCATTAGAAATTGTTGCCAAATTAAACCGTATAGCTTCAAACCGCACCAAAACCAAATAGTTAATACTTTCACTGCTCAATTCACAGTAAAACTTTCAAAACGATATTCAAACATATAGATGACTAATTATATTTGTAATATATGTTTTGGTGTACACAAATTTATTTAAATTAAATTTATTATTAGGGGTCGGCTTCACCAAAGTCGTTTAACAACTAACCAAGATTAATCTCTTTTTAAACAAAGAATTGTGTCCCGCCATTGGTTGACGACATGGGATAATCGCGATTAGCTGTTAAAAACTTCGGTGAGACCGGCACTTAAAAACATATTAAGTTGATTTTATTCTCTTTTAGGTATTAAGAATAATAGTTTATAGTCATATAATCTTCCAGATTTAATTTCTATAATTTTAATTATAAATTTTAATGCTATTTATTGCAATATACTGAATTAAATAAAAGATTAATAGGTTGGTATTATATTATACTGATTTAAACAAGAAAATATTGGTACAATTTGATATCTAAATGTATTCTTAGTATACTTAATTTTTAATAGAAAGGTTCTGTATTTAGTTCAATACTTTTTTATGTAGATTTTAATCATATACTTACTGATCATAAATATATGACCACTTACAAATTTATAAGCCCAATATTTATTTGTATATATTGCAAATTATACTATAATGTAATGAAAAATTGAAGCAATTAAAATTCATAACAAAATATAATTTCTAGTACACTGACGTTTAGAGAATAATTTCAATGTATGTTAATATTTTTATTCCTTAATACATTCCAAAAGTGTTTAAAAAGCAGATAATTTCTACCGTTTGAGAATTATTATTTTTTCTAAAGCCACAGTATAATACAAAACTATTTAAAGTAGCTCATTTTGCATGCCCAATAAAACTGATGAAATATCTATTTAATTATCGATTACATTTCTAGAAATTCTAAATACTTGAATCATAGGTAGATGTATTTAAGGAAAAGGAATTCGATAAGTAACGGATATCGATCGCGGTTACAGTGATCGTTATAGGAAATCATCAAGCTCTTATTATAGATTATTATAATTATCTAAATTTTTGTATACATTTAAAATGAGGTTATTTTCTTTTTCATTCAGCAAAATTGATGAGGGTCCTTTGTTAGTATGTGTACACAAAAATCAATATATACTTTATACATTAAAGGTTGTTGTGACACAGGAAGGTGAATCATTGAACAGGAAATTAGCATCGTTTTGCGGGAAGTAATTTCCAGAATGAATAAATGTATTTTTCTTCCATTGACACCAAAAAGAAAAGCTAGAAAAATATATTCATGAAATTTGATCATTTTGTTGCTATAATGTATTAAGACCTTGAGGATTTTTTCTTTAAAATGGTCTGTTATAAAATACGTTCAACTTTCTTATATTCTTTAAATTTTGTTATAATGACATATTAAAACAGAATAACTACTCAAGAAAAATGAAATAAGCTAAGACATATGAGCTATTTTAGATTAGAATGAAATATTAATTCTGAAAATTTAAAATGAAATATTGATATTAGTAATCATGATATTGATAATTTAGAATGAAATATTGATATTAGTTCAGTCTGAAATATTGAGGCAACAGATGAAATACTCAGAGATTTAACACTAATTAATTTATTTGTTCCTAACAATAAGTGCTACAGTGTTTGTCTAAAATTTATAAGTAAATATATTGTAGAACCGAAAAAGAATTATTAAACATGGATGTCTACGTTTCTTTTTCAGATATGCATTTTCAAAATGTTTAGTGGTACTAAGAAAAGATAATTTGAAATTTACCTATTACAATAACTTCAGCATAACGAAAAGAAGTTGAGATGGTCTAATTCAAAGATATTTTTCTTATTTCCAAGAAACCAGAAACAGGGAACTTTAAAATATTCTTAATATAATTTCTGTTAAAATTTTTGCTACAGCTTTTATGACAGACATGTACAAAAATTTTAATTCAATGATAATTTAGACAATCAAATGGTTGATCTCACGTTAGACGTCTCCGTTTTGAGAGGTTTTAGTTTGGATATACTTCCTGAAAAATACTCTTTGAGATAAATTTGATTGTACTGTATGTTTCTTCATTTATGTTCATTCTTTTATTCTGGACAATAACTGAAATTTTAATAATACATTTAGTAATATGTGTTAATTAGGACTCAGACCTATTTTTTCTCGTACCTGAAGATTATTTTGTATTGTTCTTTGCCTGGTGTTTCTTATCAGGAATGTAGCTTTTAATGGAGCTCTGAGTTTTCGAATACTATTTGTAGGTATTTCAATTACAGCCCCAACTATTGGCAAATGTTTTAGCTAAAATTTCAAACTTTTGTATACAATTCTTACAGCTTTCACTAGCAACATACCCTTTGTGGCATTCTTCTATCTATCTTTGTTTTAATCTTATGTAATTTTAATGTAAGAAACATCTTTCTTGGACATTTGGTATAGTAACCAGTCTTAAATAATTGGTGCATACAAATGCACTATATGTTTGTCCGGCAGTTCCTTAAATATATCTGTCTAAATTATGTTTCTCTTACTATATGTTAAGTTTATAGGTACACTTTTCTAATCACGATATATTCCAAGAAAACAATTACCTTGACATTGACTTTTGCCACTGAACATCTATTTATACAGTTATTATATCAGTAATTGTTCATAATGTAACTGCTTTTAAAGTTGTTACTAAGTTTATCAACTGCTTATAAAATTATCCCTAAATTTATAAACTAATTAAGTTGTTTCTAAATGTTCTTTATAAAACAATTACTTTGACCTTGAATTTTATAAGTGATTAACTATATATTACTAGTAAAGTTATTATTAAGGCATTACTACTTATTAATGTCAACTACTTACGAAGTCTTTACTAAGTTTTTCAGCTATTTAAGTTTTTTATATAGTGTAAGTTTATAATTATTGTACCTTTCCGTAGTCATTTACAATTTCTTTGTATTATCTTAAGTCATTTTAGATTGTTTAATACTTTCCAAACAAACCTATTGGACTTCTTTCGTAAACTGTTTAAGATCAGTCTATTATGCTTATAAAACAGTTTTGTTACTGCCAGGTACCATGGTTTAATCACTGTCCCGTTGTTGAAATGAATGATGTTTTTTAATTTGGTACTTCTAATGGACAGTCTGGACAGTTGGATCCATGTGCTTTAAATATTTATTCTGTATTCCTTTAATTATAGTTGTCTAAATTATTTTTTATCTTATATTTTAAGTTTGGGAGGTTTCGATTTCTAACACGATGAATTCCAAGAAAACAACTTACTTCTTTACCTTTACATTAAACATTACCTTTACATGTTCTTCAATTATTACTGCGATTACCTTTACATTAAATGTTACTTTAGAAAATTAGTGCGTAAGATGTGGTTTCTTATGAGAGTAGAATAATTAATTTTTATTAAACTCTCTGTTTTATTGTTAATATTTTTGCAATTCTGTTTTACATTGTATAATCTTTATGATATAGTAAAATTACAATTTTGAACAGTTCGCCTACTTATAAAATATATTTTTTTATTTATGCTAGGTATTCAGTTGTCAATTTGTACGTGTATTTATAAATTTGCTACTATTTTTTATATAAATGTTTTATTGCATTGAAGCTAAGTTAAAATTATATGCACTATACTCATTAATTTTTAGGTTATGAAAGTGTTAAATTGTTTGTTAAAGAGGGTGTTGTTTAGTGCCAAAGGGATAGTTTTTAATGAAATTCTATTTAAACAGTTCTTTTACATTCTTATTGTTCTCAGGTTCATAAGAGCAGTTTTTGACACAACTTGTACCTGAACAAATTTTCAAAAATAATAATTTTAAAAAGTATAATATAATTAAAATGGAATCTTGAGTTAAATCATTTGAATATGTATATATATATATATATATATATATATATATATATGTATGTATTATATATATATATATATATATATATATATATATATATATATATATATATATATATATATATATATATATATATGTATATATATATATATATATATATATATATATATATGTATGTATGTATTATGAATTAACTTCTTAAAATAATGTAGAAGTATATATACTATGAACTTTTTTTTTTCTACCTTTTAATTATAAGCCTTTTGAGAATTATCCCTATTGCAGCTTTGACATACATAATTAAATAAATTTATTTTTTTATAACAACAGATGCAAGTTCTTAAAAATTAAATTTTACTCTGCATAATAAAGTTTAAACATAATTCTTAAAAAAACTTTAAACATAACATTTTTGTTTATTTTGCACGCATATTTAATTAAACTAGTTTTAATGCCATAAGATATTTCATTTTAATTACATTTTGTTGAGTGATGCTATAAAACTCGCTGTATCATAAAAACTTTTTATTAGTAATAAGTAACTGCATTAAAAAATTGTATCACAAGTAGATAACATCTAAATTTCTAAGATATACTTATATTTAAAATTTTCCAAATAAATGTACAAAATTATTGATATGCCAATTGGTTTATAGGTAAAATATATATAAATAAATGGACATCAACATTGTAAGAAATATAATTCAGTGGATTTTAATCCTTTTGTGGTGAATACTATTACTTATTTTATTATTAAATTTGAAGAATCAAGATAGTATAAAAAAAACATTTATACACTGCATTAAAATCTGAATTTGTGTATTATGATGATTCCTACCAGAAAAATGATACTTAATTGAAGTATAGACCATGAATGTCCAATGTTTAAAGCTTAAGTTCATTCTGAAAATTATAAATATAAGAACTTTTTAATTAAGATTTTACCTATTTTGTGATGAGATAATACTATAGTAAATAAAAAAAAATTCAACTTAAAACCACTGATGAAATTATAAATATCAATTATTGAAATAAACGTCAAAAACGTCAACAAAATTTACATTTTTTGTTTATGAAAGTTGTTTTTATTTATTTTAAAATGATACACATATATTGTAGCATATGTAGAGTTAGTACAATATGTAGCATAATGTATATACATTTTTATTATTATAAGCAAGAATAGTTTTCTTTTAATATAACATGGTTTAACTAGCGGTTATAAGGTGTGCTAAACTGCACAAAGCTTCCAAACAACAGCGAAATTTTATAAAAAGAATCTCCTTTTTTACGTTTTTGCAAAATCTTTTTTTAGCCTTTCATTTTTTATTTGGTTTCAAGAACAGCTGTAAAGAAAAAGTAATTCCGAAAAAAATCTTACTATTGCTTGTGACGTTTTCTGATGTACCATTTCAAATATTTTTTTCCTAGAATATTAACATAAGAAAAGTGCCAAGTCTCTTACAAGCATTTTCTTTAAAAGTTTTGAGAAACTAGATGAATGGTGTACACAAACTTGAATTTTAAAAAGAAGAAAATTAGAATTTTTTCTTTTATATTCATATATATTTTTAGCTCATACACAAATAAAATGATTGCATACAATTCACAAGCATTGGTTTCTTTTAATTTGAATTATATGAGAATTAGAATATTCCCTTTTGTATTTTGACAGATGGATGTATAATTAAACTAAAATAGAAATAAATATACCCAATTCTTAAAAATATAATTTTAATTAAAAGAACATATCACTTTATGAGAAATCTATTTAAATAACTATTTTTATATAACATTTTCTTTTATTTGTGTTTCAAGATATCTGTAGAATGTATATTAATATGTTTTATACTATTACTATACTACACGACAGAAGTTGTGCTGTTTTAACGCTATACCTAGGTCCTTTAGAGTCCGTGGCAAAACATTGATCTTCTCCCCTACCAACCAATGTAGTGAGAAAATTTTTAAATATTTTTTTATATATCATATATTTAGAATAAATTTAAAATGTTTTGTTAATTCTTAAAATGTCTCTAGCATATTAATTTTTAATTTTTTCTTCTATATTTATTTTATTAAATGCTTTAAAATATTTTCGAACACTCTAGAGGCATTACTTTGATGAATAGTTATTGAATAGTTTATTTGAATGGAATATATTTTAATTTGTAAGTGAAAATGCCATAAAAATTGATGATTTTCTAAATTGAAATTTAGTTTTAATAAATTTATTAATTTCGAAATTTAAAACGATTACCCGAATTTATATAAAGACATATTAAGAATGTTTGGTAAACGTTTTGCAAGAATCTATAAGAATCTAGGAGCATTTTAAAAAAATAAGAAAATTCATTAAACACTAATTTTTAAACAAGTTGGATTTTAAAAATAAATTCTGATTCTATAATAAGAAAATTATTTTTTAAATATTACTTATTTCTACTTTGGGCGAATTGTCTTCTTTCGGACATGTGTTCCTCAAGGTGCGGCTCCCCTATGACAGATGCGCCCTTGGCAAATGCCCTTTTCCACATCCTAGTTACGGCAATGCATTTAATGAATATTATGTTTCCTAAACAATATTTAAGGTAAAGTATTTATAGAATTATCTTAAAAGAAATATAGATAATTTATGAAGAGTTAACACTGACTAAATATTTATAATTCCTATTTCCTCTTCTGTAATGCAATTATTACATCGCTTTCTAATTTCATTTAGAAAGCATTTATTTTCTTTTTGATTAGTATTGCAAATTTGCATTTTTTCATTCAGATGTGATGTACTCGAATTAAGCAAGGGTTAATTAAAAATGTTCGTATTATAAAAGTGTCTTCTTTCATTTCCTCCCTTACACTGTTTAATTCAGAGACACTTGCACACATAGCATCACATCTTCAATTAACTATTCAATGAATATTAAATCCTTATTTGCAAATTATATATTTCATTTCTTTTAATAAAGGAACCTTCCTAAAAGAAATGTTGAAGAGATATGAATATTTAAAGCAATGACTGAATATTTATAATTTCTAGAATAGACAGCAAAAACAGCTTTCCTATAATGCAATTATTTAATCATTTAAATGGGGAGAAGACAGAATGACAAGCCGGGAAAACAGGTGTTTCCTATCGATTCTCTGCCCATTTCTATATTGACATCAAGATAATGCTCGTCTACCCTTGGGAAAAGTCTCGTAATAACACTATATGTTCTTCAGAATTAATGTCTTCGGCATTAATTAAATGATATTTAAAATATGTATAGGAGCAAATTATATTTGAATAAGGTTTATATAATTATGAATGATTTGGACTGCGTCATAAAGGGCATAGGTTTATTGGAAGCATGACATTAACTAATAAAATAATTCGTTAACTTAATTCTTATTTAATTACATATCTTTTAAACTACTTACGAAATCTACATCTATAATGCTAATCAATTGTCTTTAAATGGTTTATGTTTAATACTGATTCAGTTTTTCTGTTTGTTTAAATACGGAAACACATATGTAGTAAAAAAGCCGTTTTTTGTATACATTTTAACATTTTTTATGAAATAATTATTTATTATATTTTCTATGATATAACTATTCCTTTATTCTATGATATTTGTATATCGAAATATTATAGCAACTTAAACAACCAATATGTTTCTTTTGATAAAAACAACATTTATGTTTAGAGCAACACAATCTTCGTAAATTTGGAATTTAACTCAGAGATATTAAGACGTTATAACGTAGACAAAATAATAGATTCATGTTCATATTCATACGAAAGTAATTGAGTAACAAAATTTTACTATATTTTATATTTGATAAAAGTAATATAAAATAATTGACTAATTGACACTAATAGGACTCATTAAATGCATAAATATATATATATATATATATATATATATATATATATATATATATATATATATATATATATATATATATATATATATATATATATATATATATATATATATATATATATATATATATATATATATATATATATATATATAACCTATAAGTATGTATGTATTGGGCATTTAAACCAAAAGAAAGGAGAAAAATACATGCATATTGCTATGTTTCAGTCAAGTGCTCTAAAAGAAAAAAAGATGAAATATTTTAAAAAGAAAAGCAAGTTTATTTTGGCATCTACTACTTACTCATCTGATGACCCAGAAACATGAAACTGAGTTATATAAAAATTTTTGTTGCAAGCAGGCAATAAAGTTTGTATATTCGAAGTCACCAATTATCTAAAATGAGAAAGAGAGAACAAATGAGTTACCCCGGAGGTTGCAACTTAAGGATACAATCGCAGAAATTGTTTTTTTAAAATACAATTATAATTACTTTACGGTTCAAATCCAATACCATTACATTCATGTATCATGTACCCACATACATACATACCTACATACATACATACATACATATATATATATATATATATATATATATATATATATATATATATATATATATATATATGTGTGTGTGTGTGTGTATGTGTGTGTATAAATTTATTAACTAATGGATTTTATTTAAGTGTAAATAATTTAGTGGAATATGTAAATACCAATATAAACTTTATATGTAAATTTCATAATATATGGCATACGAAGTAAGACTTCATATGAAGAAAGTTACGAATTACGGAATACGAATTGTAATTACCTGACACAATTTGACAAATGTTATAAAATGGATCCAATTTCCAAATACAAAAAGAATAATTAAATTTGACATAAATTGTATTAGTAGGAAGTAAAACCTTTAGTCTGTAGATACAAATAAATTCATATATCTACATTCTAAAAAGTAAAATTAAATTATCCTCAATTAAGCTTTTATAAAAAAAATGTAGTGGTACATGGACAATAGTTTTCCAACGAATTTTATCCATTTAAAGGAAAAGTACAAATAAATGAGTAAAAATACTATCTCAGCCTTCAAAATTTATTTGGATCCAGTTTTGGCTCTTAAATTATTAATTTCACTTTCCAATAGAAATAGTATTGATAAGAATAAATTAGATTTCTACAATTCGCATGTTATTTTTATTGTATTCATAACAATTTTAAAATAATGTAATAATAAGCAAAACCCTTTATTTTTTTACATTCGAATAAGCAGCTCACAATAATGCTCTTAGGAAAATAATGTCTGCAAGATAATGGCAATCGATTGTTGAAAAATTTCTATAATCAATACTAGTCTGTTAGTTTATAGAAACAAGAAAATCTATAAATGTTATTCTATTTAACAAAAGAAACTAACTCGTAATAAATCGATTACAGGGTGAGTATTTCATCCGCAATCATCTAATCTATTTCGGAGATCATATAATTTGCTTTACTTAAAATGCGGGTAGGGGATAGGAAATTGAAATTGGTATTAAGTACTCACTTATATAAGAATTTGATTCAAATTTAGTAGTGATAAAATTTTATCATACAGGTTTTAAATTTCATTTAGGCCAGAAATACAAATTTCTAAAGACTTTTAATTTTGTAATGAAGTTATTCCATTTACTTTAATAAATAATGCTATCATTTTACTAACTATAATATATTATTATTTTTCTACTTTACATTATTACCAATTTAAAGAGAAGGCCCATCATTGGTCTGTTTACAATCTGACTGCATAATTTGTGAATAGAAATCGCTTCAAATATTGTATATTTTTTTTTTCATATTTTAAATCTACATGTACCGAGAATTGAAATAAGCATTTTTTTCATTCTAGAAATGATTTTTTATAGATTTTTATCATCAGAAACTACGCTATATAAAAAACCAATTTCAGATGTTATTACAAAATTTTTGTTTAGTAAATTTCAATTAAATAACAGTTAATTTCTATTTATAATATAACCATAAGTGTATTATCCAATACAACTATAGATCTATTCATATAATTATATTCATATAAACGTCTAATACTATATATAATTTATGTCACTGGGTAGAGATTGAAAAGGCGGGATGCACTTCTTAATAAAGGTAAATAACACATGCCTGCGAAAATAGAGGGATGAACAATTTTTGCTACATTTTAGTTTTCCGTGGAAATCAGGAATTTAGCAGCCAGAGGGTTAAACCAGCGATTTTTTTTCAAAAATATTAGCTACTATTCTTCATATTGATTAGCTTCATCTTAGTAAAAATAAAGTCCATTTTCAACATTGTTCCCAATAACAAATTTCAAGAAATTCGCCCTCTAATTCCTCCAAAGTGAATGTAACATCGAATGACATCGAATAATACAATTTCCTTCATGCTATAGTGATAGTTTAATTATTGTTTGTATATATATACATATCTTTCATTAATACTATATATAATAGTATTAATGACTTGTAGAGTATGCAAAATTTATAAGGTTGTAAGCACGACTATCTTAAAGTTTTAAATAGTTTTATCTATCAATTTTTAAAGGTTTTTATTCTATTCCTCGTATCTGAAATGCCCAGCCTTTGAACTACGTAAAAATACTATTAAATTTCTTTTAGGAAAAATAACATTTACATAGAGCTGTTACATATAGCCTACACTAATAATATTTAGTACAATGTATTTTAAGGTCTTTCATTTTGTCTCATATAAAACATAATTCAATAAACATAATTCAATTTTTGAACCATATAGATGTAATTATTTAACATTTCTAACAAACATCGAATTACAATTCAAGTACCGCTTAAATATGCTAACCATTTCTTGTATTAAATGCCTCAGCCTCTATTTTAAAAAAATATATCTAATATTTATTATCAATTTTTCTAAAATTAGTTTACAGTTCACAGTTTTTAAGAAATATTTTGTCCCTTTGGCTCTAGAAAGTTTAGCAAAAAGCATCGATTATGTAATTGTATTTATTACTACACAATGTTCTGATTTTTTAAAACCATTATTGTTTTAATTGTGTAAATGATCTACGGCTTGTCCGAATGACTTTTATAGTTTTAGCTTAAAAATTAAATATACAGCTTATATATGCAGAACATACTCTTAACTTAAAAGTGAGAAATAATATTGCTCAATTTATAGAAGATAATGCATTAGACGTTATGTTATATTTCATCAGAAAAAAATATTCACTTGCAAACCAGTTGCACATAGTAGTAGTCTAAATTTATTAAAAGGTACTCTTGATTGAGGAAAACTGTCTCTGTCAATAATGTCAAATAATTGTTTTAATAAAGTAACAAAACATTTTTTGAAATTTATTTATAAAATATAATTGTACTTTTTATAAAGCAGACAATCTTTGAGTTTGTTAAAATCTGTAACTACATAAATGTTATTTTACATTAGTAACATAAAATAATATTTTCTCTGATTCTAAATGTTAAGGTATTTATTACCAATAAAAACTGAAATTTTTTGAATGTATACATTGCTTTAATCAAAATCATATTAACAGGTTGGTAAATAATTATCAGTCTAATGAAAAAAACACTAACATAACACACGAAAATATCTGAATATTTATGAAAGTGAATTTTAAAGAATTAACAAAAATTTATAATTTAAAACTGTTAATTTAAATACAAAGACATAGGAATTATATAAATATGCCAGCAGAAAGCCTTTGGAAATTTTCCTTAGAAAATATATCAGACTAAGGAAAATATACTAAATCATTTCTTTAAATCTCATATTAATGACAATGGTAAAATACATATGTTCTGTCCAACCAGGAATGACAAAGAATAAGTACCTTTCTTAGTCATGAGTGCCATAAAACTGTAAGTAAGTGGATAATAAAACATATAAAATATTTTAATGTAAAACGAAATAAAAGTCGTTAATTTTAAAATACATAAACGTCAAACTTTATGTAGCTGTGTTTTCTTCAGTTTCATACATCTGTAATCAATATGTATGAAAGCTGCTGACAGTTAACTCGTAAACTTCAGTTAAAAGAATCTCTTATTTAAAAAAAAAGCACATTCTACTGCTTTTTTATTTCAGAAATATTAAACATTGCAAATATTGAAAAGAGCACCACAGATGGATATCGATTTATGGATACCTAATACTAACAAATTTACTATCTGGATGAAAAACAATTTTCTTTTAATGGTTGGCTTTTATGTGAATTTGTGCATTAATTAGTTCGTTAAATAAATTTAATTAACAATATAGAGTTTGGTCACATGCAATGAAAACTATATTATTTAAACTACATTTTTCAGAATTTAAAATGAACTATACTGATTTAAGTAAAACTCATTAAATTAAAATTGGTACTTTCTTGAAACAAAAAACAAGCATTTAAATTTAAAATCAAATAAATTTACCTTTTAATCTGTGGCCACATTCCTTTCATTTGCATGTTAGAAATCTAGAAATAAGTATTGAGGATTACCATATATCTATTGACAAATTCATTAAAGTATACTTTAAAATCATTTTATAGTAAACCATTACTTTGGAAGATAAAAAAAAAATGTTCTGAAATAGTTTCTTAAGATACATGCATATATGAATTCCAGAATACATATATGCATTTATCTCTCTCTCTCTATCTATCTATCTATATATATATATATATATATATATATATATATATATATATATATATATATATATATATATATATATATATATATATATATATATATATATATATATATATATATATATATATATATATATATATATATATATATATATATATATATATATATATATATATATATATATATATATATATATATATATATATATATATATATATATATATATATATATATATATATATATATATATATATATATATATATATATATATATATATATATATATATATATATATATATATATATATATATATATATATATATATATATATATATATATATATATATATATATATATATATATATATATATATATATATATATATATATACATATATATATATATATATATATATATATATACATACATATATATATATAAACAGAGAGAGAGATAGATAGACGTATATGACAATGTTTGCAATTTTGTCAGATTAAAAGTCAGATTGCTTGATAATGTTTTTTTTCATGTATATTGCTCTGTTTAACAGTCAACCATCAAATATGGCGGGGAAAGAGCCCGACTAACCCCTGCATCATACAGAAAGCATTTCTCAAGACGCTCTCTCTCAATCCTTACGTGTAAAGTGATTTTATTCATGCACCTGCTTTAAACGAGTGTACTGTGTTTTCTGCAAACCCCTAAATTATTAATTTTACGTTTATAAGCCTGCCATATATATATATATATATATATATATATATATATATATATATATATATATATATATATATATATATATATATATATATATATATATATATATATATATATATATATATATATATATATATATATATATATATATATATATATATATATATATATATATATATATATATATATATATATATATATATATATAAATCCGTATATATCTATCACATATAAATCCATACTCATACACTCATGCATACCCATACTTATATATTAGTGTATAGTAATATTTGACTTTAATAGTCATCTAGATATCAATATTTACATAATTAAATTCAATTTACATATTCCTGTATTGTTGTACTTCATTAAAATTGCAATTATTTACTTCAGACTTAGTTTAGTACAATGCATTCGAAAGATAATATATACCATTTAATAAATTCAATGCATAAGGACATTGCTAGATATATTAGACTCAGTGATTATTTTCGAGATAGTAAGCATGATTAATAATAGGGTTCGTCCTAGATGGACTAGAATTTCCTCCCGAAGCAGAATATAAACCACCTGCAGTCATCACATGCCAATTAACCTGCTTTTGCAAAACTGATCAGAGAATGATTTAATGTAAGCTTGGAAATTTCACTCTACTATAATGATTCAACAAT
The DNA here is from genome assembly GCA_032207245.1 of Pardosa pseudoannulata. NCBI lineage: Eukaryota > Metazoa > Arthropoda > Arachnida > Araneae > Lycosidae > Pardosa > Pardosa pseudoannulata. The sequence goes on along the minus strand of CM063504.1, from coordinate 161,111,760 downwards.
GATCTTCTTAGAGTGTAGAATATTTTACTTATTAAAAGGGTTTCCCTTTATATCTCTAAAATCAAAGTCATATTTATACGTTTGCATATTTTTCCTACCTTTTACACCTGTGCCACATGTGTAATAAATATGCAAGTATTTCTCTACATGGAAGAAAATTTGTTTCATATAATTCATTTTTCTTGTTTAGTTCTTGTTTCTGAGAGGTTTATTTTTTAATTTATTGCCTCTTCACAGTTGATCACTACTAAAATTTAGCTTTTCTTTTATTGTGCTGGTATACTCTTATGTATGTTACCGAAAGACTTTTATATGTCTCTGCAGGGAAATGTACGGAGTTTGTACTAATTAAGTGTATATACCTTTATGATTTTTGAGAAGACAGTTAAAAATTATTAATTTTTAAAGAACGTTCGTCATGGAACAAAAAATATTTTTTTAATATTACGTTGTTTTTGTTTAGTACTTCCACTCATAAATAACTTGTTATTGCTTTTTTAATAACTTCCAGAAAGTTATCAGTTTTCAAAATCGAATTATGTTATGTAATTTTCATTTATGGATTTACATTTCTAATAATATAATACACTGTGAAATAGGTATATTTGAAATGTATTGATGTTGCAGCAGATGTCCGAAGACATTTTTATTATTATTAAACTTTTGCATAAATATTAGTAATTATTACATTACATTTATTTTAGTTATTAAACAAAAAGAGCTTTTTACAGTATATTTTCAAATTAGCTCAGTATTTCAATTTAGTACTTCCACAACGAAAATAAACAGTATATGGTTTTATGACTATCTACAGAAAAATTAATATTTTGATATATTTCATGATACGGAATAAGTAAACTTATGGATTACTTATTAAGTATCATTTTACAAATAATGGTAAAATAGTAACTTTTAACTATTGGTAGACAACCAATCAGAGACATTTGGTTATAGTGCAAAATTATACTACAGTTTTATTATCATTATAAAAACTCTGTAATATGAAATTTAGTTTTTGTTTCATTGTTATCATATTAATTACCTAACAGATGCTTTTTCCAATTTTTATACCATTAATAAATAGATAGTGAATTTTTTTAACTGTTAATGGTGAAGGATGATGACAGAGTAGTTTTCAGTCTTAATTTAGTAAGATATTGAAAAAACAATATTGTGGTTTACTAAATTTTTAATCATAGTTTGAATTCTACATGTGTTAATAATTATTAAACGTATCGCATATTCTGATGGATGGAATTTTTATTCTTTGACTGATTAATGGTATTTGCATTATAAACTATGTTATGGTTTATTATTTAGAAATTTGTAACTAATTAAGTATTATATTAGATTTAGATACAAATTATTTCTAATATGTATCTCAATAGCTTTTAAAAAATATGTTTAAGAAAAAGGCTATCATTTTTTTTTATTTTCGAGTAAATGTTGTTTAACGTACAAATTAATAGATTAGTAAAATTAAACAAGGAAGCTTAGAATGCATCTGTATTAGTAAACATGAAGTTTTAGAAAATTAAGCCATATATTTATCTTAAATAAATATTACCAAGAGTATCTGATAACAATTAAGAAATTTCTAAGAATGTAAGTCCAAATTTTTGGAATTAGAAAAATACAGATTATTTGATGTTCATATTAATGCTTGAAAAACATATTAATTGTCAAACATTCGGTAGTTTAGTCTGCAAAAGGTTTCAATCACTGCAAAATGTTTTGAGATTCTGACCCAAGCTGGTTAAACACCTTGAATTACAGGCGGATTGAGTAAGTAAAAGCGGTTCGTTGTTAATATGTTTTCTAACCATATTCTAACCATATGTCTGGAGGTAGCGGACAAAGGCTAAAATTCTGTAGTTAGTGATTGCTTCTAAGTTCTCGTTGAGCTGAAATTTGTTCTTGAGTCCATAAATAGAAAGAAGCAGCCTTTTTTTTTAAAGAGAGTAGCTTCAAGCTAACGGATTTGGTTTATTCAATTGACTTTACCTTGAACAAGAACAACTAATAAAACTATACATGTTTAGAATTTAATATTTTGGCATTACATTTAAATCAGAATTATATGAAACATAACATTTAATCATAATTGCGATATTTACACTATTCCTACTAACCATATCTATGGAACCAAATTCCAAATTCCAAATCTAAACAAACTCTGGAAGAAACAGTCAAAGTCTGAAATTCTCTGGTTATTCCTTGCTTATAAGTTCTATGACGTGTGAAAATTCGTTTTTAAGTCCAAAAGTCGAGAGATGCAACCTTTTCTGTTAAAGGGAATATCTTCTAGCTAACGGATTCGGCTGATGCAAGTAGCTTTAGAAGGAACCAGAACAATTAATTAGAATTTACATGTTTAGAATTTAATATTTTGGTACCGCATTTAATCGAGAATTATTTGAAAAATATCATTCAATCATAATTGCAATATTTACACTATTCCTAACTATATCTCTGGAACCAAATTCCAAATTCTAACCAAACTCTGGAGGTAGCTGTCATAAACTAAAATTCTCTATATTGCTTATAAGTTCTCTTTAAGCTGAATTTGTTCTTGTATCCACAAATCGAAAGATGCAACCTTATATTTTAAAGCCAGTAGCTTCGAGTTAACGGATTTGGCTGATGCAAGTGACATTAGAAGGAACAAGAACAAATAATTAAACTCAACATGTTTATAATTTAATATTTTCGTATCGCATTTAAATCAGAGCTATTTCAAACATTACATTTAATCATCATTGCAATTATTCTTATATTTTTGTATCTCATTTAAATCAGAATAATTTCAAATATAACATTTAATCATAATTGCGATATTTACACGATTTCCATCTAAAACAGTATACCAACACATCTACACCTTATTTTCAGAGGATGTAGAAGCATGTTTTTAAGTATTTCCCATATTACATTTGACATCATATTATCATTTAGAATAAGTCAGAAATGCCTCCAAATGAAATTTTATGGAATTACAGTAAGGGATACAGAAAAACTTTATTCTGTCAAGAACATTCGGTTTTTATAAAAGGAATCCCAAATCTCTCCAATTTCCCTTCTTGAAAAAATACACTCTCTCTCAAATTTAAACAAATATATACTCCTGGGAACGAAAAAGTGTAATCTACACAATCAAAATATTTAAGGGGTATTTTAATGACATAAAATTATAATGTGAATTTTAAATTTAATTATATATTATTTAATATTAATAGAATCCTTTTTAAGTAGTAAAAGCCACAGTCCTCTACAGATAAAAGTGTTGTGTAAATAATGAAATTATTATCTTATGAAATTAATTTCACTAATGATATTTCAATCTGCTTTTTAACAAATGGATTTAGCAAAATTATTCAGTAATAACTAAAGAAAATAGCCTTTCGTATATTTGTATCGTTAAGAAACATGTTTGAGTTATTTTAAATAATCATTTGCTATCAATTTTTTTTATGCTCAGTATTAATATCCTGATGTAAAGAATCTAATTTAACACTTTCATAATGTGCCTCAAAGCAATGAATTACAATGCAAAGAGGAACATAAAAAATAATTAATTTTAAAATCCCTAGGGCACCTTAACTTCATTATCATATTTTACTTTTCAACGCAGATTCACATTTTTCACATGATGGAATCTCTTAACAAGGATTGTGTTCATAATTAATAAAAAGTGTTTGTGTGTGGAAAATACATTATACAGGATTTGGATAAATATGTCTTCATTAATAAAGTATTTGCCGACACGAAAAAAATCAACGAAGAAATTCTGAGTTTAACGTGTTACTATCTATTTAAAATTTAGGAATTGATGTAGAATAACTGAAATACATACATACATACATACATACATATATATTATAATATATATATATATATATATATATATATATATATATATATATATATATATATATATATATATATATATATATATATATATATTATATATTATATATATATATATATATATATATATATAATATATATATATATATATATATATATATATATATATATATATATATATATATATATATATATATATATATATATATATATATATATATATATATATATATATATATATATATATATATATATATATATATATATATATATATATATATATATATATATATATATATATATATATATATATATATATATATATATATATATATATATATATATAATATATAGGACATTATATTGTTTTTTCTTCATATATCTATATATATATATATATATATATATATATATATATATATTTAATCTCTTCTGCAATAATAAGCTATATATTCAGTATAAACATTAAACTCTCCTTAAATGAGATTTAAAGTTATTATGTTATACAAATATGAGTTGTTTATGAATGCAATTATTTCTTCTTACTTTTATTTGTAAGAACATACTTAATATTATAAAATATAATTATTTATATAATATAGGATAAATATATAAACTATATTATAAAATGAAATAAAATAATACATAAAATTTTATATTTATAATTAAAATTTAGTTTCTCTACAGATTTCAATGTGGAAACATAATATTTTTAAATATTAAAATAAAATTGGAACGGAAATTTAATTAATTGTGTTTAACACTAGATTGCCAGAGATTTCTTGTATACCTATATTGCCCCAAAACAGTCAAAATGACTGCATTGTGAAAGAATGACAAATATGTAAAGAAATTTGTTTAAAATTATTTTTTAATATTATATAATAAAGGAGAGCGGAAGTAACTACAATTATTCATAAACCCATTTATATGTTATAGAAAAAGTCACCAAATTCTAAGAAATTGTGTCATTATATTTCATAATTGTTTTTCTAATTGAAATTAAAAAACAGTCAAAATGACTGTCTTTAGCAATCTAGTGTTAAATAACTTTTTAGATAGACATACCATAAAAAAAGTTAAATGAATCATAATATTTTATATTTTGCCTCATTTTAACAAAAAAAATGGTTTTAACAATTTTTATTTATGTATAATATAAGATTTCAAAGTATTCATTAAACTTGTTTAATTATTTTAACTCTAAACCTTATCTGTTATATGTGAAAATTTACATAAAATCCCCTTTTCTTTATATAACATAAAATGAACATCAACTTTCGTAGAAAGATGTCTTCTATTTAGGGCAACTCCATAATTAAAATCTTACAAGAAATCGCCAAGATACCTCTAATCCAATACTTACCATTAAAAGCGATGTAAGTGGAAAGAACAGCACGAGCACGAAATGTGGGTCGTGTCACGCAAAACTGTCGCATAATTGAGTTTCCCCGAGATAATCGTCAGCAAGCACGACATATTGTTGTTCATTTATCCGGTTTTTCGAACTGTCATACACTCCTCAGCCATTGAATTATTTCTTTAAAGGGCAACGACAGAAAAAAAAACTTCGAATCAAGAATTGTTAATATTTTTGTTTAGAATATTTATTGACTGAGTTATGAGGAGGTAAATCATTCTCGTGTAGATTAATTTGTTTGAATTATTTATTTGCCTAGCATATTTGTTTAAAATACAATGCAAAATAAACATTATTAATAAATTCACTCTGTAATTATCAATTACTTATATAGGTAATACAATTTGTAATTTCATATGTATATTATATATATATATATATATATATATATATATATATATATATATATATATATATATATATATATATATATATATATATATATATATATATATATATATATATATATATATATAGATATATATATAGATAGATAGATAGATAGATAGATACATATACATATAGATATATAGATACATATATATATATACATATATATACATATATATATATATATATATAAATACATACATATACATATATACATATATAGATATATATATATATATATATATATATATATATATATATATATATATATATATATATATATATTATTTGTAAACATTATAAAATGCATACATTCTATATGTTTTATACTTGTCTGTGTATTTTATACCCATAGGGAATTGATATGCAAAGTATATATATACTTTACATTTATATTTTTGTTGTTTTTTAATATTAAAATGTAATATTATATAAAATGAGTAAGACATTACATTATCGAGATGATAATACTGAACCTTAAAAAAATAATAATTATATAGAATAATTATACTACATATGTCAGAGATAGTTATTATAAATACTCTATAAAATCACTTAATATGAGCCAGGTTATTTGATTAACAAATTATCTAAAATTATTCCCTATCTACCATTTTTATAAAATATAGTAATACTAAAGAAGTATATTTATTACACGACGTGTATCTTATAAGAAATAAGTATATCATTTATGACTAATTTAACTAAACTATCACGTCTTTATGTTTTTCATATGTAAATAAAATATAAATTATATTACACGTATTATAAAACTTGATAAGCAATTGTTATCATTATAATTTATAAATTCGAAATGAAGGGAAACACAACTTTATAACATATAACTTAATAATGTATAATGTCTAGGTAGAACACTATTAATTATAAACGATTCTGTTACTTATATTATTAATTATAAACGAGTCTGTCATGTGTTGTCGGTAGTTTCTTTCTTGTTTAACTAAGGGAAATACATCAACCTATATTGCTTTTGTTATCAAATTAGCAAATGCCTCATAGGAAAATATAAATAAATGACTACGAATATTTCATTCCCTGAAACAATATACAATTTATCTTCCCAAATAACTGTTCATTAAATATTCAATTAGATTAATTAACTTTGTTAAGAAAGCTTTGCAACGTTAAAATATATAAATGATATGAAAGAAACAATATTATGCTAATAGCTATTTCAATTAACGATAAACTTGAAAGCCATATAAAGAAATACAATAGTTTGTAGGCAATTACAACGACATTATATTTCCAGTTTTTCTCGCAATTTGCTCTGTATAGTTAATGGACATTAAGTATCACAAATATCTCTAAAAATCTCTAATAAAAACGTAATGAAAGGCTAATTGATATTAAGTACAAATCTGAGATTTGTATCTATCTCATTTTTGAACTAAAAATCAGCAGTGAAAACTAAATGGAAGTCTACATGTTATTAAATATACTATAAAAGTTAATTATCAACTTTAATCATTTCCATGTTTCTTAAAATATATGAATCATAATAAGAAAAATGGGCTTAAATACAGTTTAGGATGCTTACGGATTTTGGCTCGTTCTGTATATTATCATCGCCAAGCGAGTTTTATTAAATATGCAAGTTTAAAGCTAACCAGACTGCAATTGTGCATATAACATTTTTGTATACTTTTTAAAATAATTTGATTCTTATAGTTTATATTTTTCATTGAATTTTGGTTGCATTTATGAAATAAGTACCCATGTTTTATGTAAAGTGTCAATAAAATTGAGAAAATTTTAAAAATTATACTCTATAAGTAAAAATAAAATTGTACAGTATGTGTATAAATTTTACCTGCGTTGTTTTCTTTATTTTAATACTTTTTATTGCCTTTCTGTTGCTCACATTGATGTTTATCACCTCGATGTTAAATGGCATGTTGGCAATATTGACACCAAAAAATATTCCCGAAAAAGAGGCACCCTAAAATGCATTTTCATTGAAAATTCCATTGTATATTTCTATATATAATTTCATAAATCCGATGTATATTTCAATTTGTATCTCCATAAATCCCACGTATAGTTGAATATATATTGCCATAAATCCCATGTAAATTTTCCAGTATGTTTTCATATATATTATATCATGCAAACTATATTCAGCACTTTTAAGTCTGAAAGAGGTAAGAAATAAAATACTAATTTTAAGGAATAAATTAATGATAAAATTTTATTTCCCGAAAATTAGTTGAAGAGTCAATATATTTAGATACATAAAAAATATATCGATATAGGATATCTTCTAAAAGTAAATCTGTTTCAAAGTACTGATAAAAATGAACATAATTTGTTTGTCGTACTAGGCATATATTACAGTCTCTGGGCACCACCAAACACAATCTCAGTGAAGGATTAAAAACAATAAGGGCACTGTTGAGGAGTCGAAATCCTACCTTGTCACAGAATAATTTTATGAATATGATTTTACTACTCAACAGTTTTTGAACTGTAATTTTATTGCACAAATAATAATAAATTATCTATG
>CM063504.1:161086056-161098556 GCA_032207245.1 Pardosa pseudoannulata | reverse complement strand
CACCCCCCTCCCTTTGAAGGTAAAAGTTGAACATGATGAATAAAGGATATTTTTTCACCTTACATGTGTCCAATTTGTAGGAATATTTTAGAATATTGAATTCAATTTTAAATTAGTGATTTACATTTCTATAAAAAAATTCGATATTTCGTATTACGTCAAGCAAAATCTGAATATTTGGGTAATTTTTTGGAGTTGACTGATTTTACAACCCTCCCCCTTTTTAAAGCTAAAATTTGAACATGATGCTTTCAATTTAAAATTATAAATATTAAAATAAATTAATGTCAAAATATAATAATAATTATTAAAATTAAAATATACCTGAAAATTATTATGTTGCCAAATGTACAGAAATTATGTTAGAACTGCTTATTGAGTGTTGCCATTATGACTTTTTTAACTTTAAATTGCACCAATCAGAGAGGAAGTAGAATTTAATAAATGATAGATTTCACATTACTTGTATCCAATGTGTATTAATATTCTAGAATATTGAATTCTGTTGTAAATTGACAATCTACATTTTTACAATAACTTCGATTTTCCATCAATATTACATCAAGGTAAATCTGAATATTTTGGTAAGTTTTGGAAAAGGACTGATTATACACATCCCTCCTCACCTTTGAATCTAAACAAAAGTTTAACATGATGCTTTGAATTTAAAATTATAAATATTAAAATAAATTAATATCAAAAATATTAATACATATTAAAATTAAAATATAACATAAAAGTTAATAAACATTAAATCTATTAAAATATAAAAATATATTTATAGTTAGATTATCTAATATTTATTACACTTGCATTTTTATAAAAATTTAACAGAATAATAACTTTTATTACTCGAGTTTAATGTGATAAACTTCTTAAATTTAAAGAATATTTAATCTGAACTCTAATAACTATAAATTGAATAAAGCTAATCTATTAATGTGCTTTTCAATTCCATAGAAATGGAAATAAAACTTCTTTTTTTCTTTTGTGGAGATTAGAATTTTGAATACATCATATAAAAATACCTACAACCACTTAGGAACACTTTAGAAGTAAAGTAAAATATATAAAAAGGAATCAAAGAAATCAAATAAATTAAATTTTTTTTTAATTTGAAAATAGATTTTTTTTTGTCAAATAAAAAATAAAATGCACTCATATACAAATTTACTTACAGTTTCTCCCCTGTACCAATTTAAAAGTTATTTTAAAGTATCATATTTTTATGTGTTATTAAATCTATTTTATTAGCATTTTTAAAATATATCCTCGGGTCAATGAAAATCACTATCAGTATATACAAAAGACTTAAATTATAAATTTTTAGCATATGCTACAAAAATAAAAATTTAGTTTGAACAATAAAACTGCTTAGTATATTTTGCTTGACATAGCACTGAGAATATACTATTAAACATTCGGTCCAGGTAATGCACTTTTTACAGAAAAATAATGCTTTCTTTTATGCATTTTTTATGATGTTTTATAAAGAAATATATTTTGTAGATAAATATGCTTCATTTATCAACTGAAAACTCGATAGCGACATCAATTACTAAATTATAACTTGCAGAGAAACACATCATGAAACCACTTTAGCGTAAGGCATTCTGCACTCGTTCCTGTTCTATTTTGTTCGGCAAATAGTTTTTACGCAATGCAATTTATATTCAGAAAATGTGCATTGAATTTATCACTCTTGACGGTAATGCAGTTTTTCACACTGAAACAATAAAAGTAAAGCAAATTTCAGTTTGTGGATAAAATATGCGATTTTTGTCTTTGCTTGTTTCTTTTTGCTAAGTTTTGTCACGTTCTGTAATTTTGAAAATGTGTTGTATGGATTTTTACGCACCTTATTTTTTACTGCGCCCAAAGAATTGCTTTTTTGTATATGTTTTACGCAACTTCTCAAGTTTCAGTGAAAATGAATGGCAGTATAGTTTGCTTTTATTTACTTTTTTTATTTACTCGACTTACAATGTATTTGAAACCGCCATGAATGTCTAATGTGAGTTTTATAAATATACTTTTTTTAAAGAATATTTAATTAAGTTTCGTTTTGCTCTTGCACGTCGAGTCACTATTAAGGTTTTTTTCCTCCTATTTTTAATTTAAAGATTGTGAGAATTGTAAAATTTGTAAAAAAAATTAATGACATACATATATCCGTCAGATGAAAATATTTATGATTAGTTTAAACTTTAGATCATTCATTCACTGTTTTACTAGTACATAAAAACTTTTCTGTTTTTATGCCTTACTGCTAATAAAGAATTGCTTTTTTGTATATATTTTAAGCAACTTCTCAAGTTTCATTGAAAATGAATGGCAGTATAATTTACTTTTATTTACTTTTTTTTATTTACTGGCCTTACAATATATTTGAAAATACCTTGAATGACTAATGTGGATTTTAGAAATATACTTTTTTAAAGAATATTTAATTAATATTCGTTTTTTCCTCCTATTTTTATTTTAAAGATTGTGAGAATTGTAAGATTTGTGCAAAAAATTAACGACATACATCTATCCGTCAGATGAAACTATTTAATATTAGTGTAAACTTTACATCATTCATTCAATATTTTACTAGTACATAAAAACTTTACAGTTTTTGTGACTTACTGCTCCCGGAGAATTACTTTTTTGTATATATTTTACACAACTTCTCAAGTTTCAGTGAAAATGAATGGCAGTATAGTTTGCTTTTATTTACTTTTTTTATTTACTAGTCTAACAATGTATTTCAAAACGCCTTGAATGTCTAATGAGGATTTTATAAATCTACTTTATTTAAAGAATATTTAACTAAATTTCGTTTTGCTCTTGCACGTCGAGTCACTTTTAAGGTTTTTTTCATCCTATTTTTATTTTAAAGATTGTGAGAATTGTAAGATTTGTAAAAAAAAATAATGACATACATAAATCCGCCAAATAAAAATATTTAAGATTAGTTTAAACTTTAGATCATTCATTCAGTGTTTTACTAGTACATAAAAACTTTACACTTCTTGTGATTTACAAAACAAAACTTATTATATGTAAACTTATTATAAAACTATGTATATTTCTTAAAAATGTACTTATATCCGTCAAATGAAAATATTTAAGATTAGTTTAAACTCTATATCATTAATTCAGTGTTTTACTAGTACACAAAACTTTACGCTTTTTGTGATTTAATAAATTATACATAAACTTATTATAAATCTATGTATAATTCTTAAACGTTTACTTATATCCGTCAAATGAAAATATTTAAGCTTAGTTTAAACTCTAGATAATTGATTCAGTGTTTTACCAGTACATAAAACTTTACACTTTTTGTGATTTACAAATATATATGTATATATATATATATATATATATATATATATATATATATATATATATATATATATATATATATATATATATATATATATAAACTTATTATAAAACTATGTATAATTCTTAAAAATGCCATTATATCCGTCAAAAGAAAATATTTAAGATTAGGTTAAACTGTAAATCATTCATTTAGTGTTTTACTGATGCTTTAAAACTTGTAATTCTTGTGAATTACAAAATAAAACTTATTACATATAAACGTAATATAAAACTATGTATAATTCTTAAAAATGTACTTATATGCGTCAAATGAAAATATTTAAGATTATTTTAAAATCTAGATCATTGATTTAGTGTTTTACTTGTACATAAAACTTTACACTTCATGTGATTTACAAAAGAAAACGTATTATATATAAACTTATTATAAAACTATGTATAATTCTGAAAAATGTACTTATATCCGTCAAATGAAAATATTTAAGATTATTTTAAACTCTGGATCATTCATTAAATGTTTTACTAGTACATAAAAATTTTACACTTTTTGTGATTTACAAAAATTCTTATTATATATACTTATTATAAAACTATGTATAATTCTTAAAAAATGTACTTATATCCGTCAGATGAAACTATTTAAGATTAGTATAAAGTCTAGATCATTCATTCAGTGTTTTAATAGTACATAAAAAAATTACACTTCTTGTGATATCCAAAAAATTTATTATATATAAACTTATTATAAAACTATGTATAATTCTTAAAAATGTATTTCTTTCTAAGATTTCAGTTCATTTAAGTAAGAATATTTTGTTGTCATAACATGTTGATTTACCTCTACTATGGTATAATTTAATATATTCAAACCTATTTTATTTGAATTGTATTCAGTATGATAGAAAAGCTTAATTTATTTTTTATACTTAGGCTATTCAATAAGTAATAAATCTTAATTTATTGTCTAGAAAATTAATAATCACTATGATAATTATGTAAAATAAAAGAAATGCTGAAGTTTAATTTAGTAAATGAAGTGAATAAAAGAGTCACATGGTTTGCTATAGAAGCCTGAGTTAAGAAAAAACAGATTTTTGTTTCGCGATGCTTACCAGTAGCATCCAGTCGTTGAAAAGGAAAAAAAGATCTGAAATTATCTGAAATGTAAAGTTTGAATGTACGGCGAGAGTTGCAACGAACATGTAAGTGTGAAATAATGTTATCCTCTTACTATTAAAGCATTTATTTAAGTAACTTAGTATATAAACTTTTCTTATAGTTAAAAAAATATTTTTGTAAATCAACAATTAATATTTTGTATAGTTGTAAAATTAATACTTTCTTACCAATACAATTTCACAAACAATATTTAAACAGAAAAATGCATAAGTTTCACTATAGACAACAAAAAATATTCATTAATAAATTGCATCTTTTCATATTTCTGACTACCGGATATTTTCAACACTTTAGAATACCGATAAAAATAAGATTGTCGCTTTAAAGAATTTCCCTGCCTTTCCATCTTAATCCAAAAAACCTCAAAAACCTTAAACCTCAAATATTAAGGGTGAAAATACTGTAATAGTTGGAAGAAACTTTTAAATTTGAAATATTATTCAACTCTTAAATTATTTATTTAAGTAACTCAGTTTACTATCTTCTGTAATAGCTTAAAATATTCTTGTCAATCGACAATTAATATTTTATATAATTGTACAGTAAATACTGTCTTACCTACACAATTTCACAAACAATAGTTATACAGAAAAATGTACATGTTCCATTAGAGGCAACAAAAAATATTCATTAATAAATTGCATCCTTTCATATCTCTGACTACCGACTATTTTCATCTCTTTAGAGTACCGATAAAAATAAGAGTGTCGCTCTAAAGAATCTCCCTGCCTTTCCATCTTGATCCAATGTTGATATCTGAGTTAATAAATTGCCGTTATTCCTCAAATGATGAAGGAATTCTCTGGGGAGGTTTTTACGACTTCTCATATACTCGCATCAAAGAAGAAAATAATGCCTGCTTAGATGATATAAGCTTGCCATGTTTACTGTCTCCGATAGTTTTTTCTTCGCTATATTAGGCGAATTATATTGCTATCGAGCGTTTTATGGCTCGGAGTGGCTGTTAAATGTAGAAGACTTACATGTGAGTATCTGTAATGATAGTCTCTGTCTGAACAGGGTAATGTAGAAACAGACTTTTAATTCCACATTCCAAACAGTGTATGAAAAATATCGGATTTATTTATTGGTAAACTTAGACAATTTATTGCTTAAACAGGATATTAATCAACTTCTTAATATGTCCTTTGAGGAAAAATATTTATAACTCTTAAGATAAGTGATTTTGTTTATATCAACAATACTGTTCTTTTTTGCAATATTAGATTGGCATTGCTTTCGACTGATTAAGAGCTCAGAGTAGTTATACATGCATGAGGTTTGATGCTGGTATATGTAAAGAGAGTCTCTACTTTCACTCATTACTCTTTCAACTGCTAATATCTATCCGATGAGAGTATATGATAAGTACCACATGTATTTCTTTATAAATTCACTTAATTTATTCGGTAAGCTAAACTATGCAATGCAAATCATGTTCTAACCAGGCAATTTTAGTAAAGACTTTTACAAATAGAATTTCAAATTAAGCTGAACTATACTTTATTTTAAACTTCAAAAATGTTCAGCAATAGTATACTTTTTTGAACTATTAGGAGATCTGTATTGCTTTCTACAGTTTAAGAGCTCGTGGTAGTTATACATGCACGAGGTTTGCAATACTGGTATATGTAAAGACAGTCTCTACTTTCACTCATTATTCTTTTATTTGTTAATATCTATCCTATGACAGTATATGTTAATTACCACATGCATTTCTTTATAAATTCACTTAATTTATTCAGTAAGCTAAAGGATACACTGTAAATCATGTTTTAACGAGACACTTTGAGTGGAATATTTTAACCACTGAACTATAAGGTTAAACCGTACTGTTTTCTCTAGATTATTTTGATTTATATTATGTATTGATACAATTATAAACTAAAATTACGCTGAACTACACTTTATTGTAAATGCCAAAAATGTTCAGGAAATAGCATGCTTTTTTGAAATAATAGGAGATTTGTATTGCTTTCGACAGTTTAAGAGTTCGGAGTAGTTATAAATGCACGAGGGTTGCAATGCTGGTATATGTAAAGAGATTTTCTACTTTCACTCAGTACTCTTAAAATTGCTAATATCTATCCCATGAGAGTGTATATTAATTAGCACATGCATGTCTTTATAAATGCACTCAATTTGTTCGGTAAGCTTAAGGATTAAATATAAATCATATTCTAACCATGCACTTGTAGTGAAGACTTTTACTCTTTGTATTATTATATAATATTTACTATTTTCTTTAGCGTATTTTGATTTATATTATGTATGGATACAATTCTAAAACTGAAATTAAGCTGAACTACACGTTATTTTAAATGTCAAAAATGTTCCGCAATAGTATGTCTTTTTTGAAATATTAGGATATTTTCATTGCTTTCGAGTGATTAAGAGCTAGGAGTAATTATACATGCATGAGGTTTGCAATGCGAATATATGTAAAGACAATCTCTACTTTCACTCATCACTCTTAAAATTGCTAATATCTATTCAATGAGAGTGTATGCTAATAAGGACATGCATTTCTTTATAAATTCACGCGATTTGTTTGTTAAGCTAAAGGTTGAAAAGTAAATCATTTTTGAACCACGCACTTTTAGTGAAGACTCTTACTTCCTGTATTATAGGATTAAAATTGAATGTTTTCTTTAGCTTATTTTGATTTATGTCTTGTATTGATACAATTCTAACTTGAAATTACGCTGAATTGCACTTTATTTTAAATGTCAAAAATGTTCAATAGTATTATTTTTTTAAATATTAGGAGAATTGTATTGCTTTTGATTGTTCAAGAGCTCAGAGTAATTATACAATTTATATGATGAGGTTTGCAATGCTGGTATATGTAAAGAGAGTCTCTACTTTCACTCATCACTCTTAAAATTACTAATATCTATCCCAGAGTAATATTTACGCAATTTATTCGGTAAGCTAAAGGATGCAATGTAAATCATGTTTAACCAGGCACTTTTAAGGAAGACTCTTACTCCCTGTAATATTGCATTAGAGATTACTTTTTACTTTAGCTTTTTTTATTTATCTCATGTATTGGTACAATTAAAAACTGAAATTAAGCTGAATTACACTTTATATTATATGCCAAAAATAATTAGACATTAAATTATAAGTATATAAGAGAGAAGAGTACTATAGCGTTTCAACGTTCATAAAACAAGAAATAAAAATTGTTTTAGCTATTATTTAAGACGATGAATAAATGAAAACACTTTTATAATTAAGTGCCGCGGTAGCTCACTAACTGGCACAAAGGCAGGTATCTATTAACTGGACGGTTGGGGTTCGGAGTTCGGGGTTCGAGCCGGTCTAAGATCCTCTGTGTTCGTTAAAGGCAACTGGGATATGTAAAACATGTTCGTGGTCATAATGTCCTTCAAGTTATCAAACAATGCCTCTGGGTTTCAAGCTTGGGATTCTTCTACTTGGTCCGTGCTTCTAAATTATGAGGATCCGCTGGGGGTAATGTTACTTTCGTCGGTAGAACACATTAAGCTATACGTGTTCTTCGGGAGGTGATAAATGGAAAACAGCTTTGAAGCCTTATATTGGCATAAAGACATATAGCCCCTGTATTGACAGCTGTGTTAGGAAACTAAATCTTTTGATTACAAATCTTAGCTATAGCTCACTATATCTTAATTGTTTAGAGTTGATAGAATTTTCTGTCAAATTTCAAATAGCTTAGAAATTTACTAACGTTTTCGAAAACACACATATATATAGAGAAAAAAATTTCAAAAACATTCATCAACATTACGAAATTTGAAAGTGTATTACCATTTAAGTGCATACACGTCTAATTTCAATAAATTTAAAATATATATCAGGTGAATTTACAGAAAAATATTTACTGAGAAAACTTCAGTGTTATATTAATGAATTTTTCATTTATAAAAGACATTTCCTCGACTGGCACGCATGTACTATGCCTTATCGATTTTATGAAATATTCATTAATAAATTGCATTTTTATAATGCCTTTTAACACATTTTCCATGTATTTAAAGAGGAGTTAAAATTAGGTTTGCGTAGGAACGCATCTAACTTCTTTTTCATATTAAACAAATGTTTATTCTGAATTAATAAATTGCCGTAATACCTCAAATGATTCAGAAATTCACAATGAATATTTATACGTCTTTTCACATACCCAAAGAAAACAATGCTTACTTAGATATTATAAGCCTTCGTAAAGTATTTGAAAATTTTTGTCTTTGATATTTTAGATGAATTATCACCTTTTGATAGTTTATGACTCAGTACTTGATAAAAGAATGAGACTTGCAGTGTAGGTGTTTGTAAAAAAAGCCTTAAAACTTTTAAGCATTTTTCTTCTTTTAAAAAGCAAAATTAATTCCTTGTTAATTTACACAAATTATTGCTTAAGCCATCAGATTAACTACTTTTTTTTGCAAGTTAAATTAATCTTACAAACTTTTATTATTGATGAGACTAGACTAACACTTTTTGAATCTTTAATATATTTTACTTACATTTATATTATAAATTTATAGGATTTTGATTTTAATAGAAGACTAGTTAATCAGTTTTATATATTATGTCAAAATATTTATTATAATAATTCATTAAATATACTTTTTTGCAAGTTAAACTCATCTTACAAAGTGTCTTTATTGATAGGATTAGACTAACTCTTCTTGTATTGAATTTTTATTATATTTTCATTTATATTATAAAGGTATTGGATTCTGATTTTTATCGAAGACTAATTAATAAATTTTATATATTATGCCAAAATATAAAGGTTAAATTACTGTTAAAGAAATAGGACAGTATTTACAGCAGCTACGGTGTTGCAGTTTCTCATAAAAACGAAAAACAGTGTGTTTAATTTGCATATGTAATAAAAATTATATACATATGACCAGCTAAAATAAATTATTTCATTTTCATTATATTTATATTTCACAGTTCTCTAAAATGGAGATACTGGATATTTTAAGTTAAATTACAGGGAGTTTAGAAGTCAACAGAAATCTTAAGAGTATACAAATATGTAGATCTAGGAAATATATTTCTAAAACAATCCTAATATCTATTAAATTACGTTACCTTTCAAAGACAGAAATATTAATTCCTATAAATTAAAAAAAATTACAATAGTATAATTTTTTAAATTATTTTGTTGGAACTATTCACCAATAAATCAATGATTTCATTAATTAATTAAATTATGTAAAAGAACACTTATACATTGCCATAATAAAGGTAAAAGTAAATTATAAATAAATTGCAATATTTATTATATTTGACTATTGGCTATTAACTTCCTTTAAAAAAACAGATAATATAACAGTGAAGCTGAAAATAATCTGCCAGCTTTTCCATCTTGATCAAATAGTGATACCTATGTTAATATATTGCTGTTATACCTCAAATGATTAAGGAAATCTCGGGGGAAATTTTTACGACTCCTCTTGTGCTCACTTCAAAGTAGAAAACAATGCCTGCTTAGATGTTACGAGTTTGCTTTGTTTAGTGTCTGCAATAGTTTTCCCTTTACAATATTAGGCGAATTATAGAGATTTCGAACATTTTATGGCACAGAATGGCTGTTAAGAGCATGAAACGTACATTGCGGGGATCTATAATGAAAGCTTTTTTATCCCGAGGGTACAAAAAAGTGTATAACAAAGTGCAGATTTCATTCTTTGTAAAAATTATACAATTTGCTACGGAAACTAGAGAATAAACCAATTAATTACAGTGTATTTTAGAGCAAAATCTTCATTATTGATAATATAGAAATAAATTTTTCTTTTTCTTTTTATAGATTATTTATTTGTTTTTTGGTTTATATTACTTAGTGATACAATTCAGAATTCAAATGATACCAAGATTTATTTTTAATAACATTTAATAAAGATTAATAATTTTTTAAACAATGATAACACATAATTAAAAAAAAAGTTAATTTTTTAAATATAATTTATTATTTTAAAAATATTTTTTCTATTATTCGAGGAATACACGTTTTGAACAATTTTTAAAGTAATAATAGTCACAAGGGCAACTACATATATATATGTATATATATATATATATATATATATATATATATATATATATATATATATTATATATATATATATATATATATATATATATATTATATATCTTATATTTATATATATATATATATATTATTTATATATATATATATATTATAAATATATGTATATATATTTTAATAAAACATTAATAATAACTAATGATTATTTTAGCTATTAAACATTATTAACATTATTTTCAAATTTTTAGAGAAATTAGATATTTTGATAAGATATAATTAATTTCATTTATTTTATTTTTAGATATTTATCTGTATTTTAATTTGTGTTAATTCATACGATTTATAATTCCAAATGATTAATTCTAATAATATTTTATAAGTATAAAAAATTGAATATCTTTTAAAGTATTTGATATTTTATAAACCTATTATATGTTTATAATTACAAAATTTAGAAATGTTTAAGTTATTATTATAATTAACTGAAAGTGAATTTGTGAATAATTTAGATATAACTAGAGAATATAAAAGAATATATATATATATATTATATATATATATATATATAATATATATAGATAATATATAGAGAAATTTGTGTATGTTATAAACATTAATGCTTATATCTTTAAAAACATGCAAATATATATGAAAAAATATAATTAATAAAAAATTTTATAAACATGCCTATTTTTGTTTCATACTATAAAACTTTACCTCTGTTAATAAATGTATTTCCAGTTGAAATTAATAAAAGTCGAACTTTGTAAAAATGACTTAATTTTGTAATATTAAACTATTCATTAAATAATATATATATGTTACCATCCTGATCACAAAATAATACTTAATAATAACTAGTACATCAGTATCTAGCTTGTTAGATCATCGACTGCTGTCAATTTTTATCTTTTTAGAGAATTAATAATATAAAAAATGACAAAAGAAATTTCCTGATTTTCCATCTTTCTTCCCTCAATAAAGTAATAAATTAATGAAAATTCTATTTCTTAAATGCAATGTCCTTCAGCAAAATCTATATGTTACTACCTTCACCATACAAAAATATTCATTTAATAAATTGCCTAAGTCCATATACTTGACTGCTAAATGTTATATGTTTAGAGAAGATTATGATATATAAGTTAATAAATTGCTTTTATACATCATATAAGAAGGGCATTTGTTGGGAAAATTTACTTCTCATATAGTCACACCAAAGAACAAAATAAAGCTGTGTTATTTATTATGAACTCACTTTATTTAGCCTCTGCAATAGTATTTTGTGTTATACTAGCAGCTTTATAACACCTTCCAAAACTCTATGGCTCAAAGCTTTAGTTAAGTACATCAGACTTGAGGAGCATGTATAAGTCATAAACATTCTGCATCATAGGGTACTATTAAAATTGTTATTGCCAACCCTAAAATTTGTATTTACTACGTATTGGGCAAGTACTGAGTTTATTCTGTTGACATTGTACTGTATAAGAAAATTGTTCCTCCTTATAAGAAATAATTACGATTATTTTAAATCTTTAAAATATTTATTTTTATTTTTATATAATTTATTCATACATTTGTGAACACGAATAATACAGAAATGTATCTGAATTTTTATAATATGTGACAGATATTAACAGCAAAGTTTCAAATAATTAGTATGTTTGGAGTGCTACGATCTGCTGAATTTGATACATGAGTACTTAAGGGACCGGGACCTATTGCTTAAAGCCGATTCCATAGGAGTAAGAACATTTTTGCCAACTGTGGGATAGGAACCCATCAACTTCTGCATCAAGAATGTGTACCTTAAAATTTTGAACATCGTTCGGTCATGTTTTCAAGGAATATTATTGTTAAAACTGCAAATGAACTATTTCAAATGTTCATAAAAACAAAGAAAGTTTAAACCTTCTAAAGGACACTG
>CM063504.1:161051056-161081056 GCA_032207245.1 Pardosa pseudoannulata | reverse complement strand
AAAATACATTTTGTATAATCTTTCTTTTAGACTTTTAGCTTAAATATAAACAAAGGAATATCAATGAATATTTCACAATAATACAGTACAGAAGAGCTATTCCATATTCTTTATGTAAAACTAAGTATTATGCAAAATAATTTGACTATAAAATCCATTAGTAAAACTGATGAATTAAGAATTTAAGATTTTAATTCAATCTGGAATTTTAATTACTATTTTATTATTCTTTATAATGTACGGATGAAATATACAAAAACTAATAAAATCTCGGATTCAAATTTTAATCTAAGTTGAATTGTTTTGAAAATATTTGCTGAATTCCAAACCTTGTTGATTGCAACAAGATTTTTTATGCGAAAAATAAAGACCCTGCAAATTAGTTTTATCACTAGTTATATACCTATATGTTTAATCCATGCACTTATATGGTATCGATTTTGTTCAAACCACTATGCCGTATAATTAAATTTCTAGTTCATTAGGGAACATTTTTCATTCTAAAAAATCTTTCACATTCTTCTTTCATGTTTGTCTAAGTGTTCTACATCTTGTAAATGTTTTTAAACATCTGTTCAAATACCCGTGTGAAAAACTATTCATGCAAAAAAAATGTAGCAGTATATTTTATTATGGCAGATTGGAAAGTTGTTATTGCTAAATACATTTTGTTTCCTATATCGTTTAAACTTTTAACTTAAATCTAAACAAAGGAATTTCCCTGAATATTTAACAATAATAGAGTACAGAAGAGATATTCCACATTCGTTATGTAAAACTAAGTATTATGCAAAATAATTTGATTATAAAATCTATTAGTAAAACTAGTAACTTATAATTTTCAGCTAGTAATTTAATCTCAAATTTTAAATATTATGCTAATATTCTTTATAATATATTGATGAAATATTCTAAAACTAAAAACTAACAAAGTATCGGATTCAAACTTTAACCGAATTTGTGTTGTTTTGAAAAGATATGTTGAATTCAAAATTTTGTTCATTACAAGAAGAATTTTTATACGAAATATAAAGACTCTGCAAAGTAGTTTTATCACTTATACACATACTTATACATAGCTATATACATATATGCTTATTCCATACACTTATATGATATCGATTTTGTTTTTACCACTGGGCCGTATAATTAAAGTTCTAGTTCATTAGTGATCATTTCAGTTTCACTAATTAGGTATATTCTGAGTTGAACATTAAAGGAGCAAGGCAAGACTTTTAAAGTGATGTCATAGTTATGATGCACCTAAATATGAAATTACTCTTCAGAGGATTAGACAGTTTACAGAAGGAGTAAATTTTAAAGTTGGGATGAATGTTATGGAATATCATAAGACACAAATAGATGCTTTTCCTTAAACAGAGGTGACTTTTCATAATTTTTAACTTTAATTTCGAAATGAGAGATACTATAAATTTAAATGCAATTCACTAGTAGATGCAAATAATGTATACAATTTATTTATAATTTCTTTATATTAATAAAGTTATATTGTACTTCCTTCGCTAATAAAATTAATATAAATTATAGAAGTACTCATTAAAAGAAAGTAGTAAATTTCTAATATGCATTATTATTTTGAAGAGACATAATTTTTAATTAATTAGCCCAGGTTGGCATTGTTGAAAAATATTGTAAAAAATTAAATGGCTAATAGTTCTGAAATTCAATAAAAAAATCTGCAACTCTTGTAAGAACTACTGGAAGACTGGAAAAATAATAGTAAAGTAATTATTTGAATTACGGTGATTATTACACTCTCCGCATTAAATCTATATCACGTAACGGGAATTAAAATTTTATAAACAATTTTAAATATATATATATATATATATATTATATATATATATATATATATATATATATATATAATATATATATATATATATATAAATATATATATATATATATTATATATATATATATATATATATATATATATATATATATATATATATATATATATATATATATATATATATATATATATATATATATATATATAATATATATATATATATATATATATATATATATATATATATATATATATATATATATATATATATATATATATATAATATATATATATATATATATATATATATATATATATATATATATATATATATATATAGATAGATAGATAGATAGATAGATAGATAGATAGATACATAGATAGATGTACTTTCTCATCTCTGGGTAACAGAACAATAGGAATTACCTGTAATTTACCTGTAGGTATATTCAGCAATAAAAAGTTGTAAGGCATATAAAAGGAGTAATCCATAATGAATGGACACATTTATCTTTCTTCCTGATCAAAAGTAAAGCTTGATTCTTCTGTGACAGATTCATGAGAAGATTCTTCGAATGGTTTGCTTTAACAAGTACAGACTAATAATTATCCCACACGTCCTTTAGAGAAAATATTAACCTGGTTATTTTATGAGTGACTAAATAACTATAATTGTAGGTACAGCCTGCTTCTAATTAGTAATATAATTTTGAATGTTTCCTGTGACTAGATAGATCCTTTGCTATCAATTTTTATCTGGTAAAATTTCAAGGTTTTAGACAAATAGTCTGTTAATTAAAGCATTCTATTGTGAATATTTCCTTATAAAAACATTGTAATAGATGTATAGATTATTAGCTAAATAGCAATTTTAATACTTACAGATGACAGGCAAGTAAATTAAGAAATCAAATTCTTTTACAAAACTGAGTAAATAAATTCAACTGAAATATGTCCAGAATTTCAATGGAAATAAATACGCATATGTATTATCACTCTTGTGTCATAGTCCGTTCATTTGTTACCAATTATTACTCATTTCATCTCTTTAAAAAATTAATTAATTCTTGTATCTACTGGTTATAAAAGTAGAAAAATCCTAATATTAATGCCATCTGCTCTCCTTCTCTCTGTCTCTTCAAATTAATGAAGGAAAAAAATGTATAAAATAATTGGACATTTTGAATTAATTTCTTCTTTGTTTGGAATTATTACTTTAATTAACAGAGTCAAATTAATCTTTCCTGTATCATCATTGCGTGTTTTCAACCAGACAATTTTTTAGGTGTTAAGTGATAAATTACATTTTAAATACTTGAGTTTTATACCATAAAGTCTTTGATTAATTAAAGATTTTTCTATTTTTAATATTTTGAATAGTTTTATGAAATTTGAGATATTTATTTTGATTGATTCTAATTAATTTGATATTCATTGAAGCTTTATAAATGTTTAATTCATAGCAGTACTATTAATAATGATAGCAGAAAAAAAAACTTCACGAAAATTCTTTCAAATACTTAAGTTTAGTTATACGCATGATTTTGAATTTCAGTTCAAAAGTAATTTTAAAAAAGAAAGTTAATTAAATTATGCGTCTTAAAATGCGGTATGTTCTGAATGTTCCCCGTCTTATTACGAAATGTTATATGCAGGCTTTAATTTAGAAATAATTTTATTCATTGGTTTACAAAATTTATCTTTAAATAAATTTAGAGGGTTTTATTGAAGCTTTAGACTATGGTTATATGTAATCGTTATTGATTATCATTTTTATCCGCAAAATTTTAACTAGTTACTTTATTTTTTTAGAATGATTATCTCAAATGCAACCTGACTAAAATATTTTATATGTGTCCAGGCTAAATCTTGACTTAAATTTAAAGAAAATTTTAAACTACAGGAAGAGTATTTCTTACTCCTTACAACTCACCAAAATATTTTCAAACCATATCACATTTACTTGCTTAAGTTCTTATATATATCCATTTCGATGAAATTAATTAAAATGTTGGTTTTATTCTGTAATATATCCGAGTTAAAGGTAATATATTAATTTAATTATGTTATGCATCGTTTCAGTTTGTAAAATTTTATATGCAAACAACTTTATTTAATAACGAAGAAAACAATATTCTTTAATAATTCAAATAAGCTTTCTTGTGGATAAATATTATTGATGAGATATATCTCTTTTTTTAAAAATACTTTTTAGAATATATGCTGCTGTACTGTACATAAAGTGACGAAATAAAAAATAAAAAAATTCTTATTCTTATTTTTAAATTTTTATGAAAATTTCGTTTTATTTATAGATTTATATAATGTTTTAAATTCAAAATTAATCCTATCATATACTGATATACTAGTATGAAAAATCTAAATAGAAGAAAATAAAACAGGTAATTATACAGTACATACCTATGATGTTTAAGTTTTCCAAATAGTGCTTTTAATCATTCATCACGTGATATTTCGTGCAATTATTAGTACCAACTAAAGGTATAGAGAACTTATCAAGACTAATCATGTAAGACGATCGTAATTATTGGTCTAATTATAATACTATCATTATTATCATTTTAAATACAGTAATTTCCTTAATAAGCGATGTGTAAGGGTCATTAAAATATCATAACTTTTGCAAAATTTTCACATGTAAGTTTCCTCCTTTATTGCATTCATAATTAGATATTTCAGCAATTTATATAGTAATGCATTTTAAATTGTCTAACTGGAATCATAATACTACGCTCTTTGTTGTATATTTTGTTTATATTTAAAAGGCACTTTTAAGAGTAATTTTGGTAATTTGAGGAGTATATGTAAATTCATTAATTTCTTATGCTGTAGCGCAATTTAAATCGTTAAGATAACTTTATTATATGAACATAAATACATGCAATATTATTATTAACAGCATTTGTTAACCTTTTACTACTTATGTTTAAAAAATAAAAGAAAAAAGGAAATATTGTTGAAATTGCAATAGAAGCGATATTTTATATTTCTATTTCGCATTAAATGAATAGTAAGTAAACACAATTGTATATCTGCAGCTCCAAATTCCAAACTGTATACTTCGTGTATAAATATATCTAAAAAAAATGAAAAACGGAATTAAAAACTCGTTGTAAAACCAATTTATCTATCATAAACAAAATAACACACATTTATTCTAAATCTTCTAAGTTATATATAAAGAAATAAAAATAAAAGTGTAATTTATTAGAAAAAAATTAACATTTAGTATGTCTACTTAATACATAAATATATTGATTGCCATCAAACTTTATTTTATTTCCCAGTAATTATGGAGACTAATTTTTAAGTTCTCTATAATAGTTACTTAACCATAAGTACTTCAAAACTACTTACTTAAATGTTTGAACATTTCCCTGAAAACATGTAAAAAGTAATTAAAAAAACATAAAAAGAACTGCTGTCAAAAAAATTTCTAGAAACAAAAATGATCTTATTTTAAAATATTGTAAATTTTACAAAATGTTTAGATAAAGAATTTGGAATTATCTGTGTGCCAAAATTCGTTTCTAGTGTCTCTATATTTTTAAAAAAGTATTATGAAAAAGTAGATTTTTACCAATAATGATATACATATTATCACACGTTATATAAAACTTTGGTATAAAAAAATTAGAATGCTAATTTGAGACATAATTTGCAAATAAATTATGCTAATTATAGTGTTGTAGGTTAGCACCACTTAATAAAATATTTTTTATCAGCTGATCGTATAAAATAAATCGAATTTTACAAATATTTAGCATTGGTGGTACAAAGGTTTAAAATATATAGAATAGTTGATTAAATTTAGTAAAAATTATATATAATAAAATATTTAGGACAATAATTTCAACCTTCATTTTCATGTAAATTCAAAGTTACTTTGAATTTACATGACCATAGAATCGGACCATAGAAGCTACTTTAAGTAACTTCTATGGTCCGATGTACATAGTCAAAACATTACATTGATTTAATATAAAGACGTTGGTGTAGGTTATCAAAGAAGAGAATCGAAATTTATACATATATATATATATATATATATATATATATATATATATATATATATATATATATATAATATAAATCACAGTAAATTAGATATATATGACATCTTATAATAACATCTCAATAAAATTAAATTTCAATAGCTAATATCACGTAAACAATCACTGAAATATTATAAAAATAAAATGTTTCACATTTCAGCTTTAACACAAAAGTAAATACTATATATAACACTATATCTTACTGCAACAATGTGATACATATACAATCATGTAAATATTTTATGCGGCTTAAAAAATTATCAAGCGATAAATATATAAATTAATGTAACTTGACATTTAATATATTGCAAGATATAGACTAATTTGTTTTGGAAAGTTCTTTGGTATTTTCATTGTACAGGTTACTGTACTAATAAAAGACAAATTAGAAGCCAATGATTTCAATTAGGTTTGGTGTGGTTTGTAGTAATACAGTCTAACTTTTGCAACACGAGGGCTAATGAGACCCAGATTTCAATTAAATTGTTGTAAAATGTACATGTTATAACAGATGCGTTTGAAAAAAGTAATTGTACGGCTTAGGAAGATATATATATATATATATATATATATATATATATATATATATATATATATATATATATATATATATATATATATATATATATATATATATATATATATATATATATATATATATATATATATTAATTTATTTATTTATATGTGTGTTTGAATATTATTTAATGCTATGGTTATCATCTACTTATTAACTTCGTAAAAATTCTTAATTTTGTATTAAACAATTATTTTAGTCTTTTCCATTTCATAAGATTTTTTTAACGAAAGTGAATATAAATTCAATAAACTAACATAAATTTAAGCAGAAAATTTTTTATATTACTGTAACAAATTTCTTTTATTTTAAATCTTCTATTCTGCTAAGCGTAAAACGCTTTAAGCAGCTAAGGAATTACAATTTTTGAGCTGTATAAGCTCAAACATATATGTAATTCATCAATAAATTATGGTTTTTTAGTGTCATTAATACATCTATTTCTTCAAAAATACCATAGAACAAAATGCAATTAAATCAACAGGTAAAGCATTTATTTCTTTATAAAAAGATTTAACACACGCAATTTTTTGCTGTCATATCATTTATGTAGAGAATTCATAATAATAGCCGTGATCTATTGCTCGTAGGTTATATACGACTCTTACCTGACACGAAAACTTAGCAGAATGTCTGGCATTAAACTTTTTACATCACGCATTGTGAAGAAGTTCTATTAAACCTTCAGATTAATTCTCTGCTTAAATCGATGAGTTTTGTTCTCATTTAATTATTTATTCTTAACTTCCAGTGTACTAAATTTAAGTTCCAAAATAAATAATGTTATTTAATTATATTGCTTCTATTAAGTAAAAAAATAATGTTTTTTAAAGTGCATTTGCATGTTTAATAAAATTAAATATATATATATATATATATATATATATATATATATATATATATATATATATATATATATATATATATATATATATATATATATATATATATATATATATATATATATATATTTATACCCTTTAACGCCTCATCTTATTTATAGTAATTTTCAATTCAATGTTTAAACATTTTTTTCACCAGATAAACTATAGATTCTTCCATTTATTTCCAGACAAATAAAATAGATATATACGGAAATGCTTGAAATATTTTTTAGGTGTTTTTTCTACTGTAAACTATTGCATTTTGTATAATTTTAAACTTTAACGTCTGATCAGAAAGCTTAATAGATTCAGGTGTTTTATTCACTTAATATTTTCAGAATTAAAATATGTTTTACAAGCTTTAGGTCTACAAACCATAATTTGATTATAATTCTTGGAAACCAAAATTTTAATGCTATATACCTTTCATCATCGAAATATACTCATTGAAGTGTTTAGAAAAATCTTTCAGTTTCTTCAGTACGGTGTGTTTAAGTAGGAATAATAGTGGGTAAATCTTGTTAAATTTGCTTGTTAATTCAGCAGCAAATTTGACAATATAAAACATCGTTAAGAAAATGAGTTACTTTTCTCTTAAAAGTTATATAGATTTGTTAAAATAGAACCGTGCAAACACTCATACTATATATAAATATTTAGATATTCAACCATGCTTATATATATATATATATATATATATATATATATATATATATATATATATATATATATATATATATATATATATATATATATTATATATATATATATATATATATGTGTGTGTGTGTGTGTGTGTGTGTGTGTGTGTGTGTAATAAATTTATTACCTGTAGTAACAATAATTATGTAGCTGCTTGACATTGTACCGAATATTTATTTTTACTTGCCCTTTCTACTGGGCAAGGAGAAACCTAAACAGCTAACAGTAAATGTTGTCGGGCCATATTGAAGAGTATGGCACAAGTCTAATTATAACCTTATTTCAGATCTGCTAAAACGGACATCTTTACTAATGAACAGACAACATAAAACACAAAAAAATCTCTCTGCTAGAACGGAGTTGGACCCATGAGTGAAGACAGAACATTTTGTTTAAGGGAATAGAAACTTAGTCAGAGAATTAAATTGTTATAATCGCTGAGCTATTTGCCGGGGACAGCTGGAAACGTGTTGAAAAAAAAAACAGAAAATTTATATCTGTAGGATAGAAAGCTTTAATAAATGTATCGAAAGAATTTTAAGTCGAGGACGCTGCTTTGATTAAGACATTTAAAGGCTGGAAAATGATTTTAAGGAATTAGAATGGAAGAGTGGAGGTTTTAAGGCTATTATTAAAGTTAAACAAGTTTGTTATATTACAGATATATATATATATATATATATATATGAATATATACATATATATATATATATATATATATAAAGAGAGAGAGAGAGAAAGAGAGAAAAATTAATGTATCTATGTAAGTGTAGGAATGTGTGTATATGTGTAGAATGTGTCGGACTCTATACAAAATAATGTAAAATTGTCAAATACAAAATGGTCCTAAATATTAAATTTATTCGCGATACAAGACTTTCTCTGAAGAAACTTGAATAAATAGCTCATATAATATGCTGTACGATATATTTATACGTCTGGGAAGAAAAACTGGAATAATAAACGTTGCTCTCTCTTGGGTAAATACAAGGAATGATATGTCGTTCTTCGAAAACCCAGAGGATGAGTTTCCTAAAATCCTATTTCTTTGATCCTGCCATATGCTTTGATCTTACTTTATCGAATTTCTTATCCCTGCAGTAGATGCCTGGGTTTTCGGGGCTCTGCAGATAAAGGTCAAGCACATCCTAGGGTATATAAATAGAGAGTAAAGATGAAGTACTTTACAATCCCGATTAAGTGAATTGAATGTTTAGAAACGTGATTTTACATAAAGCACTTTATAGACATTACGGTTACGTAATGTACAGTGAAGGTACTAGGGTTTATAAGTGGTTTGATACACATGCAAATACACATTCCCTTACATTACTTTATATATACATGTATGTATTTGTAGTATTTGTGTTTTATTTATTTTTAGAAGGGCAATGCGCAATTTTCCAGTTGATTACATTTCATTTAATCAAAGATATAATAGTTAACTTGATAGTAAACGTAACGGAATATCCTTACCAAAAAGCTTTTACTTTGAGCATGTTTTTCTTTTATATCTATAGGAACTAAAAGTAAATAATCAGAGAAATAGTCTTAGTTTAGAAAAGGTTAAACTTTGATATCAAAATACGACTCAGGTTGGCGTTCATGGATATTAATGTCATTTATTGTCCTTTGTGGATACTTTCGTAAATAAATAAGAGCTAACATTCATTGTTTAATTCAATTCTTCGTGATTATCATCTTTAATGAAATAAAATAGTTTATTCTCACAGCAACACAAATCATTTTTCATAGAAAGGCGATCTCATCAAGTTTTCCAATTAAAAAAAAATAAAATAAATGTTTGAAATTGCCTAGTGAACTTTTTTTTCTATTTCAGATTACGTGCAGAATAAATGTGGCATTTATTGGTTACGGGATCTGGATTTATTACACATTTATATTAGTAAGTGAGAAAAATTCTGCGAAATAGAATACGCCAATACAAATATTGTTCTAAGCTAAACCGATATATCACAATTAACATAAACAAATTATAATATTCGCCGGATGCTAAATATATACTGAACTAAAATATAAACAGACATATACAGTGCATATACTGGTGTTGATATCTTCAATAAAGTATTCAGTAAAGTCACAGTTTGTTTTTCTTATTTTTCTAGTACATTTTGGGTCATATAGGAACGTTTCTTTCGTCAGTTTGTATGTACTCCCAACCAGGAATCTATATGTGCAGAGTTTATGAGGTTGTTTTGGGAAACCCTGTATATATATATGATTTACATTAACAGTTATATTTTAATGAAGTATAAGTTTCAATTTCTCAATCACATTTCGACTAATAGAATATGATGAGGTTCTATTAGTAGGCTTCTGAGATAAAATATCTCTAAAACGTTACAAAAATTTATTTTATAATTGAAAAGTAAGAATGAAATTAATAATGAAATTGTAGTTCCAGTGAAAGTTTAAGAAAACAACGAAAGTGAAATCTTGAAGTATCTTCCTTTAAAATATTCATATTAATAAAAAGAATAGGAAATAAATTAACACAAGTTATTTTCAAGATAATTTTTTTAGCCAAGAAACATTTTGCTGGGCGTTATAAAAATATCAATGTCAAATGATGTCCGTTAAATACTTTTTATGACTTCTGGGTTTTGTCATTAAATATGATGTGCTTTAGCGTAAGTAATTCAACATTTCTTCCAAATTTTTTGCACCATTTAATGGTAATTTAATTGTTGTTTGATCGTCAAGTCAAACATTCTCTCCAAAAAGAATCTCAAAGAACCATTAAGGGTAAAAATATGCGGTAATGATATCTCAGACAGAGACACTTGATTTAGTTGATCTTAGATAATTCTTGGAGAAATGCTGGTCATTTAAGATTCTTTTAAAGGAAATGTTGTCTGATATATACTTAAAATGATTTATATGAAAGTAATTTGACAACTTGATAATGTGGAAAATGTTCTAGACGATAATTTTGTTATAATTATTGTAGTTGATAAATAAAGTATGTTACACAAGCTATTCTTCAGTCTACTGTGAATAAGGATTTAAATTGAGTACAACAAAAAAGTAGGAAGTATTTCCCCGTAGAATATTTCCTTTTACTGAAATGTAAGAGGTATATGTTTTTCAAAAAAGTGTATGTCTAGTGTAATTAACCCCTTGTCTGAGAAATATATTTGAGAAAAATGAGCCAAAAATGGAATATTTTCTCTTTAAATTAGTTAGTTTGTTATTATCATCAAATTGTAAGAAATAGATATTTTCTAAAATTATAAGTTATCGAAATAGCCACTATTGTCAATATTTTCAGATTTATGGGTATTTTAATGGATTACAGTAAGTTTTGTTCAAGTTACATAAAAAAATCAGATGGCAGGATTTTATGGTTAAATATGATAAACTTAGACGTGAATATTATGATCTATATCAACTGTTATTTATTCCATTACCCTCAGATTCCTTTGAATTTCAGAAATACTTTACAGTATTTCAGAAATATCAAAAAACAGTTAGGAACTGCAGAACTTTCAACAGAAAAGTATCTCTACCTATCGGGAAAATGGAAAATTAAATAATATGAATTAGACTAACCAATTTCGGTCTTCACGGAAGTGCAACACCTTTTTTTTGTCTTGTCCGATCTTAGATCGTGCATTCCAAAACTCGGGCTTCACAGGCAAGGTGTTAAGGAGGCATATATTCAATAATCCAAAGATTCAATTCTCACTTATAAACATAGTCAAAATAAATAAACATTTCTGTATTTTTATCAAAAAAATGCATTAGAAAATCTTACTAACTACTGAGTAATAGCAGATATTTAGTATAATAATAATTTTAATATAACTATTACATACCAACTAGGTATTCTGCACTTCTAAAATTTTAACTACACATTCGGATCTGTCTAATCTATAAGCTAAACTCGACAAAGCAACAATCTGTATTCATATTTTATACTAATCGAAATGAGAACAGAATTTTAATAGCTTTTTTAAAGTTTATATTTTTTCCATATAAACTGTTATATAAAATGTTACATATAAAATGTTATATTATACACATATCAATCAATATCTATATATAGTGGGTTTATTTTAGCGGTAATTTTTTTTAATGTACTCTGGGAACAGTTTCATAAACGAACGCATAACTTATAATCCACAATCAGCTTTATTTTTATTTTTATTTTCGTTGAATATTTAAAACATTTAATGTTAATCTTACGCGTATGTTTAACTTTTCTCTATATATTATGAAATAAATTATGGATATATATATATATATATATATATATATATATATATATATATATATATATATATATATATATATATATATATATATATATATATATATATATATATATATATATATATATATATATATATATATATATATATATATATATATATATATATATATATATATATATATAATATATATATATATATATATATATATATATATATATATATATATATATATATATATATATAATTGACTTCCTAATATAAATCGGAGGGTTTTTTTCCAATTAGTAGAGCTGCGTAGCTAATGATTGAGCCAATACCGAACTCTATAGTCTACCTTTGGGCTTATTAACCTATGAAAAGTTTTCACACCAGTGACAGGATTCGAACTCTGCAAAGGCCAACGTAGTGTGTAAAATGAGCGCTGTGTACTATGTTAATTGAAAACCTAGGAAACAAGCATTGTGTTCTATCTCCAGAACTGTGGTAAATCTATAGCTATTATACTGAAAAAAACTCAGTAGTACTTTTGGAATAAATCCTCAATTTCTGAGAAACGTTTAAATTTTAATACATATTTCATTGTACGTGTATTCTTCCCTGATTTCTGAAATAAGCGCCATATTGGATTTGTTTCAAATATTATTTACAATTCATTAAATCGTTCGCCATATTGAGAAAGAGGAAATGGTCCCTCGATTAGTAAGCCCTTTCTTGCCCCTACTGGTCAGTATACCACTTTTCAATATAGTTCAGCATCCTCTACGAGAGGGTTCTTTAAATGGGAAACGGTATGAAAAAAAATATGTCCTCAAAAGAGGCCATGCAACATTGCACGGCTGAGGTACCAAGTGAGTTTGACGAAACTGTCTTTTTCTTGTTCGGTGTTTTATTTAAATTTTGAAATTAACATGAAATTACTCTTAAATATCTAAAAAATGTTTTGGTAAACTTGATGGTAAAAATATTATAATTTTGTAGTTGTTTGATTACAAAGGTAAAATTATTTTATATCACTTTTTTAATAGATAATTCTTTGTTGAGAATATTGTTACTGAAAATACTTTTTGTTACAATTTAATAAATTGTCATTATATGTTACATAATGCATTATATTTTTCAAATGTGCTTTTGTAATATTAATAACATCATGTAATATATTATATATTAATGTAATATTAATAGTATATTAAATTTCAATATTACAATTTATTTTCAAAATTCATTTAATAATACATTAGTCTTTATATACACATCATCTTAAATAACATTATATGCAACAAATTATTTCAACTATAAATAGAAAATATTTTTAACATGATACTTTTACAATCCTTAAAAGCAGGAAATTCAATGTTTTTTAATGTACTCTTCTCTTCAAGTTTATACATTTAAAAATTCTTCAGAATTTGAGCCAGTACGCTACTTTGGAGATAGAAACTAAGATAATTTTATATTTTTCTTTTAAAAACTTGACGTTGCTCTTAATCCTACTTTGCTTTATTTCTTCGCAAATGATCAAGTTGAAAATCATTGTAGGATCAAAGATGACGGTTAGATTAAAGGCATGGAAATTTGCTTCTGTTCCCTAAGGTTCTGAATGAAAGATAAATCCTTGGCGTACACGATTGCTCTTGGGAATTCCGAGTTAGTTCCCCTTTTCTTCAAATTTCCCGTTGGCGAAATAGTCTAAAGAAATCAAATATGATATTTTCTATTGAAGGTCTACAAAAATAGGAACTTCTTGAAACGAATTTATATCTCAAAGAAACAATTTAAAAATGAAAAATATAAAAG
The DNA here is from genome assembly GCA_032207245.1 of Pardosa pseudoannulata. Classification (NCBI taxonomy): domain Eukaryota; kingdom Metazoa; phylum Arthropoda; class Arachnida; order Araneae; family Lycosidae; genus Pardosa; species Pardosa pseudoannulata. The sequence goes on along the minus strand of CM063504.1, from coordinate 161,066,969 downwards.
TTTTCTAGTCCATTTTTCAAAGAAATATAAAAACTTTATGAGAAAAATTACTCGAATATATTTCTTTTTTGTACTTCTTAGAAAGCAATTCAATCTCTCTTGTATTTCAGAGTAATTAAATAAAGCTACAATGTGAGAAGATTGTAATTTCAAATAGATATTTTACAAGATATGCCTAAGTTGTACACTGGAGTCCAAAGGAAATACGTAATTCTTAGAATGGGAAAAAAGTCAGTAAATAGATTAAAATTTATCTTCGATATTGTGATGAGGCGATTTAGATCTGTTATATAATTGATTCTTTCATACAAGAAGTAAAGTGTTCGGAATATATATCTGACCTCATCATATCTTTGTAACAAGACATAGGACCATAAATTTATATTCAACGGATAGTGTTGTCTTGTACGTTAGTCTCGGTCGGAGTTCTGATCTCAGACCCAGATTAGAATCCCGTCTCCGTACTTGACATTAAATAAGAATGTACCTTTGTGGAGTATTTGTGAGTCCCAAAGGGACAGTGTCCAATTAGAAGGGATAAGATTTTTCACGTTGGTGGTCTCAAGGCGGGGTTTAGACAGACCAATGAGATTCTTGCAGCTATCCCGACTGGACGATAAGAAGGAAGAGGGGACAAGGTTGAAATAAATAAATATGAAAAATCTAAAAAATGAAGAAGATGTTGTTCGGAGGTCCCAAAGAAGGTGTTCGATAGTCGAGACTAGAGGAGAGTCCGACAGAAGATGTCTTCGAGAGTCGAGACTAGAGGAGAGTCCGACAGAAGGTGAAGAGGTTCGATAGTCGAGACGAAGAGAGGAGTCTGACAGAAGAGGTTCGGATGTCCAACAGAAGGTATTCGATAGTCCAGAAGAGGAGAGAAGTCCGACGGAACGAGTTCAAGAGTCCAGCCAAGTCCAACGGGAAGTGTTCCTACATCAAATAGTACGGCCGCCCCCAAACACTCAGGAGGAAACCCCGGACCAGACGGACGAATTATCCATAGATACCCATCAACCAGCAGTTTCCCGGGCACACAATTTTAATCCTCAAAGGTACCCCCTTTTACATACATTTTGAAATTGAGATTAGGTCCTCTCTCTATTTACAAAATTACTTAAGTATTAAAAAATTGTCAGAACTAATTTAGAAGATGTTGACAAAGCTTAATTTATGAAAATTAGCATCAGTTTTGTATGTACATGGATGTATATATATATATATATATATATATATATATTATAATAAATTTACTTTTTTTATATTAAGCTAGTTTCGGATGCTGTTAATTTAGCTTTTAGTTTATCTCCATATTTATGTCTGTAGTTTCTCAGAACCTGTGATTAAATTTAGTACAAAAATACTTTACACAACGCAATCAAAATAAAATCACCACTATACATTTGATCACAGGTTGATACTCAAATATAAACGAAGACTACACGACATATGTCAATATTTAAAGGTTAAATATTCTATATACATTAAAAGTTTCAGTTGGCGTTGAAATATCAGAAACTTCTCGGTAAGTCAGAATGAATGGTAAATCGGATTATTCGATACAGACAATGAAGTCATACTTTGTGCAACAGTTGAGTAATAACAGAAATATGACGATTGTGTATTTTTCAAAAGAATGAGTTATCGGTAACTGGAATCTGGAGTTTATGAAACGAAATTATTTCGAATTATGGGTGTGTATCAATACGTGATATCAAAAACCAAGAGAAATTTTCCATGTACGGGAGCTATTACACAACGAGCAGTACAGAGTCAATCTAGAATTACAATACAATAATTCGTAATAATTGAGGAACTCCAGAGGCAAAGTTGTTCCAAAGAACTGGACTCAAAACCTGTGACCACAAAAAGAGTGCAAAGCTGGAGGGAGACTGTTTACAAGAGATTCGATAGTGTATGTCTATATATCAGGGAACCAACGGTTTGCCTTTTCTTCACGCCTTTACTTAAACGTGATCGTTTATACTGCAGTTTGTAACATTATATGTAATTATGGGACAGTGGGTAAATGTGATATGTAAAGTCGACATATACGTATTAAGGCAAAGAAGTTCGCCTTCGTTTTATCTTTCACCTCTAGAGTGTAAGACTTATCCTTCAGTGGGTCCCAATAATTTGGAAGCAGTGACCAAGCAGAAGACCTATAGGCTTATAATTCCGCATTGATTGTGAACTTCAAAGACGCTTTGACCACGAACATATTTTATGTTACCCAGTCAATCTTGACGAACACGATGGTCCTTAGACTAGCTTGGGCTCTGAATCCGCAACCCTCCATTTACAAGAGCATTGCCTTTGGTGACTGAGCTACAACAGCTCTTATAAAATGTAAAATGTAAAATGCATACAGCGTATTCTTTGATGTGTATTTCATTTTGTGCTGTTTGATATTTTTATCTAATATATAATAAACTTCAAACGTATAGGTTATATTGAAATGATATCAATAATTCCAATGTATGTAATTCATCATATGAAATTCGGTTACGAATAATTCTTGTATTATTTTAAACTCCAAGTATTTGTCATGTTACCTTTAGTCAAATAAAATAATTATTTGATTACATAGCATCCAATTTATAACAATAATTTATTTCCACAAATTATTTTTAAAATACAAAAATATTGTTACAAACTTAGTTAATACATTCTTATTCATTTCATTGCATTTATGCTAAATAATCTTTATATATCTAAGTTGCACACAATTACGATATTTTCGTGAGCTTATTCCTGATTACCTCATCTAAGTTGCATGTAATTAGACCTTGAGTAGCAAAATATTGACCGCAGCTCTCACACCCAGGCAACGAACCAGTTTATCTAATGTGACTTCTAATTATTATCTTGTCAAATGTTCTTACCCAATAATTTAGCATGGGAGTTCCTGTTCTCCCTGGATGTCCTTTCGGTTGAAAATCCTCACTGTATGTGCATCATTATACTGTATTCCTCGTGATGAGAGAGATTTTCGAGGGAGGCTCCAATTTTTCAGCACCTAATTTAACTGGTTGAAAATTAATATTTCTCTCAGTTCAATTTGCTATAGTATATGCATAATAAGACACCTTATAATTTGAGTTTGAAACTAGATTAGGTGCTAAAAAATAATTTATAATTTTCTAATTTAAAAGTTTTTTTTTACCTTTTGTAATTTAACAATTATTTATAATGTAAATAAATTTTAAAACTTTTATTAGCTGTATTCATATTATCAATTTATTTTAGATGCAACATAGATTTAAAAAAATTGAAGAAATATACCTCTTCTTACTACTTAGAAATTTCTCTAAAAATATTTATTAAAACGATGAAATTTTACATTTCTACTAAAAGTATTGAAACAGGACTAAAATAATAAAGTATTTTTAATTTGAATTTATAAAATAAATTGAAATATTCATACAATATTGAAAATACTCTCTGTATGTGATTGGAAATACTCACTGTATACGATTTATGTTACTAATTTTTGAAAAGTAACAGCCTGATATGCTATAGATAACACAAAACCCTGTATTAGAACTTAAAGTTTAGTCTCAGTGGTCCATAGCTATTAATATCTCATTCATATAATTTACTGATAAAAGTAGAGAGATTAGGTATTATAAAGAAATACTGCTACACAATTCTATCCAAGTATATATATAAATCAATCAATCAAATAAATCACTTATAAAATAATATATTAAATAAAATATTAAAAGTTAAAAAATTAATATTTTTTATAGTAAAAATTTCTTAAATATTATGAAATTAATAGAGGCGAGTTAATGTTTAATATCACAAATGTAACTTTTTTAATCTTACATTAATTGTAATATTACGACTTCCAGTTTTATGGAATATGGAAAGTATACATTTCAAGGTCAATATCTTCAAATTCCCTATTAATATTCACCGAACGATGGCCGAATTGTTAGGGTGCTGGCCTGCGGAACCAGAGTTTGTGGGTTCGAATCCCGCTGTGGCATGGATGTTCGTAGCCGTTCGGAATCGGCTTTAAGCAGTAGGTCCCGGTCTCATTAGCCCTCGTGTTGAAAAAAGTAGACCGCATTACTTCAAACCAAACCAAACCAACCCTATTAATATTCTTAGTAATGTGTTAAAATGCATCTAATATCAAATTATAAAGAATTTATTAAATTTAAAAAATATATCATACATATTTTAGACCTAATATTCAATATTTCATTTTAGATATAGTTGCTTACCTTAAATTCATGTACGGAATATACTTTAATATCAATCACATGCTTACAAAAATATTTTTTTTCAAATAAACATTTTAACTATTATATTTATTTTAATAATTATAAAGACGTGAAATTAAAAATATATTTGCATTAATATTAATTTTGCAAAATATTTTTACAACAACAATTTAACATTAAAGTATGTGTACCAATTCAGAAAATTTGGAAGTAAATTATATATAACAATAATAAATGCATTGAATATTATAAAAACATCATTGACATTATACAGCTTCAACAGTTATAGAAAGACTATAAGCTTTCTATACGTGTTATTACAGACAATTCCTCTAATATACTTCGAAGATGTTAAAACCCTAAATTATTCAATTATAAATAACAATAGGACGTTTAAATGGAAAACGGCTCTGTGTCGTAAAGTATAAATTTATTTTAAAATGTTAGTGTTTAGTAATATTTGTATTTTGATAATTTGTGAAATCACACCAATTTTGCATTTACATGAAAAATTATCTAAATTAAATTTATATTAATGCTAAGGCAGGTGACTAGCATTTATACTGTATTTACAATTTTCTAAATATACGTTGTTTTTTGAGAGTTTAAAGTACTTGGTAAAGTAAATAGTTTTGACTGACTCGAAGATAAAATATTTGGAATAACATTTACCTAATTAATGTCCAGTAATACTTCTATTGTGATACAAAATACATTCTTTCATAATCGATGCCAATTTTTGTAATGTATTTTTATTTAGAGTGTTATGTGATTGAATTTTTGTTTGCGAATATGGAAAATGTGTTTATTTTAATAAACTTTCTAAAAAGAGCAAACCTCCTAAATGTCACTAAGTTTAAATTAAGTTTACTTTTTTATAAATAAAAATACATTAAACTACATTCATAATGAGTAGTAAAATGATTAATTCTCCTTTACAAAACACTTTAATTGAATTTTCGTTCATTAGTGAAAATATTTCTCATTAGAGAAACACTAAATAGTTTAATGCAGGGCATTAATGATACCGGACATGCCCTAGTTTAGTGATAATATAACGAAGATATATTTAAGTTAAGAATCACCAGATTACACTCTGTATCTCTCAAAGAACTAAAATTGAAATTTAATGACCGAAGCTTCATAGTTTATCGCAAGAAATCAGTTTTGAAGAACGGGTAGATTTTGGAAGAAAAAAATATTAACTGTATTACGTATCAACTTAATTGTTATTTCTAAATTTCTGGAACCTATTCGATGCTATATTTAGCAAATAATAAGTTTTGATTTTTTTCCTAGCTGTAACAGAAAAATTTATTAAAATTTGAAATGATGGCTTTATGCTTTGGGCATTTGTACGATGTTCTGTTAGAGAATTCTATTATGTTAGTTAACTGTAGCGGACAGATTCTACAAATCTTCAGATTAGGAGTAAAACTTATGAATATTTAATTTTATATATATTAAAGAGGGGTTAAATAATACTGGAAAGTACAATTAAGATTTATTTAAGTGTAGCTCTATAAATAAAAAATAAAAATGTATTTATTTGCTTATTATTTATTAATGTAGCATTATATTATTCCTATATATTTTATATATTATCTATATATATATTTATATGTATATATATATATATATATATATATATATATATATATATTATATATATATATATTTTAGTATAATATTATATATTTTTATATATATATATATATATTTATATTTATATATATATATATATATATATTATATATATTATTTATCTTATATATATATATTATATATATGTGTGTGTGTGTTTAATCTATATTATATATATTATATATATATTTATATATAATATATATAAAAGCAAAGTGCAAATTATTCTTTATTATTATACATGTATTCACAAGAATTAATTTCTTGTTACTAAATGTTTTCTACTTACATTTTTATATTCAATTATTCACAGACTCTTTAATCTCTGTTTAAATATTTAAAGATTACCTAATACAAAATTCATTAAAAACTGCTTGATATGTAATGATCTTAAAGCAGCAATCTAAAGTGATAAAACAAATTGTACTTATACATGTTTTATTTACATAAATAATTCAGGCTAAGTATGTTTATTAATTAACTGATTATATGATATGTACAGTTTTATAAGATCATTTTGATTATATGTATATGTTTATATTCAATCATTCACAGACTCTTTAATCTCTGTTTAATTATAATAGAGATTACCCAGTACGGAATTTATTAAAAAATTGATTGATATGCAATGATCTCAAATTAGCAATCTAAAGTGATAAAACAAATTGTACTTATTTTTATTTACAATAAATAATTCGGTTTAAGAATGTGTTTTCAGGAACTGATAAAGTTTTCCAATATAATCAACAATAAATCTTTAAAGCCAATTAGCTGGAAATACATATTGTATATATCTATTTTTTTCTCCTTTCTAAATATGAGTGAGTTAAAATTATAGATATACCTAGTGTTTGTGATTTTGTATATTTAAATTGGTTTATTTGTTACTTTTTTATAAATTTTCACAGAATTCTTCAGATACATAAAATATAATTTTATGGCATGCTTACCCAGAAATTTACTGCAGATAAATTAGATCAAGGATGGGGTAGACTAATTTACTTGTTTATATATGTTGCGAATTAACAATTCATAAAATGTTAATTGGCAACATATCAGCGTTAAAAATGTAGATATACTTACTGTTTGTTATTATTTTTATTTAATTTGGTTTATTTGTTACTGTTTTATACATTTTCACAGAATTCTTCAGATACATAAAATATAATTTTATGTCATCCTTATCTAGAAATTTACTGCAGATAAATTAGACCAAGGATGGGGTTGACTAATTTACTTGTTTATATATGATGCCAATTAACAGTTCATATTCATTATTATTGATAAATAGAATATTCATATTACTCATGTTAATTATTAAGTACATAATTATATTCAATTCATATTAAGAAGGAATGCTAAAAATGTCTATTGAGCATTCACTCAGTTTATTTATTTTTTCTTCAATCATATAAAATCTGATTAGGTCACGTGTTAAGAAAACGAAAATTACGGAACATTAGTAAAAATGCAAATTTTTTTAACAAATTACAATAAGCAGAAATCTGTTCACGCCTAGTGGTCAACTTGTAGACGCTAACGATGTTTTCTAGCTTATTAAACCAAAGAAGTGATATTTGTTACTGAATAATCACTTTTCTGGGAAACAAAGCTACCTTAAACATTATTATTAACAAAAAACTTCCATCATAAAGTAGAGAAGTAACGTTTAAAAAACTATTTCCGGGAAAATTAAATCCATTAAGAAAAGTTCCAAAGTCATCATGAAATCGTATGTGCCTGGAAAGCAAATGTAATTAAGAAGTACTTATTACCTCTTTACTCACTAAAGATAAGTATAAAATTCAACATACTTTGTAAGGGAGTGACTTTTCGCATTTTTGTCATTAAGAATAGATGCATTTGGAGAATTGTAAGGCATGCATTTCAATGCTTTTAGCAAATTTACTCTCCGCTCACGTTTTAGTAAGCAGTGAACGAAAATGTCTTTTGTTGTTTTGGATAATTTGAATTTATTTGGAATAGTATACATGTCTTTGTGTCTGTTTACTCATTCAATCTCAAGCGTGTTTTTAAGTGCATCATAATACATCATTCGGATAATCTAATGACCTTAATTTATTTAAAGGCTTTTAAGGAGTCAAGCTTACTTTTGTTGATGTCTTTTATTTCATATGTATCCCCGAAGAAATGTTCTCTATTTTTAGAGAACAGTATATATAAAAATGCTATACTTCCAAACAATAAATGTAGATGTATATTTTGAATTAATATATTTATTGGGAATTCATTGTATAATACAGTTTTATTACAGGCATTTCTAAAACTTCTATATATTTGCATAAATATATGGTTCAAATATTTTTAATGCTATTTAGATATATGTATTAATTGGATTTTATCGTGTTCTTACTAACAGGAATAAACCATTTATGTATTTAAACATAAATACAGAAACATATACACACACCCATATCTATCTCTCTCCCTCCCTTTCTCTCTCTCTCTCTCTCTCTCTCTCTCTCTATATATATATATATATATATAAATATATATAATATATATAGTATTAAATATTCTCATTATTATATAATTCAATATTCTCTGAAAGACTAATGTAAATTACAAATTTTGTAAGATGTCAAAAGAAATATATTAAAAAATTTTAAATGCTAATGATATTAAGGCAGTATTATAAAGAAATACATTTTATATTCATTAGTAATTTATTATAGTATTTAATTTCTAATCAAAGTTTGTTATAAACTACATATTGTTAAAAGTCTAAGAGAATGCCTTTGATTAAAACAATTACAAAAACATAATTTTGGTGTTTACTATTTTAAAGTTTGCCCCAAAATCTACTATTCATACATTGAGTAACTCACCCTATACTCACCCTATAACGGAAACATGTTACAGTGGAGTCTTCTTGAAACAAAATATATTTTCTATTACGTAATATGTCATTATATTATTTAATTTCTAATGAAAGTTTGTTATAATTTCTAATGAAAGTTTGTCCAGACACTGCCTTTGATAAAAAATTTATAAAAAACATAATCTTGGGAATACTATTTTACGTTTATTCCCAATATTACCGTTTATGCATTTAGTCACAGTATACTCACCCTAAAAGGAATTGTCTTTACAGTGAATTCTCCTTAAAACGAAATATTTATTTGGAAACTCATATTACAGCTTAGATAATAATAAAAAAGGACCTACATAATATAGCTTTTTAATTTTTAATGAAATGGCTTTAAAATTATTTCATCAATTAAATTTTGACAATAATTATTTATGTGTATATTATCACAGAAACAGAAATGTCTCCTAAATGTATTTTTAACTAGAAAGAAATGCACTTATAATACACTTTATTGTAGATATATATACATGAGGTCAAATATAGTTCTACAGATTTATATATATATATATATATATATATATATATAACACTGGTGTGCAAAAATTAAGGACGAAGTCGAAAAATTAGCATATCAGCTGAACGAAGAGGCAGAGCAGACAGAAAGACCAATCAAGAGATTAAGTAAGGTGATGTACGGTAGCACATGCGCAGATATGCAGGTAGACGTAATGGGGGAGTGTCTGAGTAGTATAAAGCATGTTGTCGATGTAAGATCATTATTTCTGGCAAAGAGATTGCATGCCGTATAGCAGTTAAAATCACACCTAGTTGCTGCCTCAGCGAGAAATAGCAAAAAAGCAATCTATTAGACGACATCTGGATGCTTTTACCCAAGGTCGAATCATTGGGAAGTTGGAGGAAGGCCGCAGCGTTACAAATGTGGCTGCAGAGTTCGGAATTGCTCACAGTATCGTTTAACTTTGGAGATAATTTCAAACTACAGGAACAGCTATCCGGGGGTCGCCCACGAGGAACCACACCTGCAGATGACCGGTATATTGCCTTACAGGCCAGAAGAAACAGGCAACAAACAGCGGGAGAAATAGCTAGACACACGACACAGGCGACTGGACGACCGATACCGCGTTTTACCGTGGCCAGAAGACTGCACGGTGGTGGTCTGTTTGCACGAAGCCCTGTACGGTGTATACCTCTAACGCCTACCCATCGGAGAAGGCGTTCTCTGTGGTGCCGGGAACACCGGAATTGGAGAGACAATGAATGGGGACGAGTACTCTTTACAGATGAGAGCAGATTTAGTCTGAGTAGCGATTCTCATCGCATACTCATCTGGAGAGAGCGGAGAATCCGCAATCATCCCTCGAACATCATTGAAAGGGACAAGTATGGAGATGGCGGTGTTCTCGTTTGGGGAGGCATCATGCTTGGTAGTCGTACAGACCTTCACATCTTCGACGCAGGTTCAGTCAACGGGACCCGTTATTGTAAAGAGATTCTTCTTCCATTTGTGCGTCTTTTTAGAGGCGCTAAGGGTCCACAGTTCCTTTACATGGACGACAATGCACCATGTTATCGCACAGTAGCTGCCGATCAGCTCTTAGAGAGTGAGGATATTGAACGTATGGATTGGCCGGCACGATCTTCCGATCTAAATCCCATCGAACATGTATGAGATTTTCTAGGCAGACGCTTGGCAGCTCGTACCTTACCACCAGTAACGATTCCGGAGCTTCGATTGGAGCTGCAAGACCTCAACAACTCATTGACAAACTCACTCTCAGCATGGTCAGACGCTGTGAAACCTGCCTAGTAGTCAGGGGAGATCATATCCCTTATTAAAGACTGGATGTTTCTTGTTGAACACACATCACAGGGATGTTTCGGCCTTCAGTCGCATTGCGCTCCATGCTACTTTTTCAATAAAGCTTCTTTTTATCCCTCTGATTTCTCTTTTAGTAAGTGTTGCTTACGTTACTCATATCCTTATGTATTGGGGATTTTACGGTATTAAATGTGTTGATTTGGAAATCTTTTGTACAAAGTTATATTAAATAAACCGTCTCGTCCTTAATTTTTGCACACCAGTGTATATAATATATATATATAAGTATATTATATATATATATATATATATATATAATATATATATAATAATATATATATATATATATATATATATATATATATATATATATATATATATATATATATATATATATATATATATATATATATATATATATATATATATATATATATATATATACCGTGTTAAATCATACCTTATTATATGATTCAATAGTCTATGAAAGACTAATATAAATTACAAATATTTTAAGACGTCAAAAGAAAGACCTTCAAAATACTGCTAATATTAAGGGAAAATTATAAAACAAAATACATTTTATATTCCATAATAAGTCATTACATTATTTAATTTCTAATGAATGTTTGTTATTAGACATTTGTTACTACAGATTGTAAAACGTCCTGAGAAATCCTTTCATAAAAATTATAAAACTATAATCTTAATGAATACTATTTTACGTTGTTTTCCCACATATAGAATTCATGCATTTATTAACAGCATACTTCCTATAACGAAATTACGTTACAGTGAATTCTCCTTATAATGAAATAGTAATTTTGAAAGGGATATTACAGGTTTAACAGCAATAAAATGGACCTACATAATATAGCTCTTTCATTTTAAGGAAATACATTTAAAATTATTCCTTCAATTAAATTTTTACATTAATTACTTATGAATCGCCCGAATGATGGCCGATTGTTTAGAGTGCTGACCTTCGGTACCGGAGTTCGTGGGATCGAATCCACTGTGGCTTGGATGTTCGTAGCAGTTGGGAATCGGCTTTAAGCCCGGTTTTATTAGCCCTCGTGTTACTAAAAGTAGACCGTAGCACTCCAAACCAAACCAAATCAAACTAAACTTTTGAATCGATGATAAAATAAATTGAAATATGTCTTAATTTTTTTAACTAGGAAGAAACCAATTATAATAGACTTTATCGTATATATATATATATATATATATATATATATATATATATATATATATATATGTATTTATGCATATATGAGGTCAAAGATAGCTGTACAGATTTATGTGATATATTTTAATATCTTCATTCCAGACTATCTGTTTACATTCTAAATGAAACACTATCTCTAAATGAAAAGCATCCCATAATCAGCTGCTATAAATCATTAATAACAGAAAGCAGGTCATGCATAAACATAAAACTTCTCCTAACGGCTTTCAAAATTTCCTTCAAAGTCAAATGTTGCACTTTTGTAAGAGCATCTATTCTATTGTTTTATATTTTATGCTGTATGTAAATGCAGAAAATAAATACGCATCATTTGCATTACTTAAAACTCAGCTATTGAGCTCTTTCAATTGTGCAAAACATTAATTTCAGCTGCATATGTAAAGTTATGTTAAAGCAAATCATCAATGAGAGATGAAGCGTCAGTAATGAGAAGGGATTTGCGTGATCGCGTGACCCCGAATTTCTGTGATGTGAATTAATCATCTCAGTACTGGTCAAAGCAGTAATATTTAATTCGTATCATGTCAAGTTGAGAAACATGCTTAGCAGAGTACCGGAGTATTTAGTAGAGTTTTTTATATAGCTTGAAATATTACTGTCTTAATACCTCATTGTTTCTTTAATTACAATAATTAAAACTATACGTGACGGCAAAATTCTTAGAATTTGGAAAATTTAAAGACAAATTACTAGTTATAAAAAAACGGAAGAAAAATATTTTAACTAATTACTGAATGGGAAGTCTGTAATTTTTTATTGAACTCCTGAATAAAATAGACACTTTGAATGATTAAAGTAAACCTATCATCACTTTTGTGTAATACAAAATATTTAACATAGATATAAAATTAGAAATTGGAGAAAGAAATTAAATATTGTATCTCATGGTTTAATTTAACATCAGTAAATTATATTATAATAAGCTAATTTCTACCATTTACATTAGAAAAGTAATAATATTAAGCCTATTAAATGTATATTACCAATTTTACTCGTAAATAGTAATATTTGATTGCTCATAGTCATGGGCACTGATACAAATAAATCGGTAGATATTTATCATGACCATCATACATCGGAATAATATTTTAACAAATTACCGAATGTAAAGTCTGTAATTTTTTATTGGACTCCTGAATAAAATAGACACTTTGAATGATTAAAGTAAACCTTTCATCACTTTTGTGTAATACAAAATATTTAATATGTACATATAAAAGTAGAAATTGGAGAAAGAAATTAAATATTATATTTCATCGCTTAATTTAACATCATTAAATTATATTGTAATAAGTTAAGTTCTAACATTTACACTAGAAAAGTAATAATATTAAGCCTATTAAAAGTATATTACAATTTTATTCATATATAGTAATATTTCATTGCTCATAGTCATGGGCATTTCATTGATAAAAATGTATCAGTAGATATCTATGATGGACATCATACATCAGAATAATATTTTAACAAATTACCGAATGTTAAGTCTGTAATTTTTTATTGAACTCCTAAATATAATAGACACTTTGTATAATTAAAGTAAACCTTTTATCACTTTTGTGTAATAAAAAAATATTTAATATGTACATATAAATGTAGAAATTGGAGAAAGAAATTAAATATTATATTTTATGGTTTAAATTAACATCAATATATTTTATTATAATAAGTTAATTTCTAACATTTACACCAGAAAAGTAATAATATTAAGCCTATTAAAAGTATATTACCAATTTTACTCCTACATAGAAATATTTGATTGCTGATAGTCATGGGCATGTCATTGATACAAATGGATTGGTAGATATCAATAATGACCATCATACATCGGAATAATATTAAGATTGTAAGTTGAATATGTATTGAAACATATGCACTGTGACTGTTGATTGAATACTTGATCATTTTTCTGAACTACCTTAGTCGGAGCATTTAGTATATTCATATTTCAGTAACAAACCAAAAGATAAGCAGAAAATATTTATTAAAATAATGAAGTTTATATCTTACTACAGGTGCATTGGTGTTACATTTCAAAAAATGATTACTCATTGAATTATTAAATAATATGTCAATAAAGATATTCTTTCAAACGTGCGTAATTAGATAATATTTTTAATATTTTAAATATATTAAAATTACTGCTACGCTTAAATAATTTTGTAATTTATTGTTGTATTTGACCAGAGTGTTTAGTAGAGTTTTTATATAGCTTGAAATATTAGTGTCTTATTTCCTCATTATTCCTTTAATTACAATAATTAAAACTATACGTGACGGCAAAATTCATAGAATTTGGAAAATTTAAAGACAAATTACTTGCTTTAAAAAATGGAAGAAAAATATTTTAACTAATTAACAAATGTGAAGTCTGCATTTTTTTATTGGACTTCTGAATAAAATAGAAGATTTGAATAATTAAAATAAAACTTTCATCACTTTTGTATAATATGAACTATTTGTTATGTATATATAAAAGTAGAAATTAGAGAAATAAATTAAATATTATATTTTATGGTTTAATTTAACATCAATGATTCATATATTAATAAGTTAAGTTCTAATAAATTGGCCTAGAAAAGTAATAATATTAAACCTGTTAAAAATATACTACCAATGTTACTGAAACATAGTAATATTTGATTATTTATAGTTATGAGCATGCCATTGGTACAACTGGATTGGTTGATATGCATGATGCACATCATACGTCCAAATAGTATTAAGATTGTAGATTGAATGTTTATTGAAACCTATGCACGTGACTGTTGATTGAATACTTGATGATTTATCTGAACTACCTTAGTCGGAGCATTTAGTATATTCATATATCATTAACAAACCAAAATTTAAGCAGAAAATCTTTATTAAAATGATGAAGTTTATATCTTACTACAGGTGCATTGGTTTTAATTTTCAAAAAATTATTACTCATTGAATTATTAAATAATATATCAATAAAGATATTCTTTCAAACGTGCATAATTAGATAATATTTTTAATGCTTTAAATATATTAAAATTACTACAACGCTTAAATAAATTTGTAATTTATTGTTGTATTTGACCAAAGTATTTAGTAGAGTTTTGTATAGCTTGAAATATTAGTGTCTTAATACCTCATTATTCTTTTAATTATAATAATTAAAACTATACGTGACGGCAAAATTCTTAGAATTTGGAAATTATTCTAGTTGTTTAATTTTAAAAAGTAAATAGATGAATGTAATTTTATGCTTTTTATGGAGTTGATTGTAATATGATTGTTTAAACTATTCATTGATTGACATTTATAATATTACTTACAAAAATAATTTTCATGGCTTTATAAATTTAATTCGAAGTTTTTCTTTATAAAAGATATTTTAATTTAATTATATATCTATATTAAATAAATAAATTAAAGAATATTTTAAGTATTTAAATATTATTTCTTATATATTTAACTTATTTATGTTTTTAAAATTAAAAATGTAATAATTTTTGTATACTATTTATTAGATGTAAAAATAATTTTTTTATATTTAGTAACAAATAAAAAATCATAGACGTCATAAAAGTACTTTAGTTTTTTTGAAATTGTTAAAAAGACAAATTACTAGTTATAAAAAAACGGAAGAAGAATATTTTAACCGAATATATTACCGAATGTGAAATCTGTAATTTTTTTGGACTCTTGAATAAAATAGACACTTTGAATAATTAAAGTAAAACTTTCATCACATTTGTATAATAAAATCTATTTCATATGTACATATAAAAGTAGATATTGGAGACAGAAATTAAATTTTATAATTCATGATTTAATTTAACATCAATGATTCATATTATAATAAGTTTAGTTCTAATAATCTGGCCTAGAAAATTATAATATTAAACCAATAAAAGTATATTACCAATTTCACTGAAACATACTAATATTTGATTATTCATAATCATGAGCATTTGTATAAATAGGTCGGTTGAAATTTATGAGGCTCATCATAAGTCCTAATAGTATGAAGATTATTGATTGAAAGTTTATTGAAACCTATGCACTATGACTATTGATTGAATACTTGAAGATTTATCTGAACTACCTTAGTCGGAGTATTTAGTGTATTCATATTC
>CM063504.1:161028556-161036056 GCA_032207245.1 Pardosa pseudoannulata | reverse complement strand
AAACAAAAGCTTATCAGCCATCTCAAAACATTGACATTAATTTCTTTTCAGTTAATTTCAGACTAGGGATATAGGAATGAAACCACACTACTTAAAATTCTGAAATAATTTTTCTCAATAGAATTAGAATGTTAAAAGTAGAGTCAGCTAATTAGCTTAATGAGACTCATCCACTATACTCTCAAAAAATCTCCCTTATGAAGCGCGTGGTCCTCATGAATAATGATAGAATCTATCTGTATACCCAACCAATTACTACACTTTCAACACCAGGGCTATGGAAGATAATTAAGCTCTCTAAAAGGAAAAGAGTGATTTGCTGTAAGTATTTTACACAGAGGCTTAATTTATATTTTTCACGTTCATTACATTTTTATCTCGGCTTCAGTCCATTAATTAGTTTTTATCGCTAAAATAGTTACAAACAGTCATTTTAAAACCAAATATCGAACGTAAACTTTGACTAATAAGGGATGCACGGTTGAAGCATGTTCCCATGTACATAGGGGAGTTTCATACACATTTCAATTTTTCGCTTAAGTATAGTTCATATCGTTTCCACAATTTTAGAGTAATTGGTATTTAAAATAGCAGCATTTTTCTAAAATGTTACTCTCGTTTTTTTCGCAATTATGCTAATTGCCATGTCTATTCGAAAATGTTACCAAGTAGATTTCAAGTCACTATAATTTTTAATTTGCTTCTTCAAAACATTTTTATTGTTTAATAAGGAATTTTTTCTTCCTTTAAAATAATTGAAAATATGAATATTTACAAGTGAAATTAATTTAATACTATGATAAAGGAGTAATAAATAATTTAGAGAATATAATTTAATATATAAATTTTTAAGGCAAAAGTGTACACTACAAGACTATTATTTTGCAGAGTTACTAATTAGATACCAGTTAACAATAACAATTATGTTTAATTGCTGATGGCATTATTTGACATGAGTGCTATATTTATTACAAATCGTATGAAATTTATTGTCATAATTATTTGTAATGTGCATCTTATTTAAATTCTTCTTTATTTCCCTCTTTATGTATATTGATCATTTTGTTGCAAGAATATAATGTAGTAAATCAAGTTATCGTAGATAACAAAGCAAATTTATCGTCATTGAAAAACTATCCCAATCCCACAAATAGAAATTTAATTATAGCAACTAACACACAATGTGGGAGGTATTGTCATAACAGCTATGGTTCAATCAAAATACATTTTTTTGTTATCTTTGTTCTATTTTTATGTTTGATTATACTATAACATCCAGCATGTTATTTGGCTTTCTATTACTTTCATCTGTATGTATATTGATCATTTTCTTGAGAGAATATAATGTAGTAAACCAAGTTATGCATAGATAACATTAAAGCAAATTTGTCGTCATTGAAAAACTATCCCAATTCTACTAGTGACAATTTCATTATAGCAAGTAACACACAATGTGAGAGGTATTTTCATAAGATCTATGGTTAAATCAAAATACATATTTTTTTTTTATTTGTTCTATTTTTATTTGTTTGTTATATAACATCAATTGCGATAACTGACATTCTCTTATTTCCCTCTTTATGTATATTGATCATTTTCTTGAGAGAATATAATGTAGTAAACCAAGTTATGCATAGATAACATTAAAGCAAATTTGTCGTCATTGAAAAACTATCCAATCCCATTATTGTAAATTTCATTACAGCAAGTAAAATACATGTGAGAGGTTATTTTCATAAGAACTATGGTTAAATTAAAATACATATTTTTTGTTGTATTTGTTCTATTTTTTTATTTGTTTGTTATATAACATCAATTGCGATAACTGACATTCTCTTATTCCCTTTTATGTATATTGATCATTTTCTTGAGAGAATATAATGTAGTAAACCAAGTTATGCATAGATAACATTAAAGCAAATTTGTCGTCATTGAAAAACTATCCCAATTCTACTAGTGACAATTTCATTATAGCAAGTAACACACAATGTGAGAGGTATTTTCATAAGATCTATGGTTAAATCAAAATACATATTTTTTTTTTATTTGTCTGTTATATCACATCCATTACGATATTTGACATTCTCTTATTTCCCTCTTTATGTATATTGATCATTTTGTTGCAAGAATATAATGTAGTAAATCAAGTTATCGTAGATAACAAAGCAAATTTATCGTCATTGAAAAACTATCCCAATCCCACTAGTAGAAATTTCATTATAGCAAGTAACACACAATGTGAGAGGTATTTTCATAACAGCTATGGTTAAATCAAAATACATATTTTTTTTTTATTTGTTCTATTTTTTATTTGTTTGTTATATAACATCAATTGCGATAACTGACATACTCTTACTTCCTTCTTTATGTATATTGATCATTTTGATGTGATAATACAATGTAGTAAACCAAGTTATGCTTAGATAACACTAAAGCAAATTTGTCATCATTGGAAAACTATCCCAATCCCACTTGTGTTAATTTTATTATAGCAAGTAACACACAATATGGGAGGTATTTTCATAAGAGATATGGTTAAATCAAAATACATATTTTTTGTTTTCTTTGTCTGTTATATCACATCCATTACGATATTTGACATTCTCTTATTTCCCTCTTTATGTATATTGATCATTTTCTTGCGAGAATGTCATTAGTATACCAAGTTATGCTTAGATAACACTAAAGAAAATTTGTCATCATCGGAAAACTATCCCAATCCCATTATTGTAAAATTTCATTATAGCAAGTAACACACAATGTGGGAGGTATTTTCATAAGATCTATGGTTAAATCAAAATACATATTTTTTTTTTTTATTTGTCTGTTATATCACATCCATTACGATATTTGACATTCTCTTATTTCCCTCTTTATGTATATTGATCATTTTGTTCTGATAATATAATATAGTAAACCAAGTTATGCATAGATAACATTAAAGCAAATTTGTCGTCATTGAAAAACTATCCCAATTCTACTAGTGACAATTTCATTATAGCAAGTAACACACAATGTGGGAGGTATTTTCATAAGATCTATGGTTAAATCAAAATACATATTTTTTTTTTTTATTTGTCTGTTATATCACATCCATTACGATATTTGACATTCTCTTATTTCCCTCTTTATGTATATTGATCATTTTGTTCTGATAATATAATATAGTAAACCAAGTTATGTGTAGATAAACACTAAAGCAAATCTGTAGTCATTGAAAAAAAATCGCAATCCCACTAGGGGAAATTTCATTATATGAAGTAACACACAATACGGGAGGTATTTTCATAAGAGCTATGGTTCAATCAAAATACATATTTTTTTTTGCTGTCTTTGTTCTATTTTTATGTTTTATTGTACTATAACATCCAAAATGTTTTTGGCATTCTATTATTTCCCTTTTTATGCATATTGATCATTTTCTTGCCAGAATATAATGTAGTAAACCAAGTATGCGTAGATAACACTAAAGCAAATTTGTCGTCAATGGAAAACCATCCCAATAACACTAGTGGAAATTTAATTATAGCAAGAAACACTAAATGTGGGAGGTATTTTTAGAAGAGCTATGTTTCAGACAAAATAATATTCTTTTGTTATCTTTGTACTATTTTTATATTTGTAATATAACATCCATTATATTATTTGGTTATTCTATTACTTCCCACTTTATATATATTGATCATTTTGTTGCGAGAATATAATGTAGTAAACCAAATTATGCTTAGATAACACTAAAGCAAATTTTTCATCATTGGAAAACTATCCCAATCCCACTTGTGTTAATTTTATTATAGCAAGTAACACACAATATGGGAGGTATTTTCATAAAAGATATTGTTCAATCAAATTACATATTTTTTTATTGTCTTTGTTCTATTTTTATATTTGTTTGTAATATAACATTCATTATGCCATTTGCCATTCTCTTATTTCCCTCTTTATGTATATTGATCATTTTGTTGCAAGAATATAATGTAGTAAATCAAGTTATCGTAGATAACAAAGCAAATTTGTCGTCATTGAAAAACTATCCCAATCCCACAAATAGAAATTTAATTATAGCAACTAACACACAATGTGGGAGGTATTTTCATAACAGCTATGGTTCAATCAAAATACATTTTTTTGTTATCTTTGTTCTATTTTTATGTTTGATTGTACTATAACATCCAGCATGTTATTTGGCTTTCTATTACTTTCATCTGTATGTATATTGATCATTTTCTTGAGATAATATAATGTAGTAAACCAAGTTGTGCAAAGATAACATTAAAGCAAATTTGTAGTCTTTAAGAAATCATCCCAAACCCATACGAGAAAAATTAATTATAGCAATCCACACACAATGTGGGAGGTATTTTCATAAGAGCTATGTTTCAATCAAGATACATATTTTTTTATTGTCTTTGTTCTATTTTTATATTTGTTTGTAATATAACATTCATTATAACATTTGCCATTCTATTGCTTCCCTCTTTATATAATTTGATCATTTTGTTGATTTTGATTTGGTTTTGATTTGGTTGAGATAATATAATGTAGTAAACCAAGTTGTGCAAAGATAACATTAAAGCAAATTTGTCGTCATTGGAAAACTATCCCAATTCTACTAGTGAAAATTTCATTATAGCAAGTAACACACAATGTGGGAGGTATTTTCATAAGATCTATGGTTAAATCAAAATACATATTTTTTGTTATCTTTGTTCTATTTTTATGTTTGATTGTAATATAACATCCATTATAACATTTGACATTCTATGACTTATCTCTTTCTGCATATTGATCATTTTGATGTGATAATACAATGTAGTAAACCAAGTTATGCTTAGATAACACTAAAGCGAATTTGTTATCTTTGGGAAACTAAACCAATCCCATAAGTGAGACTTTCATTACAGTTAGTAACATACAATGTGGGAGGTAATTTTATCAGCTTTAAAACAACAAAATACATGAATATTTTCTTTTCTTTTTTTTATATTCATTTTAATATAACATGCATTACGACATTTGGGATTACCTTACTTCCCATTTTATGTATATTTTTCATTTTGTTACGAGAGCATAATGTATTAAACCAAGTTATGCGTGGGTAACACTAAACAAAAGATGTCATCATTGGGAAATTATCTCAACTCCACAAGTGGGAATTTAATTATAGTAACATACAGTTATTTTCGTAACAGGTCTAATTAAATCAAAATACATATTTTTGGTTTGCATTGCTTAAAATAAATTAATGTTTTTTAGTAAATTGAACATTAATAAAAACTTAAATTATTAAAATATAATTATACTAGATACAAATAAATTAAGCTGTAGATATAAAATTTGGAAACATTATATCAAATATTTAATAATCTCCTATCGTTTTTACAGAACACTTTGAGGTATATAACCCCCAAATGTATAATACATCCCATATCATTTGAATTGAAAGGTCTAACTGAAATAGATTTATATTAACACTCTAACTACTCAATTTGTTAATATAAACGGCTTCAAAAATTGCGTATTTTTTTCATATTTTAAATCTATATATATTGCAGAATTGAAATACACATTTTGTCTTTCTAAAACAGAATTTTTATATTGATTTTTATAACGAGAAACTAAACTGTCAGAAAAATTAATTTCAGATGCTATCACATACAAAATTTATTTTTGAATAAATTTCAATTGATTTACAGTTAATTTCTATTTATCATATAATGTCTATAATTGTATGATCTAATATAATTATAGTTCTAGTCATATAAATATATTTATTACATATTTAAACATCTTTTACTATATAAAATATATTTCACTGGTTAAACAGTGAAAAAGCCTGTTAAGTTTCATAATAAAGGAAGAAAAACACATGCCACCGAAAATCGTCGGATGGAAATATTTTGCTAACTTTCAGTTGCTATGGAAATCGCGGGATGAGCAGTCAGAGGGTTAACGGTTTGTAAAACTGCATGAAAATCCTGTTTTCAGCGTTATTTCTCCTTAATAACTGATTATTACTTGTCTTTCAGGTGTCGTGGATTCGAAGACGTGATTTTCACGTACTTACTGTTGGACTAGATACGTATACTACAGATGATCGTTTTGAGGCAATTCACATGGAAAGAAACAATGACTGGACTCTCAAAGTGAAGTTCGCACAACTCAAAGACGCAGGCCTGTATGAGTGTCAAGTTAGCTCAGATCCAAAAATTAGTTTATTTGTGAACCTTAGCGTTGTTGGTAAGTATATGAAAATTTTATTCATGTAAAATATAATCCCACAGTTCTAATTTAAAACTATTTTTATACTTTTACATTATTTCTTCTTTAATGTGGACTACCTTCTCATAAAAACAAACTTTTCATAAAATAACGATTGAAATTTGCGATTGGCCTCTCTACATTATAAGCCATTATAGTTTAAACATTCAGCTGGAATTATTTGTCTTAACTACTATGAAATTATTGGGAACATAATTAATGTAATGCATTTTACTAAAGCTGCAATTTTAAACGAGAATTTCACTAAGTTCTTTATAGCAGTTGTTTTTGTAACGTTTATTATGAAATTTCAAAACATCGTAACAAACATGGTAAAATATCACTATTGCTGTTGTCATATGCCATTGGTCATTGACAACATTGGTCAAACTAAGGTCATTGTTCAAACCAAGCACGATTTAGCCACAGGTAAATTGTAGTAAGACGAATGTGTCAGACTTTCGTTTTAATGAACACCGTTAAGGTGGAATAATGACTTTGCTCAAGTGGGTCCTCTTAATTTTGAAGCAGAGACTAAGCATAAGACCCATAGACTTAGCCTACCAACCCCAGATCTATTAACTGAGAAGGTAGAGGACTTTGTGACCACGGACATATTTTACGTAATCCAATCACCGTGAATGAACACTGGGACCTTAAACCGGCTCGGGTACCGAACCCGAAACCTCTCATTTACGAGATCATTCCCTTAGCCCACTGAGCTACAGCAGTTCAAATTCTAATTATAAATTGCTTTACTACAATGTAGTTAGATGCTAAAACACTTAGAAAAAATCGACATTTTTCCAAAAAAAGAGAAAAGTGTAATTGTATTAAATATTAGAAAAGTAAAAATACACTTTATAAAGAGTATACTGGTTTTCTTTTTTCATGTTTATCTCAGAATTGGCACCTTATTATATATACTGTACGCAAATGTTTGTAACCCAAAAGATAAAGTTGAAGAACTTTCATATTCTGAATGCTATTTGTTATATACAGACTACGAATTCATAAACTTAGAAATCTCTTAGAGAAATAATAATATCGTTGGTCTCATTCCCATAATTTAAAAGATAATCACTAGAGAACAAGATAACTCTATTATTCTTTGAAAAATATTTTTCTCAGAATTGGCACCTTATTATATATACTGTACGCAAAATTTTGTAACCCAAAAGATAAAGTTGAAGAACTTTCATATTCTGAATGCTATTTATTATATACAGATTACGAATT
>CM063504.1:160953556-161023556 GCA_032207245.1 Pardosa pseudoannulata | reverse complement strand
GCATAAAAGTAATTTTACTATATAATGTATGTTAAATTTATTATTTTTTCATACATTTGTAAAATATATATTTATTTAAGTTGTATTTAAATGTTGTTTACAAAGTATCATATGTTTATGTTAATGTTACTGTTATGAATACACTTTTAAGCTATTTGTACGCTTATTTTGTGTATAATTATGATTAGAAACTCTTACACTATTGACAAATTAATACTTATTAGATATATTATCAAATTATTATAATCTGTTTGCTTCTTTTCATTTCATTTCATTTCATTTCTTTTTTTTATTTTTATTTATTTTTTTAGGGTGACGTAATTTTTTTTTTAATTTTTACTTTAAGAATGTAAATATCTGTTATATATAATGCATAGAAATATTTATTATCTTTTACATATTTATTAAAAATATATTTATTTAAGTACGTTTTAAGTGTTGTCGAGAAATTATCGTGTTTTTATGTTACTATTACTTTTATGAATAGAGTTTTATGATATGCATACCCTTATTTTGTGCATAATTCCGATAAGTAATTACACTATTGAGAAATAAAAAAATTATTAGAAATATTATGAAATTATTATAACCTACTTTCTTCTTTATTTTTTTAATTTAAATAATAAAAATGATTGTACTTTATAATGCATGTTTAATTTATTATTTTTATATATTTATAAAAAAATATATTTATTTAAGTTGTATTTAAATGTTCTCAATTTAATATACTGTTCACACACTTTTAAGCTGTTCGTACCCTTATTTTGAGTATAATCACGATTATAAGCACTTACACTATTGGCAAATTAAAAAAATATTAGAAATATTATCAAATTTTCACAGCCTATTTGGTTCTTTTTATTTATTTTTTATTTATGTTATTTAATTTTTTAAATATAAATTCTTACTTTTAATTGTTTTTAATTTAAATAATAAAAATGATTGTACTTTATAATGCATGTTTAATTTATTATTTTTATATATTTATAAAAAAATATATTTATTTAAGTTTGTTTTTATGTTCTAAACAAAGTATAGTGTATTTAATTTACTGTTCCGGTTTGAATACACTTTTCAGCTATTCGTATTAAGTTATTATTTTTTATATATTATTTAAGTTATGAATGTTACACAATTATTATTATTATGTTACTTAAAATTATTTTACTTATTCTTCAAATTTTTTTTTATTTTTTATTTTTTTTTTTGATTAAAAATATATTAGAAATGTGTAATTTATAATACAGTTTTTTTTTTTTTTATTTTCTTTAATTTTTAAATTTAATAATAAATAATTTATATATAATGCTTGTTCAATTTATCATTTTTTAATATATTTATAAAAAATTATAATTATTTAAATTAGGTTTAAAAATGTTGACAAAGATCGTATTTATTTTTGTTATTAATAATTTTAATGATTTGCACACTTATTTTGTGTATAATTATGATTAGAAACACTTGCACTATTGACAAATTAAAAATTATAAGATAGTAAGAAATATTAAAAATATTTGTTTTATATAATATAATACACTCAACGAGTGGGATGTTTTTTATAAAATGTAAGTAAGAATAAATTATGTATAATAAAAAAATTATTTTATATTATTCATAATCTTGTTCGTTTATTTATTTTGTTAATGTTTCTCACAAAGAACGTGAATTTATTGTACTGTTCCTTAGAATAAAATTAAAATAAGTTCCTTACCCTTATTGCTCCATAATTATTAATAAATACATTATAAATTAAAAATTTATTTCGAAATATTATCAATTATTATAAATTGCTTCTTTGTATATTATTATTTTAGGTAGATCATGAAAACAGTTTTTGTAATCTTTTTTTTCAACATTTTGTTTAAGAATAAAAATATCTATTATAATAATCTTGTCAAAAATTATCATTTTTAAATATGATAAAAAATTATATTATTTAAAAATTTTTAAATGCCAAATCGTGTATTTAATATAGTAATAATTTTATGAATCACTTTTATGTTTTTTGTACCCTGATTTTGTATAGAATAATATTTATAATCAGTTATTACCGATAAATGACAAATTATTGGTCATACTGTCAGATAATTTTATTATAAATGTAATACAGGGTTGAAAGTTCAAACGAGTGGGATGTTTTAAGAATTACGAATAAAAGTAAAATGTATGACTAAAACATCTTATTGTACAAAAATAAAAAAGTAAGATCTATATCTATGATTAAAACGTGTTTGTTTATTCTTCCAGTTAATGTTGCACTTGTAATGGTAAACTGACATGTGAACGATTGTTCTTAGTATTCAAATTAAAGTAAAGTTCACAACATAAGAAAAACAGCATATAGCAACATATTTATTACATTATAAATTGTATTATATGAAGGTTCTATTACAACATTTCGTTCAATGTGGTTATTGCAGATCAAGGAAGAAATCACTTAAACTTATGGTAGATGATTTTTACTCACCATTTTATCGAGTCTAGCAGTGACACAAGCAATACATGAAATAAATCTTGTAATCTAAATTATATGTCATATCATCTGAGCAATAAAATAATAATAAACTACACTTATTAGCTGACATTCATAATACAATCACTTCCAATAAGCACGATGATGACAATGCTATTTTCCGTAAGTCAATCAGAATTGAAGGGGATGCAATTCTTTGCAGAGGTAGATGGAAGTATGCAAATATGTTAGTTAATAGCGAATCGTACTTTCATGTCAAGAAATACGCAAAAAGATCAGTCTTATAATATGCCAGCTTTATGAAGGGTTACAGAAGTTGATTGTAAGTGCTGATAGAAGGTGTTTGAAACTTTCGTACAAATTATTTCATGACATACCTGTTTCTACGATATCCTTAAGACGAATGGAAGATTCTGATCTCTTTAGTCCTGTGGGGCTTAACATGACAGCGGAGCAGGAGAGTCTGCAGGACAGTAGATCACAGATGTTGCTCTTTTCTACGGCGTTCATCTTTCGTAATTTCACGTTTATGGAAATAACTTTACACACTTGAAAACTGTTCCAAATCATAGGCGTGTTTAATAAACCCACAATCATATATTGCTATTTTAACAACAAATCACAATGACCTCCACATAATCTTTTACAGTCCATTTGTAACATAATCTGCAGCTAATAATTCCGACGATTCATACAATAATTTAACTGTTACCTTGAGTTGCGTTTTCTATCCGGTCGAAATCAAGCAGTGTATGTTCATTTTTTCAATTTACATCTTCGTGCTTAACTTTTGGAAGTGATTCTAGAAATCCATTATTCATCGTTTCACAGTAAAAAGGGTAAAAATTTAAAATTTTAAAATGACATAAAGCCTTTCGTGCTTTAAAATCTTCATCATAAAAGCCTCTTTGTAATTCATCATAAAATAAAAAGTCCTTTTAAAAGTTATTTATTACAAGTTTTTTAATAGCTCTCTAACTTTTAAAATATATATTTTTAGAAATTTTATATAAGATTGAAGCATGTGTCAGGTTTTATCATGTACACCAAAACTTTAAATATCTCTATCAATTATATGTTATTTTAGAATTTTTATAATGAAAAATATATAATGGAAGCTAATAAGAAAAAGGTCTACAATCGAAAGTACTTTTAAAAATTAATATTTCATATTAACTGAATTATGTTTTAAATTTTTTATAATAAATATTTGGTAGTACAAACTTTCTGTTCATAATCAAAACCAATTTTGTTGATATTTATGTGAGAAAATTTTTGATGGGCCTCCGAAGTCGGACACTCGTTACCGTGTAACGCGCAGATCTCAATAAGAAATTAGATGTTTTGGAAGTAGGGTTCGGTGAAAACCTGGTGATAGGAAATACACTGAAAGTGGTGTCTGTTTCCAATGAAGTTATATCGTGCATTTCTATCTGGAAAAGTATATTGCAGCGTTATTGCTTGCATATAAAGGTTTATTTGTAGTTAACAAAATGTTGCGTTATATTATTGTTGGACTGTTCATTTTTTTCTTTCAGGGGAAAGGCCTGCGGCAATACAGCATGATGCCAACATTTCCACATCCTGTTCTGCAAGTCCTAGCTTCTCCTTCCTCTTTTTTCTGGTGATCACAGCGATTGTCGCTAGGTGACAAGTCTATTGTGTTACAGAGCACGACACACTTGAGCTTTCGGCTCCAATTGAAGTACGCTAAGGACTAAGAATTGGAGAAATAATGTAACGCATGGACGTGCAGAAAACTTTTCACAAGAAAAAAAATGTATTGCTTTCAGAATACCCTTTAAGTTATAACCGCAATTTAAAAGACTACAGGTTCTATGAATGAATCCAAACCGATAGATATGTCTGTGTATGTGTATAAAACAAAGAACATTCTGATGTATAACTGAAAAGTGAGGAAATTGTAATTTTCCTTGAATTTTTACCACCGTATCTACGTGCAGTTACATTCTTTTTATTTTCGTTCCTGTAAATTCCGAGAACTGTCCTTCTGTACAGTATCGAAGAAAAATAACTGTTACTTTACGTAATGGATATCCATGATAAAGGGTTGAGTAGTATCATATGACTTACACTAGGAAAGAAGACAGTTGAATCATTTATCTTTTAATTGGAAAGAGTTAAAACTTACTTGAATCTGAACCCAATCATTGTGAAAAAAAAATAATTTATGTGAATGTATTCTTAAATAAAATGTGAATTTAAATTAACACAATCAAAATTGAGTATGACTAGCAGTATTACTGCATATTTATTGAAATTATCATACAGATTCGAGGACCATTGTAGAAAGTATTGACCTAAATTATTTTTGTATAATTCATGGAAATTTGAAATGAGTTCTTGTTAGTGTTAAAAGCAAAGCAGGAAAAAGAAGACAATACAAGCTGGGAAATCATTTTATGGCGATTATGTATGATTTAAATTTTTTCTTTTTTTTCGATATTCAATTTTTTTTTCTTCCAGCATTATTTTCAATAGACTAGACTTTTTTCTACATAAAGTATTTCTTTAGATTCAGAACATATTTATTTGTATGTCATATTCGAAATGAAGTCTATGCGCTAAGCTTTAATTTGATGAAATATTTAAAATTATTAAAAAACTTGTTTACCATTAAATTTGAAGAAAAGCTACAGATGTAGAGTTCGTGTTTTTATTATTTGTTTTATTATTTCACGAGAGGTTCATAGTTTTAATTTATAACTTCTAAGATCTGTTTTATTTCCAATGAAAATGATGCATGGTTGAATATAAATTTTATTTCAGGACTGAAGAAGATCTGCATTTAAGCACAAAGCAGTACTCACAACTCAGTGTTAAAACTTGTTTTGCTTGTGGTTAAAAGTATTACAATTCAGGATATAAATATTTGTAATAACATTGGGCAGACAAAGATTTATTTTTGAGAAAAAAAAAATATAGAGGACTCCTGAAATTTACAATGATATCACAAAGATATTTTAAGATGGAAATATAGCTGGTTAACAAGCTTACATCATGTAGAGATAGGAACGAGCTTTGTAAATCAGAGAATAAGTATAGAGGACATGGTGCTAAGCTAGAATAGGTTCAACAAGAGAAAACTGAGAGTGAATGGAGATACCCACATTGTTGTTACTATATATTTCAGTAACGGTTATTACGAATGAAACCCTTTATTAGATTTTTCAATGGCTGAATTCATATTTACGCGAATTCACGAATTTCCCCCAAAGCCCATTACTATTGTGACTTTGTATATGTTATTGCTCTGATGATGAACAACACTGTTTTACACATTTTCTGACTCCTTAAAGATAATACTTAAGCACGTCGGAAAGTAAAGTATATAAAAAGAGTGCTACATTAAAGATCACTTACTGATTTTATACATTTAAGACGATTATTACAAATTTTTTCAATGATTTATTACTATAGTGAATACTATTTGTTCCCACGTATGTTAATGTTAATTCTTTGTAGTATAATTTATTACTATAGAGTTAAATTTTAATAGATAATATTTAAACGAAAGACTTAATAAATTATTAATCTACAGAAGAAAATTTGCAAATAAAGAGATGGATAGAATATTGTTAAATTCTCTAAAATACTGTATCACACATTATTTAAATTTTATTTTATTAGAACAACCTTAAAAATTTATTCTTATTTTAAAGAAACTGAATTAAGAACTACAAATTTAAAAATGATATAACTAATATGTCTTATAATGCATTTAAAGAAATTAATTTTTATTATTATTAAAATTCAAGATTTATTATCAACAACTATGCTTTATTATAATGTTCATCTGCAAAGTGTTTACAAATGCAGTTTTTTTTTCTATAAAAGGAGTTCATATTTAGAACACATTAAACACGTTGCTCACTGATAAGTTACTAAAGATAAATATTGAAATAATTCTTTTACGAAAAAAAAATATTTTTCAGGAATGATTCCATAAAAATCTTTATTTAAAATAGCTCTAAAAACATAATTTTTGTAAAATTCATTTAAATGCCTCTTTAATGTTGGGAGAACTCATACTTTATCGTAATTTATACTGTAGAAACTAGCAACTTGCATGAATGTTTTGACACTACAATTTAATTTATAAGTGAACTCTGGATACGTATTTGTTAGATTCGTATTTTATAAATAAATTATCTTAAAATTTAATTTTAAACAATAAATTCCAAGCAATTCCCACCACCGAGACTTGAAAAAATATGAAATTTAATTTGGGAGTAATGCTTATTTTCTTTCATAACGAAATAAATTTATAAAATAGCAAAACAAACTCAAAGTTTTATTTTAGAAAAATATAGAATGTTTGATATAAGTATAGTTAAGATATATTTTTAAAATGTGTATTGTAGTATTGCATTTATTTCAATCAATAAGAAAACAAGTCAAGTTTTATTGCATTTATTAGATAAAATAATCAAATATAAACTAAAGAAAACATTATATCTAATAATATATTTTATGCTACTTCAGAGCATAAAATATACTCTAAACATTATTGAACAAAAATGTGAATTTTTTTTTAGAAAAAAAAACCTTCGCACCAACTCATGTATGATTTAAAGATTTTTTTTTAAATTACAACGGAGGATTTTTAATTAATCTACATTAGTTCATATGTAATGAATAAATTTTTTTATAAAATGTTTAGTTAATGGGTTCTTTAAATTGACACAAAACAATACAGTTTAATACAGATAATTACAAAGAAATTTCTTTAAATATTGAATGGTGTTCAAATCCTAGACTTCCAATTGAAATATTACGCTAAATAACATAATTATGTTTACATAAATTAAAAAATAAATTATTATCTTCATTACTGGAATATTCTTGTGTACGTGTACACTTTTGCATAATTTTTCAGTAATTAGAACTTAAATTAATTTTGAAATGATCACACATTTCATAAGTAATGAAAAACGATATGAGATTTATTGTCATTATTACAATATATCATTTATTTATGCAGTGCAAGAAATTAAAATAAAAATTAATAATTTGCTTTTATTTGGATGATTTTCTTTAATTTTTATGTGTGATTTAAGCTTTACAGCAAATATTTTACTCTCCCTGCTAAGACATACATACTTTGCAGAAGAACAAATCTTAATTTGGATGTATCTAGCCCTTTCAAACACCGTATCATGTATTATATATGTGCAGTTTTATAATCATTACTGATATTTGATGAGTACTTGAGAATCATTTGGAAACAATTTGAGTAATCTTCCATTTTGAACCGTTCCTATATTGCGTCCCATTTAAAATACTCAATGTATTCAGTACATGAGTATACACCATTTCTGTGAGCGTGCAGTTATCTTTAAGTCACCACAACTGTCTTTATTTTCTTCATAAATTATCTTGCTACTGTACATAGTGCATTGCTTCATTTCTATGTATATGATCGTAGATAACATCTGAAAGTATAAAATGAACATGTATAATGTGTTTACTAAATTAACTGATGAACTAAATAAAAAGAGTAATGAGCTTTGTGAAATCATTGCTATTAATTTATTTTATATTCTGACATTTTCAAATACACTGCTGACTTTAGCACAATAAGAAAATAAACGTCAATTGAAGTAATATTTTCGATATGATTCTAATTTCACAAAAAAAGAAAGAATTTCTCCAAGGTAATTTTTACTTTTACATAGTTATTTTAGGTTATTATTTACATTTACAGTAATTTACATTACATTTATAGTAATTATTTATTAAAGCTGAATACATCATTAAGTATGGTTCAACATTTTTATAAGCTGGAGGAATTTTGCTGAAAACCTACAGAAAAATGTTGCTACAATAATCTTATGAGGACTTATATAAGACTAACAATTTATCAGGATTTATTTGTTATGTATTACAGGTATTTCTTTAAAAAATATGTTTAAGGTTTGTATAATGATTTACATCAGAGGTGGTTACTGTTTTTAACCTCTATATGCCCTAAACTTTTGGTTTTTTGGAATGCTAATGTTTACTATTTTGCAACACGAGGGCTAATGAGACAATAACCTAGTACTTAAAGCCGATTTATAACGGCTGCGAACATCTATGATAGTAGTCGGTTTCAAAACCGCTAATTCTGGTACAAAAAGTAGCGCTCTATCATTCTGGTATATTTCAACACTACATATTTTCGATCTTCAAACAAAATATATAGAAATTACAAATTAATTATGTGTTTTATTAGATTGATATACTAACAAAAAATGCAAATTTGTTTCCGAATAGTGAAATTCACTTTAAATTATATGATATGTCACAAACAAAAGTTGTTTACAAGTTATCATACTTTTCTCTCATGTCATGACAAAAAAAATTGAATAGTAGTTTTTCTGAAAAAATTGAAATAATGAATGATATAAATAATAATCAAGACGTATTGTAGATTAGTCGATTAAAAACAGTGGTTTTAAACAGATACTTGAAACTAATTTATATTGCTTTGAAAAATCTACTTCAAAATTTAACTTGTTGTTATCAATAAATACATTTATAAAAAATGTTTGCAACTTGAAAGCAAAATCTTAGTAATTTTTAAAGTTAATAAAATAAAAGTTAGAAAAAAATGTTATTTTCTTAACACCTTTATGTATATTAGGGTCAGTTTTATTCATAGCATATCTTTTAAAACAATGACTTTAACACATTGTATGCGGTACAAGTACTAGTTAATTTTCTGACGATTGATACTTGAGCACGGGATAAGTACTAGTACGTTTTCTGCCGATTGATATTTGAGCGCGGGTCGAGTACGGATAGTGTAACAACATGTTTTGTTTGTTGGGACAAAAATAACGGTGTATACAGGAAAACGAAGCCGAATATCCTTATCTACTACATAGTTTCTGGAAAAATTTAGAGGTCCTGTATAATTCCACAAAGGCGAAAATATTAAATATAAAAAATTCTTGTATGCTGTCGCATTGAAATGGGTAACTGATCAATTACCTGAAACTAGCATTCCAGATCCAATGGCGGCCACATCCAGTACACAAAGGGCACCTTAATATAACCCTTCTAGAAGATTATCATTGGATATGCGGAAACATATGAAAAAATTATTCTACTGGGAGAAAGAAAAAACCGCAAAGACAATGTCGTGTGCGTTCTGTGAAAAAAGTGCGGAGTGAAACAACATACATATGGCAGTTTTGCTGTGTACCTCTTGATAAAGGAAAATTCTTTGAATGTTACCACACTGTACCAGATTATTAGTTTTCTGATTGCTCGTTTCATTTTTTATAATGTAAAAATGTTAATATATATATATATATATATATATATATATATATGTATAATATATATATATATATATATATATATATATGTATACTATAATTTGAAAAAATTAAAATTATATACTATTATTTCTAATTTATTTTTCATATTTACGGTACTATTATAAATTTATCCACTTAAAATCTCTTATTTGTTACAAAACTCTTATGGTTGTTATTTATCTATTTCTATGTATATATTTGTTTATATATTTCAATATAAAATATGAAAAATTGGATAAAAAATGAAATAATTTTCGATCTATTGATATTTAACTGAAAAACTAAATTTACGAGCAAAACGCCCGATCGCGGTACAGTTCCGCTGTGAAATGTACCCGTGCGCAATGTTTTAAGATCTTAGTTGCTATAGTAAATGTTACCGTCAAATACAGTTAGAATAACACAATGATTAAAATATTTCTTTTTTTCATACAAAATAGGTATCGTAATAAAAATTACTAGAAATACAGTTAGAATGAGACAATAATTAAAATATCTCTTTTTCTAGTAAAAAATATCTATCTTAACTCTTCTAAGTTCAAAAATTAATAAATATTTGATGAAGTAATGTCAA
Organism: Pardosa pseudoannulata; assembly: GCA_032207245.1. NCBI lineage: Eukaryota > Metazoa > Arthropoda > Arachnida > Araneae > Lycosidae > Pardosa > Pardosa pseudoannulata. Next base: position 161,013,178 of record CM063504.1, on the reverse strand, counting down.
AGAAATTAGATATTTGCTGCTTTTGAGAAATAAAAACTTGTTATTGCAACTCGTTGTGTACAATAGATATCATACAATGCTTATACACTTTAATCTTGTGGAGGTGTTTTAAATGATATCTCCTCTAGCTATAAACACATACTGGAATGATTTATTTTCATTGAATTCGGATGTTTAGATGTTTGTTTGGTGGGTTTATCTAAAATTCATGAGGTACACATTTATCTACACATAGTGAGTAATAGTTCGACAGGAGTACGTCACTTACTCCTGTGGCTTTTTACAGGAAATTTCCAAGCGATCTGGGATGAAATTTAAAAAAAAATTGTTACACGATGTTCGATACTGGGTGTGTTTTAGATTTCCTCAAATTTGCGGCGTACCTCTTACTTATCTCTATCACTCGCAATATAAACATAATGCAAGATAATTGTTACTTTGTAAATAGGACCGTCGGTGTCAGAATTTATGTTTGAAATGTTAAAGCTTTCCACATTTCAATGTGCCTGACAGTTATGCGGTTTCATCTTCGGACACAAAATTTATTTGTTTTCGTCTTGATCTAACTGAGAAACATATTTAGTTTATAAGAATTCTTTATAGATAGTGTAAATGTAGTATATCAGATTTATTTCAATTTATAAGATCAGAGGCATGTCCTACATTACAAAATTCACGCATGGTGGAAATATATTTATATATATTTTCTTTGTTGACTACACGAAGAGGTTTGATAGATTGACCAAGAGAGACGTTTTAGAGGAAATTTCAATTACAGATAAAAAATATAACACCTCCAAACTAGTGCTATTTGCGTTCATTGAAGAAAAAAGACAATGTCAAATGATTTAGAAAAGAGACCAGGTATTTTTGTCAAAACTGTGCACTAGCTATTGCCATCTTTGAAGATTAATCGCAGTGAACCTGATTCATACTAGAATGTATTAAGTAAATATTATTGTAGTTTTCGCATTCGAAAATAACTGTGTGATAATATTAAACGAAAATATTTGTATTTTATTAAGCGCAACAGTAAACGTAATGTCTAGGTCTCGCGTACTTTAGAGACAAAGGCAACTACCATTAAAACTCTTATTTTTCTTTTCTGCAAAAAAAGTTTTATACATGTTGAAACTAATTAGAAATATTACTTTTAATAGCATTCTCCATATTAAAAATGTAAAATGAACAAAATATGAAATAAAAAATGTGACATCTTTTGAATAGAATTTGTGAACAAGATAAATCTGTTAACCTTTTAGTTTCGTAGCAAAACCACCTATTAAACATGTTTTTTTTTAAACTTTACTTTTTGGAGTACTTTACTTTATCTTTTTATAATTACTTACGGCTCCAATCTCATACATCTCTGATGTATTGAGGCCAATGATGTAGAATCAAGAGCTTCTGCAATTAAAGAAAAAAAAAAACCTTTTTGGTGACATGCATGAGTTTTTGATTTTTTATATATATACACATATATATATATATATATATATATATATATATATATATATATATATATATAAATATATATATATATATATATATATATATATATATATATATATATATATATATATATATATATATATATATATATATATATATATATATATATATATATATATATATATATATATATATATATATATATATATATATATATATATATATATATATATATATATATGTATATATATATATGTATATATATGTATATATATATATATATATATATATATATATATATATATATATATATATATATATATATATATATATATATATATATATATATTATATATATATATATATATATATATATATATATATATATATATATATATATATATATATATATATATATATATATATATATATATATATATATATATATATATATATATATATATATATATATATATATTATATATATATATATATATATATATATATATATATATATTTATATATATATATATATATATATATATATATATATATATATATATATATATATATATATATATATATATATATATATATATATATATATATATATATATATATATATATATATATATATATATATATATATATATATATATATATATATATATATATATATATAATATATATATATATATATATATAGATATAGATATAGATATATACATATTATGTTTTTGATATTTTTAAATTATAACAGATGATAGTTGGGTTTATTTTTTTTTCTTTTGAAATATATGTATATAAACTTTCTGTTCTTAAGAAGTCAGTAAATCAATTTATCTTTCTTATGATCCCAAATAAAATTATCTATACAAACAACACATATAAGCTGTTTAGATATTTATTTATTATACCAGTTTAAGGATTATCATTTATTGTTTTTCCAATATAGTTAAACTTTTAAAAAGGCATAATGTTCAAGCTCTACAAGGGGAGGGGTTAGTCAGTTAAATAACTCCATACTTTAGGTATAACCTAAGGACTAACTCTAAGGTAAACCCTTCTAAGGAATGTAAAGTAAACTTATATATTTTACATTGATAAGGTTCATAGGTAACATTTATAAACAAATTACATTAAATTCCTATGAATTTATTTTGGTGACCTTTAAAGGGTTAAGGAGTTAATCAGCAATAAGAGACTATAATATAGAAAATATACAGCTGTTGTTCAAGATTGTTATTTTCTTACAGAACGTAAATAAAATTACCTATTGTTTTATTTTTTTAGTGAAAAGGCATGTAAAGAGAGTCCCAAGTTTTATTATTAGAGATTAGACAAGTCTAAAACAAAAATTGTGTTTCCGGTAAGACTAAAATGAGTGTAAAAGTTGACAAAGTATTCTATCAAGAACTGAGAAGGGATAGAAAAAAAAGAATATTACTTTATAGAGATGTGATAATAATAATATCGTATTTAAAATGCAAAAGCAAAATTGAGAATAATTGAAAGTTTCGAAGATGTATACACAAAACATTAACACTGAACATAGAAAAAGAAGGCTACAAAATGTTGATATTTTTGTTTTAATTTAAATGTTATCAATGATTAAATTTAAATAGCAAAATTAGACTGCTGAATTGTAATCTAATATCCTCATTCCATCATATATATTTGGCTTGTTAAGCCTCTAAGGTGCACAAAACAATATTAATATTTAATAAATTAAAATGAATGTCCCATGTCTAAAATTTAGTATGATATCTCTATTATATATTATATATTTCCTGGTACATTTTGAATTCATTTCATGATATAAACTATTATATCTTTAGTTCAGAATCTTAAGCCGTTTCTATGAATTTCAAGATACCAATACATTTGATGGATGTTTAATTTAAATCTACTAAGAGGAATCATGAATTCTTATTAAAGTTTGATAACTTCAGCCTTTATGCATGGAGAGCAAATGTAATGTATTCTTAAATTATGTTTCAATAGCTCAATATGAAAATAACTCTTTGATAACATTAGGAGTTGCACATAATCATTTCAATAAATTCATTCCTGTCCATTACATACTGCTGCAGTGTGCATGAGAAGCGAATGATATATGTTTATGTCTATGACAACTATTTGACATTTTCTCCTTCTATGAAATATTTGAAACACAAGGAAAGCTTATGCAGTTTGAATTTACTAGGATTTAAATCCGACTATACAATGGGAACGACAGTGTCCAGAGTGACGTTCCATTAATGTGATATCATTATATAAACAATACCACATATATATATATATATATATATATATATATATATATATATATATATATATATATATATATATATATATATATATATATATATATATATATTTTATATATATGTATATATATATGGAATATGTATATAAAACAAAAGTATATATATACTTATACAACCTATATATACATATATATATTATATATATATATATATATATATATATATATATATATATATATATATATATATATATATATTAAAATCAGGAAGATTGTTAGAATACTTACTGAAACAGTTAATTTAAAATAAAAATGTTTTTAATTATAATGATACAGTTTTAAACTGTTTTTATATAACATTAGCTCAAATGTATTTAAAAAGAATTCAGTCGAAATTGATCATTTTTTTTAGAATGTGGGATTGATTCAAACGTTAAAAAATTAACAGATGGAGCTGTTTCAATATTTAATGATGTCCAAATAAATGTTATGCCAGAATGTGCTTACAAAATTGATAATAATATAACATTATTTTAATACAACTATGATCAATGGCAAACTATTTCGGTTGAAATGGCTACGTCAGACTCCTGTAAAGGAACAAATATAGTGAAAATTGTTTCAGATTTTTAAATATCGGGGAAAATGTTATTTTACTTATATATCAATTGATTGATAAACTGATAAATTTAATCACCTGTTCTTAACCGAGGAACATAGAGCTTGAATTAAGGGCATTATACGCTCAAAAATCGGGAAGGGGTGAATTTCGAACGTTACAAAGACGGCAGTATTTTTCATTGTGATATAAAACATATTTATACCAATTTATTTTAGAATCGGTTCGATAGTTTAGGAGAAAATAAACTCTATTCCCTTTGAATTTTGCTAAACGGAACTCCTCAAGAATCCTGTATGAATGCATCTCCCCATTCCAACTCCAATCGTTCCATAAATTCGAAGACAGAAGTACAGATAACTTAGGAAATTATTATACAGGGGTTGTGTGGCCGGGGGAGGAAATGTTGTGAAAATCACATCGCTGTTTAATTAAGATGATGAAATATAAAGATGAAATACAAAGATGTGATTTATTTATTTAACTTGTGTGAGTTATATGTTTGTGCTTTTGAAGTGCTGTTATTAATACAGGATCTACAGTACTGTTCAAAATACTTTTTAAAAATTATTTCATATTTTTCAAAATGTACTTTAAACTTTCATTAAAGTATCTTTAGTAATATCAATTTTCTGTCCACCATCAAAAGCCATTATGTTAGTATATGGCAGAGAAAAGATGAGCTTTAGAACATGAGCGTTATTAGATGATCGTCTTGCAGGTTAAAAACTGGCTGTTTTATAATGAAGATTTTTTTCATGTCCCTTTATTACATATTTTCTTTGTGTTTTGTATATGTGGACCTACACTTTTCGTCCATTTTATCGCATATTGCCCCTTGCAAGTGCAGCTCTTGCTGTTTTCTCACGATAGCAGCCTTTCTCTTCAAACAGAGCCACCCTCGGTATGGGATTACATTTTGGACCAAGCTTTCCATACCGTCTACATGCATTCAAAGCCCTTAAAGCTTTCCTTTATAATGTGTGCCGATATGCTCGTTCTGATGGTTGACGTAGCGTTAAAGTTTCAATTTTGCTGATATCCGCTCTTTTTTAAAAGTGCCACGTTCTGGTATGTTGCTAAACTCTGCTCCCTATCGCCCTTGGCGAATTTTCACAGCATTGAATGGGCCTCCATATAATTGGCTTTTTCGTTCTCCGTGCTTCTTGTCTGGGCTTATCATTGGTCAGATCCGATGGAGCCCTGCGTTTCGTTGAGATCGCGGAGTTCCTTTCGCGTCTGACAACCCCCCGGATGGCTGTTTTTTGAGCACTTTCGGTGTGAGCGTATTCAAAATTTTTCTTATTTTTTTGATACAGAGAAGAAATTTTTTAAGAACCTTGCAGACACATTTTACTTGTGACAAAAATTGGGAGGGGCCAACCTCGATTATTGGACAGACTAAGCATTCTCGCGTTTTCTGGTTTTACATCACAGTTAATGGAGTTATTTTTAAATCCACCAAGGCCTCTTAATGATCAAAATAATCTCCGTTACCCACTATAGGATCATCGAAGAAGTGACATCAATTATTTGTTTGATATTAATGAGAAATTACATAATATCGAATAATAAAACAGTCTGTGACTCCCTTTATTTCTGGTGAAGATTTCATACTTATAGTCGTCTCCAACCTACTGTCTCAATCGGAGGTGTACGGGACACCTCTGACGTGATCGGGGACTACTATTGTTTGCCGTTCACCCCCGACAGCTCCCTTCCTGACAACTGGAATCGGGCTCCTCCTGTTAAAGCTATTATATAAGTAGGAAAGGTTTAATTGCTTACAACTTTGGTTAGTTTTGATGAAATATATTTGTCGTTCTATAGATTCACGTTAGTAAAAAATATTTTTACTATATAGTTGGATGCTGTTTTAGATTAGAGAACTACTGTAAGGTTTTTCTTTTTTTTATTTTTACTAGGAGGGTTATTATACCGGAATAAACACTGAATGACTTTAAAATGTTTTCCAAAAAATGTCTAACAAGGAAATTCGAAAATTTGCCTAACACATAGTGAATTTCGTAACACTAGGGTAATATCAAAATACAGAGAAAGAGAACAGTCTGTCCGTGGAGACGTTTAACCTAAAACAAAGAAAGCTATATGATAATTGATGACTCATAATGCTTTATTGTCAGTTCTACAGAGTACTTATAGGATATAGTTGTATAAATTGACTATTCACTTTTCTTTATACTTTCCAGACTGAATGCGTTAGATTTATTTACGTTTGCGAGAGTGATATGTAATGTAGAACAAAAGGGAAAGATGAATGTACTAAAATAATCAGTGATTTGAAAAAAATAAAAAAATAATATTGTTATCTACACGATGAAGCTGTATTTCAATGCTACTAACGGTGAAGTAACGGATGTAATTAAGTATGTAAGTGCTGTTGGTGTATTTCTGTTACGTGACTTATTCGAAAATACACATGTTATTGGTCATTATATTCACCCAAAAAGAAACAATCCCTCAAAATAGTTCTTGATTCAGATCATGATTTTGAAATAGACATAATTATAGAAAAAACAATTCTAATGTTTCTTTTGAAATGAGAGTCCTCCAAGTCATCTGCGTTGAACTTTATATAAGATAAGTACTACAATGTGTTTAGTAAATTGAGTCCATAGCTTCTATTCATGAGACACAGGATATCAGTTAGCAAAGGCCCTGTTTCCTTAACTGGAGGATTGGTTGTTCAGAGTCCGTGTAGAGCTAAAATCAGCCATGTTCTTTATCGGTGACTGGGGAACATAACTATGGTTTACAATGCTCCCCAGAGTCCTCCAAGTCATCTGCATTTAACTTTATATAAGATAAGTGCTACAATGTGTTTAGTAAATTGAGTCCATAGCTTCTCTTCATGCGACACTGGATATCAGTCAACAAAGACGATGTTTTCGTAACTGGATAACTGGTTGTTCAGAGTCCGTGTAGAGCTAAAATCCGCCTTGTTCTTTATAGGTGACTGGGGAACATAACTGTGGTCACAATGTTCTCCAGAGTCCTCCAAGTCATCTGCATTGAACTTTATATAAGATAAATACTACAATGTGTTTAGTAAATTGAGTCCATAGCTTCTCTTCATGCGACACTGGATATCAGTCAACAAAGACGATGTTTTCGTAACTGGATAACTGGTTGTTCAGAGTCCGTGTAGAGCTAAAATCCGCCATGTTCTTTATAGGTGACTGGGGAACATAACTATGGTTTACAATGCTCCCCAGAGTCCTCCAAGTCATCTTCATTTAACTTTATATAAGATAAACGCTACAATGTGTTTAGCAAATTGAGTCCATAGCTTCTCTTCAGGAGGCATGGAATATAATTCAGCAAAGGCGATGCTTTCGTAACTGGAGGATTGGTTGTTTTGAGTTTGTGTAGAGCTAAGAGCCGCATTGTTCTTTATAGGTGACTGGGGAACATAACTGTGGTTACAATGCTCTAAAAGTTCTCAATAAATACCTCTGGGGATGACAGGCCAAGTCCATTTTTCTTCAGCTTGGTCCCTGATTCAAAATTACAAGAAGCCATTTATTATATGTCGAACTTTCACCTTAGAGCTGATCATTAAAACAAAAAGCTCAACCCATTTCCTTAATGCTAGTATTTCCTATATGCTAGTAAGTCTATAAAAGTTAAAGAATAAAATAGTATGAACAGGCGAATGTATAAGTACCCCTTTTTTCAAGTTTGTACGTTCACTATAGTCATCCTAATCAGAGTAGGTGTTCACTAACAGGAAATCCGCGTTTCTTGTGTCAGTATTATTACTCACCTTATGAGAGAGTTACAATAAAGTTCACATCTTTCACATATATGTTGAAGAAATGTTTTCCTGCGTTCTGCAGTGTCCTGAGATAATCACAAATCCTAGTTTTTCCTGTAGTCATATGCAATACCAATCTCTCTGTATATGACTAAAGTAATGTCAGGTATTTATGAATTGTTATATGACGTTATATATCGTCATATGCCAGGATATATGCTAGTAAGTCTGTAAGAAATTAAAGCACACAATAGTATGAATAGGCAAATGTAATACCACCCTTTTGTTTTCAGGTTTCTAGTCTCTACAATAGTCACCCTAATCAGAGTAGGAGTTAACTAAAAGGAAATACTATTTTTTGAATCAGTATTATTACTCACCTACCCAATAAGAGTGTTACAATAGAGTTTACCATTCTCCACAAATACGGTAAAGAAATGCCTGTTTGCATTCCGCAGTGCCCTGAGAACATCACAAATCTCAGTTTTTCCTGTAGTCATATGCAGTACCAGTCTCTCCGTAATGACTAAAGTAATGTCAGGTATTTATGAATTGTTATATGACGTTATATATCGTCATATGCCAGGATATATGCTAGTAAGTCTGTAAGAAATTAAAGCACACAATAGTATGAATAGGCAAATGTAATACCACCCTTTTGTTTTCAGGTTTCTAGTCTCTACAATAGTCACCCTAATCAGAGTAGGAGTTAACTAAAAGAAAATACTATTTTTTGAGTCAGTATTATTACTCACCTACCCAATAAGAGTGTTACAATAGAGTTTACCATTCTCCACAAATACGGTAAAGAAATGCCTGTTTGCATTCCGCAGTGCCCTGAGAACATCACAAATCCCAGTTTTTCCTGTAGTCATATGCAATACCAATCTCTCTGTATATGACTAAAGTAATGTCAGGTATTTATGAATTGTTATATGACGTTATATATCGTCATATGCCAGGATATATGCTAGTAAGTCTGTAAGAAATTAAAGCACACAATAGTATGAATAGGCAAATGTAATACCACCCTTTTGTTTTCAGGTTTCTAGTCTCTACAATAGTCACCCTAATCAGAGTAGGAGTTAACTAAAAGAAAATACTATTTTTTGAGTCAGTATTATTACTCACCTACCCAATAAGAGTGTTACAATAGAGTTCACCATTCTCCACAAATACGGTAAAGAAATGCCTGTTTGCATTCCGCAGTGCCCTGAGAACATCACAAATCTCAGTTTTTCCTGTAGTCATATGCAGTACCAGTCTCTCTGTAATGACTAAAGTTATGAGACATATTTATTAATTGTTATCTATTTTGAATATTTATTTAACTTACAAATTCACCGAAATGATTTTATGCATTGAAAAAATGGGATAAAAACTACCAATTTAAGTTGAATTATTGTAAAATGTGTTTCTCACACGTTTCAACTACATAATAGCATTGTTGTTTTATTACTTCATGAAATACATAAAGAATACTATCGTCGAAGTTAAATAATAATTATAACACACAAAATAAGTTTTAAATTATTACAAAATGTGTTTTTCACAAGTTTGAATTACCTAGTGGTATTGTTGTTTTATAACTTCATGAAATACATCAAGAATACTATCTTCAAAATTATATAATAATTATAAAACACAAAATAATTTTAAAATTATTGTAAAATGTGTTTTTCACAAGTTTTAAATACATAATAGCATTCTTGTTTTAGTACTTCATGAAATACATAAAAAATACTATCGTCGAAGTTAAATAATAATTATAACACACAAAATAATTTTTAAATTATTATAAAATGTGTTTTTCACAAGTTTGAATTACTTAGTGGTATTGTTATTTTATAACTTCATGAAATACATAAAGAATACTATCATCAAATTAAATAATAATTAAAAAATACATTATTATTTTTTAAATTATCATAAAATGTATTGCTCACAAGTTTGAACTACATAATAGCATTGTTGTTATATAACTTCTTGAAATACATAAAGAAAAGTATCATCGAAGTTAAATATCTTGGACGATGCCAGAGGGAAAATATTTAGAATGTTTATACATACACATGTATGAATACAGTTTATAAAACAAGTGCTTATATTACAAAACTTACAAAACAGTACTGCAACATAGTTTTCAGTAAAGCCCAAAAATAGGTAAACATTTTTCTTGTAAAATTTAGTAACAAATATTTGCTTCTTAAAAACATATTTAGCAACGCCTGAAGGTTGTTATTTTAATAACTGCAAGTATTCCGTTTTGTTTTTTACTTTGAAGACTTCACTTTAAAGGAAAAATATTTTCTTCTGCTATAGCTACAACATTTTAAATTCTAGTTGAATCTTATATTTCAATATAATTATTAATCGTATTTGAAAAATGGCCCTATGGAATTTGAAGAATTAAAGATCGTTTTTAAGAACAGCATTCGTCTTCTAAATATAATAAAACAGAGTTTATGGCTCTCTAACCATATAAAAAGAATTTTTTTGTTTTATTTAATAATAATTCTTAAAAAAACATATTTCCTCTTTGTATTACAGGCACACAGATATTGTCGACATATTGATAAGCTATGCATTACTTTGAACACCTCAAGTGTAAATCACGTTTTTGAAGAAAATTGTAGTTTTTTTTTCTCCGCCACGTCTAGAAATCGCCCGTTTATTTTTTCTGTCAATAATCTATTTTGAACTGTTGTAAACGTGATATTTTATACATTTTATATAAAGAAAAATAATGCTTATATCTGGTAGTATGTAAAAAGTACAAAAAGAATCATCAAGATAGTTCACCATAAAAGAAAAAAATATTTTATTCTGCTATAGCTTCAGTGGTTTTAAGTCTAGTTGAATCTTAATTTCAATATAACTATTAATAATATTTGAAAAACGTTCCCATGGAATTTGAAGAATTTAAAATCATTTTTAAGAACAGCATTCGTCTTCTAAATATAATAAAACAGAGTTTATGACTCTCTAACCATAAAAAATGCATGTTTTGCTTTATATAATAACAATTCTTTTAAAAAATATTTATTCTTCAATGTATTACAGGTACACAGATATTGTCAACATATTGATAAGCTATGCATTACTTTGAACACCTCAAGTGTAAATCACGTTTTCGAAGAAAATTGTAGTTTTTTTTTCTTCGCCATGTCTAGACATCACCCTTTTATACTTTCTGTCAATAAACTATTTGAGCTGTTGTAAACGTGATATTTTATACATTTTATATAAAGTAAAATAAAACTTATATCTGGTAGTATGTAAAAAGTACAAAAAGCCATCAAGACACAGTTCACCATAAAAGAAAAAAATATTTTATTCTGCTAGAGCTCCAGTGGTTTTAAGTCTAGTTGAATCTTAATTTCAATATAATTATAAAAATTATTTGAAAAATGGCCCTATGGAATTTGAAGAATTTAAGATCGTTTTAAGAACAGCATTCGTCTTCTAAATATAATAAAACAGGTTTTATGACTCTCTAACCATAAAAAATGCATTTTTTGTTTTATTTAATAATAATTCTTAAAAAACTTATTTTCTTCTATGTATTACACGTACGCAGATATTGTCAACGTATTGATAAGCTATGCATTACTTTGAACACCTCAAGTGTAAACCACGTTTTCCAAGAGAATTGTAGTTTTTTTTCTTCTCCATGTCTAGACATCACCCTTTTATACTTTCTGTCAATAAACTATTTTGAGCTGTTGTAAACGTGATATCTCATACATTTTATATAAAGTAAAATAAAGATTATATTTGGTAGTATGTAAAAAGTAAAAAAAAATCAAGACACAGTTCACTCTAAAGGAAAAATATTTTTTTTTTGCTATACCTCCAACATTTTTAATTCTAGTTGAATCTTATTTTTCAGTATAATTATTAATATTATTTGAAAAGTATCCCCATGGAATTCAAAGGGTTAAAGGAAATTTGGAAAAATAATTTTCTATGAAAGGTGGAAATGTTCACATTTAAGAATACTAAAGTTTCATAATCTAATCCATTTATTTCCTTTCTATAATTAGTGTAATTAAAAACGAATGTTAAAAGTTAAATTCAACATCTAGTATATATAATCATATAATTTTTATTTTAAAAAATTTAATACTTTTTGAGTTAAACAACAATATTTTACCCATATATTATCCAGACTTTATAAACATAGCTTTAAAAACATGATTAATAATATTTGATTTCATTGCTAAAAACAAACTGTATAGGTAAGTGCAAAATATGTTTCTTCAAAATACTAAGATTGTATTATTTTCTGAGAAGGAATATTATGAACAATCAAGACATCTTTGAATATTTAAAATATGTGAATAGCATAAAATATAAATCTTTGATTTCATTAGTAATATGACACTTTTGTTTTTCATTATAAATTTATTTTTATTTTTATAACTTCTTTTAATTATCAGTTATCATATCAAATTTTTTTTCTATCAGAAAAAAATCTGATAAATATTTTTGTACGGGCACTGTATAAAAACCGAAGACAATGCTAATAATATATTGGAAAATAATACATTTTTATTCAAATGAGGCTCATTGGCTAATGCATAAGCGATTACATAAGGCACTGAATCGAAAAGAACTATAGCAAAATATGAATATTTACGACTGCATAACTTTCATATTAGCAAATGCTTTACCTACCGTCATGTAGAATTATGAACATATTAAAACGTTTAATACGTTTACGCCTTTAATCAAAGCTCATTAAAATTACATCAGCTATAAAATATTTAAAATATTTTTTACACTCTAAAAAGCTTTTAAAATCTATAAAGATATTTTTCAAATTGTATTTGCATTTATTTAGTTTCTTGATAAAAATGTTATATCAAGTTTTACAATATTTAAAACTAGAATAATCTGATTGTCATCAGTACTTAATTCAATCCTTATATATTTTGGAAAATGAAAGATGAAATCTATATATACATACTGTTAGGAATCTATTTTTATTAAATCCGAAATAGTTACATGTAATAGCAGTGTTTCTTTTTATGATTCAGAAATATTTTACTTTTCTGACTGCGATGTAAATTTAATATAGCTCCAAGTTAAATGTAATATCTTAATATTTTTATGACACTAAAAAGCTTATCTGGTATTCCACTTAAGTCTCCTATCAAAGGATATACATAACTAATATTACTTTAAGCAAAGAATAGAAAACATATTATAAAATCAGATTTATGTTGCTTATTGGAACATGTTACTAATTAAAACGTACAGTGTTCCCTCGCCACTTCGCATTTCATGTTTTGAGGCTTCAGTGCTTCGCGAGGTTTTCCAAAGTTTTCCAAAGGATATGCATAACTAATATTACTTTAAGCAAAGAATAGAAAACATATTACAAAATCAGATTTATGTTGCTATTGGGACATGTTACTAATTTAAAACGTACAGTGTTCCCTCGCCACTTCGCATTTCATGTTTTGAATCTTCAGTGCTTCGCGAGGTTTTCCAAAGTTTTCCAAAGGATATACATAACTAATATTACTTTAAGCAAAGAATAGAAAACATATTATAAAATCAGATTTATGTTGCTTATTGGGACTGTTACTAATTAAAACTTACAGTGTTCCCTCGCCACTTCGCATTTCATGGTTTGAGGCTTCAGTGCTTCGCGAGGTTTTCCAAAGTTTTCCAAAGGATATGCATAACTAATATTACTTTAAGCAAAGAATAGAAAACATATTATAAAATCAGATTTATGTTGCTTATTGGAACATGTTACTAATTAAAACGTACAGTGTTCCCTCGCCACTTCGCATTTCATGTTTTGAGGCTTCAGTGCTTCGCGAGGTTTTCCAAAGTTTTCCAAAGGATATGCATAACTAATATTACTTTAAGCAAAGAATAGAAAACATATTACAAAATCAGATTTATGTTGCTTATTGGAACATGTTACTAATTAAAACGTACAGTGTTCCCTCACCACTTCGCATTTCATGTTTTGAGGCGTCAGTGCTTCGCGAGTTTTACCAAAGTTTTCCAAAGGATATGCATAACTAATATTACTTTAAGCAAAGAATAGAAAACATATTATAAAATCAGATTTATGTTGCTTTTTGGGACATGTTACTAATTTAAACTGACAGTGTTTCCCTCGCCACTTGGCATTTCATGTTTTGAGGCTTCAGTGCTTCGCGAGTTTTCCAAAATTTTCCAAAGGATATGCATAACTAATATTACTTTAAGCAAAGAATAGAAAACATATTATAAAATCAGATTTATGTTGCTTATTGGAACATGTTACTAATTAAAACGTACAGTGTTCCCTCACCACTTCGCATTTCATGTTTTGAGGCGTCAGTGCTTCGCGAGGTTTTCCAAAGTTTTCCAAAGGATATACATAACTAATATTACTTTAAGCAAAGAATAGAAAACATATTATAAAATCAGATTTATGTTGCTGATTGGGACATGTTACTAATTAAAACTTACAGTGTTCCCTCGCCACTTCGCGTTTCATGTTTTGAGGCTTCAGTGCTTCGCGAGTTTTACCAAAGTTTTCCAAAGGATATGCATAACTAATATTACTTTAAGCAAAGAATAGAAAACATATTATAAAATCAGATTTATGTTGCTTTTTTGGGACATGTTACTAATTTAAAACTGACAGTGTTCCCTCGCCACTTGCATTTCATGTTTTGAGGCTTCAGTGCTTCGCGAGGTTTTCCAAAATTTTCCAAAGGATATGCATAACTAATATTACTTTAAGCAAAAAATAGAAAACATATTATAAAATCAGATTTATGTTGCTTATTGGGACATGTTACTAATTAAAACTTACAGTGTTTCCCTCGCCACTTCGCATTTCATGTTTTGAGGCTTCAGTGCTTCGCGAGTTTTCCAAAGTTTTCCAAAGGATATGCATAACTAATATTACTTTAGCAAAGAATAGAAAACATATTATAAAATCAGATTTATGTTGCTTATTGGGACATGTTACTAATTAAACTTACAGTGTTCCCTCGCCACTTCGCGTTTCATGTTTTGAGGCTTCAGTGCTTCGCGAGTTTTACCAAAGTTTTCCAAAGGATATGCATAACTAATATTACTTTAAGCAAAGAATAGAAAACATATTATAAAATCAGATTTATGTTGCTTTTTGGGACATGTTACTAATTTAAACTGACAGTGTTCCCTCGCCACTTGGCATTTCATGTTTTGAGGCTTCAGTGCTTCGCGAGGTTTTCCAAAATTTTCCAAAGGATATGCATAACTAATATTACTTTAAGCAAAATATAGAAAACATATTATAAAATCAGATTTATGTTGCTTATTGGGACATGTTACTAATTAAAACTTACAGTGTTCCCTCGCCACTTCGCATTTCATGTGAGGCTTCAGTGCTTCGCGAGTTTTTCCAAAGTTTTCCAAAGGATATGCATAACTAATATTACTTTAAGCAAAGAATAGAAAACATATTATAAAATCAGATTTATGTTGCTTTTTGGGACATGTTACTAATTTAAACTGACAGTGTTACGCCTCGCCACTTGGCATTTCATGTTTTGAGTTCTTCAGTTGCTTCGCGAAGGTTTTACCAAAAATTTTTTCCAAAGGATATGCATAACAAATATTACTGTTAAGCAAACATATAGAAAACATATTATAAAAACAGATTTAAGTTGCTTATTGGGACTAGTTTACTAATTAAAACTTACAGTTTTTCCAAAGGATATGCATAACTAATATTACTTTAAGCAAAATATAGAAAACATATTATAAAATCAGATTTATGTTGCTTATTGGGACATGTTACTAATTAAAACTTACAGTGTTCCCTCGCCACTTCGCATTTCATGTTTGAGGCTTCAGTGCTTCGCGAGGTTTTCCAAAGTTTTCCAAAGGATATGCATAACTAATATTACTTTAAGCAAAGAATAGAAAACATATTATAAAATCAGATTTATGTTGCTTTTTGGGACATGTTACTAATTAAACTGACAGTGTTCCCTCGCCACTTGCATTTCATGTTTTGAGGCTTCAGTGCTTCGCGAGGTTTTCCAAAATTTTCCAAAGGATATGCATAACTAATATTACTTTAAGCAAAAAATAGAAAACATATTATAAAATCAGATTTATGTTGCTTATTGGGACATGTTACTAATTAAAACTTACAGTGTTCCCTCGCCACTTCGCATTTCATGTTTTGAGGCTTCAGTGCTTCGCGAGGTTTTCCAACGTTTTCCAAAGATGCATAACTAATATTACTTTAAGCAAAGAATAGAAAACATATTATAAAATCAGATTTATGTTGCTTATTGGGACATGTTACTAATTAAAACTTAGAGTGTTCCCTCGCCACTTCGCATTTTCATGTTTTGAGGCTTCAGTGCTTCCCGAGGTTTTCAAAGTTTTCCAAAGGATATGCATAACTAATATTACTTTAAGCAAAGAATAGAAAACATATTATAAAATCCGGTTTATGTTGCTTATTGGGACTGTTACTAATTAAAACTTACAGTGTTCCCTCGCCACTTCGCATTTCATGGTTTGAGGCTTCAGTGCTTCGCGAGGTTTTCCAAAGTTTTCCAAAGGATATGCATAACTAATATTACTTTAAGCAAAGAATAGAAAACATATTATAAAATCAGATTTTATGTTGCTTTTTGGGACATGTTACTAATTTAAAACTGACAGTGTTCCCCTCGCCACTTCGCATTTCATGTTTTGAGGCGTCAGTGCTTCGCGAGGTTTTCCAAAGTTTTCCAAAGGATATGCATAACTAATATTACTTTAAGCAAAAAATAGAAAACATATTATAAAATCAGATTTATGTTGCTTATTGGGACATGTTACTAATTAAAAACTTACAGTGTTCCCTCACCACTTCGCATTTCATGTTTTGAGGCGTCAGTGCTTCGCGAGGTTTTCCAAAGTTTTCCAAAGGATATACATAACTAATATTACTTTAAGCAAAGAATAGAAAACATATTATAAAATCCGATTTATGTTGCTTATTGGGACATGTTACTAATTAAAACTTACAGTGTTCCTCGCCACTTCGCATTTCATGTTTTGAGGCGTCAGTGCTTCGCGAGGTTTTCCAAAGTTTTCCAAAGGATATGCATAACTAATATTACTTTAAGCAAAGAATAGAAAACATATTATAAAATCAGATTTATGTTGCTTATTGGGACATGTTACTAATTAAACTTACAGTGTTCCCTCGCCACTTCGCATATCATGTTTTGAGGCTTCAGTGCTTCGCGAGGTTTTCCAAAGTTTTCCAAAGGATATATAACTAATATTACTTTAAGCAAAGAATAGAAAACATATTATAAAATCAGATTTATGTTGCTTATTGGACATGTTACTAATTAAACTTACAGTGTTCCCTCGCCACTTCGCGTTTCATGTTTTGAGGCTTCAGTGCTTCGCGAGGTTTTTCCAAAGTTTTCCAAAGGATATACATAACTAATATTACTTTAAGCAAAGAATAGAAAACATATTATAAAATCAGATTTATGTTGCTTATTGGGACATGTTACTAATTTAAACTGACAGTGTTCCCTCGCCACTTGGGCATTTCATGTTTTGAGGCTTCAGTGCTTCGCGAGGTTTTCCAAAATTTTCCAAAGGATATGCATAACTAATATTACTTTAAGCAAAATATAGAAAACATATTACAAAATCAGATTTATGTTGCTTATTGGGACATGTTACTAATTAAAACGTACAGTGTTCCCTCGCCACTTCGCATTTCATGTTTTGAGGCTTCAGTGCTTCGCGAGGTTTTCCAAAGTTTTCCAAAGGATATGCATAACTAATATTACTTTAAGCAAAGAATAGAAAACATATTATAAAATCAGATTTATGTTGCTTTTTGGGACATGTTACTAATTAAAACTACAGTGTTCCCTCGCCACTTGGCATTTCATGTTTTGAGGCTTCAGTGCTTCGCGAGGTTTTCCAAAGTTTTCCAAAGGATATGCATAACTAATATTACTTTAAGCAAAGAATAGAAAACATATTACAAAATCAGATTTATGTTGCTTATTGGAACATGTTACTAATTAAAACGTACAGTGTTCCCTCACCACTTCGCATTTCATGTTTTGAGGCGTCAGTGCTTCGCGAGGTTTTCCAAAGTTTTCCAAAGGATATACATAACTAATATTACTTTAAGCAAAGAATAGAAAACATATTATAAAATCAGATTTATGTTGCTTATTGGGACATGTTACTAATTAAAACTTACAGTGTTCCCTCGCCACTTCGCATTTCATGTTTTGAATCTTCAGTGCTTCGCGAGGTTTTCCAAAGTTTTCCAAAGGATATGCATAACTAATATTACTTTAAGCAAAGAATAGAAAACATATTATAAAATCAGATTTATGTTGCTGATTGGGACATGTTACTAATTAAAACTTACAGTGTTCCCTCGCCACTTCGCATGTCATGTTTTGAGGCTTCAGTGCTTCGCGAGGTTTTCCAACGTTTTCCAAAGGATATACATAACTAATATTACTTTAGCAAAGAATAGAAAACATATTATAAAATCAGATTTATGTTGCTTATTGGACATGTTACTAATTTAAACTTACAGTGTTCCCTCGCCACTTCGCATATCATGTTTTGAGGCTTCAGTATTTCGCGAGGTTTTCCAAAGTTTTCCAAAGGATATACATAACTAATATTACTTTAAGCAAAGAATAGAAAACATATTATAAAATCAGATTTATGTTGCTGATTGGGACATGTTACTAATTAAAACTTACAGTGTTCCCTCGCCACTTCGCATGTCATGTTTTGAGGCTTCAGTGCTTCGCGAGGTTTTCCAACGTTTTCTTCAAAAAATATAAATGAAAAAATACAACCATGTCGGCAGTTACATTGCGGAAAAGAGCGTTGTTTCATGATGATGCTCGAGAGAAAAAGACTCCTGCATGTGAAACAAAGAAAAGAGTTGACTCAGGTACATACCATGGGCTATTATAAAGGCGCGTGATTGGTTTCCGGTGCGACATCCACCAATAAGAGTACGAGTGCATTTATCACTGTGAGTTGATTGTCTGCTCATCATAGCAACCTCACCTATCATCTTCTCTTGTTGTATCTCGCCAGTCTTCTCCATGATGTTAACAAGACATTGATGACAATATGGTTCGAGATGTTGAAATCTACAACCGCGTCGACGGGCTTATGGCTTTGTACAGGGGAATTTTGAAGGAAAAGAAAGAAACAAAGACAATAGCTACCAATGTATCCAGGGTTAAGCCTCCAGTTCTACCTTCAGTGCATGCAGCAGAAGAGTCTCCGTGTGAGACTAAAGCTTCTAGAGTAAAGTGAGACCCTCTCCTCCACCACCAACACAAGACTCTTTGCCTCTCTCGCAAAGCAATGATAATTAATGTTTATTACTGTACAAGTTTTTATAATTAACTGCAATAATTAGTACTGACACTTTTAAGTAAATGCGTATACTGTTGTAATTTTTGTCTTAAATGTGTAAAGTATAAATACTGTTTGCATATTTAAAACATACGTGTACCCGCATACAAGAAAATTCCTAGGGGCAAATCTTACTTCGCAGGTTTTTAGCTTTTGCGGAATGTTCTGGTCCCCATTAACAGCGAAAAACGAGGGATCACTGTATATAGCACTTTTATTGGATACCTTATCTTCAGTATTAATTCAAATAGTTGAGTATCAGGAGTACTTTGTACTATATTTTATAGGTAAAGCTTTAAAGGGACATATTTCAAGTTTATTAACGACACATACTTTAATCAGTGAGGAAGCGCGTTGTCTGTAGTTACAGGAGAACACGCACCGGGGTTCGGAGAGGAACCCATTCTGGATTCAGAAACTATGCATAAAATTTATATAGAAAGTGACATTAAATATTTTCTTGAATTATTACGTGGATTACAACTGTTTCAAAGGTTAAAATGCAAGAATCATACATACAATTTTGATAAACACTGAATTATTTTATCCACTATATAATAGCTTAAGTTATCTGTCAGTCTGTCCTTCAATTTATGAAGCGGAATGGATAGAGGCATCCATTCAAAGTGAATAAAGTTTATCTTCTCCTAAACTATAGATCCGATTCTAAAATAAATTGGTATAAATAGGCTTCATATCACAGCTAAAAATTTATCACAGCAAAACATTAAATATTTTCTTGAATTATTACGTGGATTACAACTGTTTCAAAGGTTAAAATGCAAGAATCATACATACAATTTTGATAAACACTGAATTATTTTATCCACTATATAATAATAGCCTAAGTTAACTCACCGTCTGTCCTTCAATTTATGAAGCGGAATGGATAGAGGCATCCATTCAAAGTGAATAAAGTTTATCTTCTCCTAAACTATCGATCCGATTCTAAAATAAATTGGTATAAATAGGCTTCATATCACAGCAAAAAATACTGTCGTCTTTAAAACGTTCGAAATCCAATCCTTCTCCCCTTTTCTAGCATTTAATGCCATTATTTCAAGGCCTATTTTCCTCGGTTAAGAGCAGGCAATTCAATTTATCCATTGATCACTTATTAAGTAATGGTAACATTTTTTTCTATTTAACGTCATTCCTTTAAACATCCCATTTAATTAGCTTAACATACTTAAAATTTAAATAGCTTCAAATATGAAATAATATTTTAAGATAATTAATTATCGTCTACACTATTTCAATATCTTTTATCACTGAACTTAGGTATTACATAAATTATTTTCTTTTACATTTGGCTTAAATAATAGATCAGGTACATATGTAATAATTTTAAATTTAATCCTCGATTACCTTTTGATGCAATGAAAGTTTCATTTAACAATATTAACAATAAATCCATTTCGTATAAGTCTAGGAATCTATTTTACGGAATAATAAATATCTAACTTTTAATTTATATATATTTGGATATTAAGAAGTTTGTTCTTTTGTGTGTTTGTTTATTATACATAACCACACAGTTTGACTAAATGAATTCATGCGATGCTAAAATGCATTCACAAGATCAGGAGACTCTAGAGGAATATGACAATAAATAAATTATTGAGAGTGAACCAGATAATTCTCAGCCAAAAAACAAACCATTTTTTACCTGACTCATTGGGTACTTAACAGTTCTGTAATATTAAAAATTTTAATAATCCCGTCATATGATGGGCTATATACTAGTTAACAATAGTTTCAAAAGTGGTATAACTATTATTTAAATTTTTCCAGTATACCAATGGTTCAGTCAGTAGTGGGAGATATGTTCTTTCTTAAGAAGTTTCAAAATTATCTTCGGAATACTATGGGACAGTAAACACTTTAAAATGCAGCTATTTTAGTAGTAAAAGTGGATACACTTCTGGATAATGATTATATCGTTAAGGACATTTCTATTCAAAGCTTAAACGATAAGCTTTTGAAATTTCAGTAAATGCTATGGAAACTTAAATTGGAAATGTTAGTATTTTTTAAAGTCAGTAAATTGTGTAATAGGTATAACCCTTCTTATTCCAAATATTTTATAATTTTTATTATAAATATCCAATTATCAAATCTCGTGACAGCAAATGGAATGCAAAAATGTGACATCTGTTGGAGAGAATACTTACATAATGCTTTCACTGACTGAACAGTAATTTAAATGTATATATTATTTATAAACTTTAGCACTAGACGTTTAATTCCTGAACTACACGAGTTTTATTACATAATTTTACATTGAATGCAATTTTTGTGAATGTGAAGCATGGATATATCGAATGATTAAAAATTCAATTTAACCGTTACTTTGTTATGAGTAAAACGGAGCGTTTTATGTTGTAGGGCAAAAACCAATATTTTGTGGGTGAGCTTTCTAAAAATAGCAATAGAAATTCTTGTCCGTGTTTTCCATCTAATTTCACACTTTGAAAAGATTTTAGTATAAATAATAATTATTTATTTATTTTACAAAAAAGTTTTGGTCTAAAAACCCATAAAGCGTCGTCATTAAGAGCAGCAACTATCATAAAAATTATAAAATATGTGTTAAATATATGAGTATGATGTTAAAGTTATAAGATAATATTCTTTGTATTTTGAAAATTTTAGAGATTTATACATTTATGATGATCTTCGCTTTACTTTAAAACGTGAATAATTTTATAAATATTCCTTTTAACTAAAAATGCAATCAAGCGATAGAAGAATTTCACTGATTAAATCGAAAATTACGTAAAATGTAGTTACTCATTTTATATTCTCAGAAATTAATTGGATTTAATTTTTAGTATTCTTAAAAAAACATTTTAATTTCCCTTTTCCTACAAGTCTAGTGAGTAAATTCTCTTTTGATAGAGATTAAATAAATTATGTTTTACCGTTTTGATGCATAATTTACAATTATAAAAAATTTGTATTCCAAGTCAGTGAATTATTATAACATTATCAATTTAACGTGCTTTTATTTCATACATTTAACTAATATGATTAAAATTTTTCAATAAAGGAATATTGTTTTCTTTCTGAAACAGAGTTACATGGGATTTTTAAATCTCCTTGTCTAAATTTATTGTGATAAATATGTAATTTGTATTATGTCATTCATTGATTAGTTAGATCGTAGTTTCATACATTTAATTTAATATTTAAAATTACACATGCGATATATATTCTACTGTATTTTTTTATATATATTTTAAGTATTATTTAAAAGTGAATTATTAAATTTTGAATTTTAATAAGAAATAGTATTGATTTAATTATGAGTTAAAACATTTATTTATTTTTCTTCATTTCTCCAAAATAGTACTCTGTAAGATTACCTTTGAATCTGTCTTTGAAGAAAGTTTAAAATACCATCTGTGAGAGGTCTCTCAGTTGTAAGATACACTCCCGGATGTTTTCATACTTAACCCTCTGACTGCTCATCCCGCGATTTCCACGGGCAATTCAAATGTAGCAAAATTTGCTCATCCCGCGATTTCCATGGGCATGTGTTTTTCTTCCTTTATAAGAAGCACATTCCGCCTTTTCACCGTTTAACCAGTGGAATAAATTATACACAGTATTAGACATTTAATTAGGTTATAAATAGATTTATATGACTAGAACTATTATAGTTATATTAGGTAATAGAATGATAGATAGTATGTTATAAATAGAAACTAACCATGTTACAGTTGAAATTTATTATAAAACAAAATTTTTATGTGATAACATCTGAAATTATTTTTTCTGAAAGCTTATTTTCTCATGATAAAAGTCAATATAAAAAATCTTTTCTAGAAAAACTAATTTCAATTCTCCAATATATATATATATATATATATATATATATATATATATATATATATATATATATATATATATATATATAATATATATATATATATATATATATATATATATATATATATATATATATATATATATATATATATATATATATATATATATATATATATATATATATATATATATATATATATATATATATATATATATATATATATATATATATATATATATGTATATATATATATATATATATATGTATATATATATATGTATATATATATATATATGTATATATATATATATATGTATATATATATATGTATATATATATGTATATATATATATATATATATATATATATATATATATATATATATATATATATATATATATATATATATATATATATATATATATATATATATATATATATGTATATATATATATATATATATGTATATATATATATATATATGTATATATATATATATGTATATATATATATATGTATATATATATATATATATATATGTATATATATATATATATATATATATATATATATATATATATATAATATATATATATATATATATATATATATATATATATATATATATATAATATATATATATATATATATATATATACATATATATATATATATATATATATATATATATATATACATATATATATATATATATATATATATATATTTATATATATATATATATATATATATATATATATATATATATATATATATATATATATATATATATATATATATATATATATATATATATATATATATATATATATATATATATATATATATATATATATATTTATATATATTATATATAATATATATACTTAAACTATGCAAAAAAATGCGGAATTTTTAAAGAGATCTCGGTTTACAAATTGAGCAGTCAGAGGGTTAATATGAAGAAAGAATTCCTTGTCGTTTCAGTGGCTAAATAAAGAGAACAAACAAACAGGGTGTATTTCTGCTGCCTACTTTACGCACCACACTCAAGTTTAAATAAAGCAAATAACAAATGAGGCAAGAAATGGAACTAATCATACTCTATGCAATTTTCGATATATAAATCACATATGAAATATAGAAAAAATTATATATTTATAGATATTTTTAAAAAATAAAATCATTTCTTACACAGTAAAGAGCTTTATCTTTTAATGACAATAAACGCTAATCAGATATTTCTTTAATTTCTAGCGTTGTGGTGTAATTGCGATATAAAATTTATTCTACTCGAAGGGTAAAATAAGATATTGGAATATTATCGTCCGTTAAAAACACCACGAAATTCACGCGGGAAATAATTCTCGCATCTACTGTATAAAGTGGATTCCGTACGTATTTGAAGTTCCGTACTAACAGTGGGATTTGATCCTACGGTCTCTAGTACCGAAAAGTTCATAGTTGGAAATTAAATTTTGAAAATGTGTACACATAATATTTATTGCTATCTCATTTTTTTGTTACATATCCCACTTCGTTTGGTACTTGAGTTTTAACTTAAGTTTTCGCTGAAAAACACAAAATCTTTATATTTGAGCTTAGACTTTTCCTTCAATGTCACAGTTTCTTAT
This sequence comes from Pardosa pseudoannulata, assembly GCA_032207245.1. Lineage (NCBI taxonomy): Eukaryota > Metazoa > Arthropoda > Arachnida > Araneae > Lycosidae > Pardosa > Pardosa pseudoannulata. Next base: position 160,988,152 of record CM063504.1, on the reverse strand, counting down.
GATGCAAAATCGTAATTGGAAGCTCTGTCGGCAAAATTGTGGTATTTTCCAGATTTATAAATCAACTCCAAATATAACAGGCTATGGCAATTTAGAGTAGAACTATATGTTTAATTTATTGTTATATCGCACATTCCCCTAACTCAAATTGAAAATTCCTTCTCCGTAACACAAGATATGTAAGTCCCACCGAAAAGGTATTTTTAAACTTCTCCCGTCTACTTTTCAGCATGTACATGATACTTTGTTATAAGATCTCAACCCTCTGAGCGGTTCTCACGTACAATTCCGCCAAACCGATGAAACCTTCAAAACTGTTGTCACGTACGATTTTCGACCTCTGTAAATGGATGTAATGTTTCTGCCAGTGTTTTCTCCCATGGTGTTTTTCGGTAGGACGGTCAGGTCGATTGTTTAGGAACTGCACCCCTCTTTCACTGGCATTTATTGAGGGATGTACCCCTACCCCCTGAAGCTCAAAGACGCTGATAGCTTTTCATGGCTTTGTAAATCTCTATTTCGAAGTATTTCCTTAACTGCTGTATCTCTAACTGGGCCACTTAAATATCTTGGATGACTTTCCTAAAAAATATATAAATAAGTCTCTTAAAGACTATTTTGATTTGTACTTTTAGAATAAATTATTTCTTGTGGGATGATCTTCGAGACTTGGCGAGCTTTATGTGTATTAAAAATTAACAATTTATAATATCTATTTATATATCTATTTATAACCGGAAGTAAAGGAACAATAACGAGGGTGGTTTTTCCGTACTCCATTTTAGTCGACAAAGGGTGAAGTACAAAATCATAGAACGCTTTGGCCACTGGCACAATAAACCTTTAGCGTATTTTTGGAGACTTTTTCTTCCTCGGTGTGTTCCCCTTGGAGGGTTAAAAAGAATATTTCAGTTGTAATTTAAATCAAGTCAACATAAAAGTAGTTTTGCACCAGACATGTAAGTCACCTTAAGTTCAATGTTTTGAGTGTTTTTTCTAAAATTTCTGATGTAAGGTGGATGTCTGCATTTTTGATCTGGTTTCTTGCATTTTACCTTTTTAAATGTCCCCCATACTTTAAATACTTTATATATTATGTAAAAAATATCGTCTAGATTGTTTCTATTCAATAAAAATGTAGGTACGTCGTAAAATATTTGAAACATAGGGGAGGGGTGACTACGAATTCATGTTTTAAAGGAACGATTTAGCAGTATAGATAATGATTATTTAGATTTTGAAATTTAAACTGAAGCACGCATTTTGCATAGTTTGAAATGATATTTTAATATTCGTTTTATTGAAGGATACAAAAAATGATATTATTATATTATATTGAATTTATATTGAATATCGAATGAGTGCTATGTGTGCTGTAAGTCGTTGTTAGAGATATTTCGCATCTAAGTTCCTTTTTTGGAGTAACTACTTTTCCGTGTAGAGGGAAATGTTAAACACTTAATGCCGTAAAAATATGAATGCAGAATCGTATTTTATATATTTTTTATCGAAAGAATTTTGACTTAACATCATCCATGGAAGGGCGTCGCACTTTATGTTGACAGAAATTTACAGACAGAAAGTTTTTGCATCTAAAAGGCAAATGTTTAGAGACACTTTGCTTCTTCTTGATAACCATGTTTATTGACTAAACATTTTCTAGTATTTAGCCCTACCTATTTGTTTTTCTATATAATGTAATTTGTATCCAATAATCAATGAAAAGTTACTTGTATTAGCTATCGAAAATTTCATAAACCCTGCATTAAAATCAAAATAATCATAAGTACATATAACCTAAAAAGAAGTATTTGACTTTTTTACGTTCTTTGTATAACGTGTAATCACATCTTTAGGCGTACTACCGTCCACCTTTTTAGTCGATTATAAACAGATTTTTGTGAAATCATGCATTTAGAGATGGTAAAAGTGTTTTCACAAGTAAAACATGATGTGAACTTTAAAGCAAATTATTACAGCCACACGAAAGTAAAATTTCTCCGTTATTAAAAGTATTTTCGTAGACTCGAGAAACGGACAAGTTTTGCATGGAGGGCCCGGTTTCTTTGAGCGACATAATGTAAATCAAGTCGATCGAGTGGAATCGATTAGTGAACAAAGTTGTTCAACCTCTGATATGAACAATTTCGAAATGTTCAAGGTATAAAATATTTACCAATCAGTTATGCTGTGATATAGATGAAAAACAAAGTCATTTGTTACCATCGGCCTAACTGGAGGAATATCAAATATTTCTCGCATTTACCGATTTCTTACCAAAGCGATTTTACCCCAAATAAAAACGAAAGTCCAAATTTGAAACAAAATATTTATATTCACTAAACAGTCAAGCAGTCATCTCAATGGAAAAATAAAAAAAAATATCCAATTTTAATTTTTTGATGTATATGTATTCGAAGATGGTATTACCGGAAATAGGTACATGGTTTCAGGTTTAAATTATTATATTGCAAATAAATTATGTTGATTTTGATAAAACAAAAAATGCTTTAATTTTCGAAGCACTTAGACATATTTCCTCACAAAAGCTGTAGAATATCGAATGCCAAAACCCCACTACCATTTGAAGTGGGATATTTAACAAAGAATGGGATAATTACAAATGTTGCTTGCATCCATTTCCAAGTTTTATTTCCGAACAATATCCGAGTGGGTAGAGCGCTACTTTTCGATTCCACAGTCCAATCGTTCGAATCCCAGAGATTCAACGGAACTTCTCAATTTTTTAAATTTATTAACCATAAGTGGTTATTGTTGTCAATAATGTCTTTGTGTAGGACTTCCTACATCAGGTCCAATAGAGATTACGCGACTGGTCTCTGGAAAACGGTAACTTGTAGATTCAATTGAGCAAGAATCCCCTCGAGTGAATCAGCAACTCTACAATGAATTTCTCAAATGCTCAACGGGTGTGCTGAGACATTTTCTGGTAATTAAGAAGCAGGGATGCAGCAGAACACTTCTAGGCTTGGCCTACCATTATATGAGGTATCGTTTGGAAACTTGTAGGACATTGCGAACAAGATCCTAGTTTAAGTGCCCCATATGCCATTAATGGACATTGAGGATCTTTGGCTGACCATAAGCACAGAGACTCATTTGTTATAAGAGGGTTAATGATACCAGAACCTACTGCTTATTACAGATTCCGAAATGTTTCGGACACTCTTTCAACAACGTTTTCAAAAATCTGACTTCGGAACCGAATTGTACCACCCTATGATTCGCTGATTGTTTGGACAGCCGGCGGGTGGAATGATAATAGCCATTTTCTTATCCCGCTACAATGACTTTAATAGGATAAACAGGGAATATACAACTGTTGAATAGGATAGCCATGATTATACTTGATCCGGCTTGTACCATCGTATTTTATGTCTTTGCCAGCTACAGTAGAAATGTCCTACCCAAGTGAGGGCAGGGTTCGACCCAAGATGGTAAAGTAATCCACCACCGTGCTCGCCAGATGTTGGACATAATGGCTGACTGACGAATCGAAGTATGTTGATTTTTCGTTTGAACTGAATAACTATTCATACTTAAGCGGATCGCTTCACGTGATTTTCTTCTATAAGGTTTGAGCCCTGAATAAAGTTTTGTTTGGTCCCGTCAATAAATGATTTAATACTACTGGCTTTAATGAAGATCTTTGTCGCTAAGACAGTTTTTTTTAAAAAAAAAGCATCAGTATATGCTTCTACAAATGCAGGCGGGAAATGGAAGCAGTTGTTTATGTTAAATTATTTTAAATGCACCCATATTTGTATTCTATATTCTCCCTTTAATTCAATTAACAAAACAATAGCAATGATTTCAAAACTAAACAATACATAAAATATATTTTTTCAATTATCTGATTTACCATAATTTAAACATCTCTTTACTCGTAGCAGGTATGAAAAATCAAAATTATAATGTTCTATGTTATATGATTAATAAGGGAAAAAGAAAGAAAAAAGTGATTTTAAAAGTTTAACTTGCAGTTTAAAACATCCGTATGTTCGAATGTGTTTGAAATTTTTTACTGAGAAAATAATATATTGTCATATTTCCTGAGTTTTGTGCTGAAGAATGGAAAAATGTTCGAGAATTTTTCCAAGTCTGAGATCGAGTCTGCAGTACTGATAGGGGTATGCGTATGGATGATTATAGAGGTCATAGCCAGAAATGAGGCAAGAAGTATGAAATTAAATGTGTCTTCCACCCCTTTACCACTAGTCCATGATGATTATATAATATAACAGAACTCTGTTAAGTTTTATGAATCCGTTGGCAAAGAAAATGACTATCTGCCGAACTCTCATAAAATTTCAGGTAGGTGGTTAGCAACAAGGAAGTGGAGAGAGCGGTCTGCGATGACCGGAGGGATAATTTTTGTTTTTGTGACATGTATCTGTAAATGTGCTGTGTATAATAAATGTCTGGGTGCTGTGTAAAATGAGTTGCCTGACTTCTACGTTGTCACTCGGATCACATGGATTGAATATTTACTGTGATATTATTAGTCAAATTTATAAATCTGCCAAAACTTCAAATAAACCTTTCTGCTTAGAGCACATAATACGCCGAGAAACATGTTTCCAGGTTACGTGGAGAACATTTTTGTTTTCATGAGCTTCAAATCAGGTTTTATAAACTTTTATTAACTGTTCTTACTGAGCTATGTAAACATTCTGCTATATCTTTCTGGAAGGTTGGATTCACTTTTAAGACATGAGATGCGAATTTAGAGTTATAGTAATGAGGTGTATTAAACACCAAAGGCATCGATCTCTTAATCAGAGTATTGCGATTTCTATGCTCGTCATGGCCACAGATCCGATTTGTTCGTTGATGGCTTTGAGGCACGTAAAGTAAGTTCTTCAAGTTTCTTCAAGTTTCATCTGATTAGTTCATGTTTCTAAATTACGATGATCCACTTTGTTTGTGTTGCTGTTTAAGGGAATATTGACGTCCTCCAAGAACGTGCTTCCGTAATGAAATGGGTAAAACACATTTCCGGATTGGGAGTGGGTATTATTTTAATATCAAGTATTGGAAATAATAAACGTAAATTCAAAATTCATAACTAAGTCTAAAAAACATTGTTTGGTATGCATTTTTTATTTACCTTTTTCCCTGTCAAATGGAAACTTTTCTTTCCTTTCTCATCTGCTTTCCACTTTTCATTAATTGTCAAACGATAACCGAATGGTTTGAGAGCTGAAAGAAATCGAATAAATGAAGGGAGCTATTACACTCAAGAGCCAAAACATTATGACCATACCAACATTTTTAAGTGAACTCGCCTGGATGACGAGGAAAGCACGTGATCAGGTAGAAGTAGTATTTAGCTGCTGGAGAGTCTGAAAAATCATTCTTTTCCTTAGTTCTGTGTGTCATGAGAAAGGCTGCGGATCTAAGCGATTTTCATACAGGGCAGATTGTAATGGCTCGAAACATGTATTTCCGAAACTCCATGACTCATGGGTTATTCGTGATCTACAATTGTTAGTACTTGTGCAAAGTGGATAATTGACGGTGAAACCAGCAGTAGACGACAGTGTGTTGGTCGTCTAGACGATATCAAAGAAAAAGGTGACGCATGGGGAAGCAAAACCGGAGCCACACAGTGTTTCAGCTGACACCCAAATACAATGCAGGACAAACTAGAATAGTATGGGAGAACACTGTTAAGCGGACACTGCTAGATATGGGGTTAACAGCAAACAAACCACTTGTGCTTGTGTGCTTTTGAGGACCAAGCTTCATCGCCAGCTGCGCCTGAGTTGGGCCCGGGAACATAGCGACCGTTCCATGGATCAGTGGGAGAGAATTGCCTGGTCAGATGAATCCCGGTTTGTCATTCATCACGCCGATGGCCGTGTCAGGATACGCCGTCTTCCAGTCGAACAGTTGTTCCCTCAATGTACAGTAGGTCATAGACAGACTTTTTGTGGCGGTATTATGCTTTTTATGACTTTCTCTTGGGCATCTCTGGGATCCATGGTTGTGGTAGAGCAGACCATGAATTCTAAAGAGTATCCGAATATTGTTGCGGACCAGTTGCACCCTTACATGTCCTCTGTTTTTCCAGCTAGAAATGGAATGTTTCAACAGGACAACGCCCCATGTTACAAGGCTAAAATTGTGCTGGAGTGGTTCCAGGAACATAACGATGAATTGAAGTTAATGTTCTGATCGCATAACTCACCAGAACTCAATCCGATAGAACCCATTTGGGATGTCATGGGATGACAGCTCAGAGTTCAAAGATCATCCATTCGCGAAATCTCGGATTAGCGTAACCATTGATTTAACATCTGGTATAATCTGTCTCCGGCCATGTACTAAGGTATTGTGCCATCCATGCAGAGGCGGGTTGAAGCTTTCTTGTGTGTCGAAGGTGGACCAACTCGTTATTAACAGGTGGCCCTAATGTAGCCCGAACGGCTACGAACATACATGCCTCAGTGGGACAAGAACCCACGAACTCTGGTTTCGAAGATCAGTGCCCTAACCATTCGGCCATCGTTCGGCGAAAGAGTTTAGGAGGGAAGTAGGAAGAACGAAAGCTCTGGGAAAAAGGATACATGGGTACATCGACATGAGACATGGGATAAAAAATAAACCTCCTATCAAGAGATTTCATATTTTTCAGGAAGAGAATGAAATAATGTTTTAAAAATCACTGAACTCAAAAACTATAAACATGTCAGTTTAAATTTCATATACGTTTTACTCTATGCTATCCATAATAACCTAGATTTCAATACTTATATATTCATTAGTAATGACTTAAAAATGAAACGGTTAACCTAGGAAAATTCGGAGGCCTATTTTCAGTTTATATTTGCTACACATTCTGGAGTATTCAGACAAGTAAAAAGTAGTGTCTAAGTCCGTTACGTATATATAAAAGTTGTATGGCCCCACCCCATTCGGACAAAATACTCAGAATGCGAAAAAATCAAGGAATTTTCACTGGTTAAATAATATCCTAATCGGACATTTTGAAGTAATTAATCGCTCATAGAATTTAACTGAAAAATCATCGTGTTGAAGCAAAGCACGACGTCTGTTGGCAAAGAAAAGAAAGAAACAACAGGAATAAAATGCTAATATGTAAGGAAAGATGTCGATTATCAAATGACACAAATTGAATAAAACATTTCACATTAGTGATTAAATACAAATTAAATTTAATTATTTACCAGAATCTTTCTTTGCTCATAGGTATAACACTACACGCAATTTGAGAATAACTTCTGAAATTTACAATTTGGTTGTTGGGACAGAAAAGATTGGAGTTCAAATCCTTAATTTATGTAAACAACAAGTAAGTTAAATTTTCTTTTACTGAAAACAATTTATCAAAATAAAGAAGAATAAAGCTATTTGAGTTATGGCTACGGAAATTTATAAAAGACTTGTGATGCCTAGTCCATATTGTCACAAAGTTATTGTAAAATAACTCATAAATTAACTATTGCAGACAGTTGAATTGATACGAAAAATAAATTTCAGAGTGAAGCCTTTACTGTAAAGACGAATAAAGGTGTAATGTAGTACAAAAAAATTTTGAAACTTGGCAGTAATACATCAAATCTTTAAGTTTTTATATCGGTTCTAGCAAACACGGTCCATAGTGTAAACACCAAAATCCCCTACTTATCGATGAACTAAAATTAACCATGTGGTATACCATGCTAAACCTTGAAAGGCTTCTAAGCTGGGCAAATTAGTTCTTCACATATATATATATATATATATATATATATATATATATATATATATATATATATATATATATATATATATATATATATATATATATATATATATATATATATATATATATATATATATATATATATATATATATATACATACATATACAGTTTATTCCCATTTTGATTTTGATAAAATAGAAATAATACGAATGTTACATTCATCAGAAATTTTTACGAGGAATACATTTGTATTTTATTCATTGTTTCCCTTACCGACAAGTTTGAAAATTAAAGCAATAGTCTCTCAAATGTAAGATACTCTAAATGATGTTTTCATTCTTAATATGAAACAAGAAGTATCCCTGACGTTTCAGTGGCTAAATAAAGAGAACAAACAGGGTGTATTTCTATTGCCTACTTTACGAAGCACACTCAAAGTTTAAATAAAGCTAACAGCTAACGAGGCAAGCAGTGAAACTAAACATACTCTATGTAATTTTTGATATAAAAATTATACATGAAATATAGAAAAATTATATATTTATAGACATTTTAAAAAATACTGTAATAAGTTAGACTGTAAGGAGCTTTATCTTTTATCAACAATAAAAGCTAACTAGATATTTCTTTAATTTTTAGCGTTTTTTTTTAATTACGGTATAATATTTGTTTTACTCGAAGGGTAAAATAACACATTGGAATATTATCATTCGTTAAAATCACCACGAAATGTTTTTTTTTTAAATGACTCATTCATTCACTACGTAAGATGGATTCCGAACGTTTTTGAAGTTCAATAGTAACTGTGGGATTCATCCCACGATCTCCAGTACCGCTAAATGACATTGTTGGAAATTAAATTTTGAAAACATGTACACATAATATTTATGACTCTCTTATTTTTTGTTACATATCCCACTTCGTTTGGTACTGGAGTTTTGACTCCACTTTTCATTGAAACACACAATGTCTTTATATTGGCTCTTAGACTTTGCCTTCAGTATCAGTTTCGTATGATGCAAAACCGGAATTGGAAGCTCTGCCGTCAAAACTGTGCTATTTTCCAGATTTATAATATAACTAAAAATATCCCACACGATGGCAATTTACAGTAGAACTATATGTTTATTTTATTGTTATAAGAATTCTATGAAAGAATACTCGAACGTTGTTAACGGAATCTTGAAAAGTAATATCGGGATTTTCCCATATCTATGGAACTCTTTGGCAAGTGTGGTTGTCACTTATAATATTTTCTCTCTAAGTAAATGATGTTTAATTCCAAGAAATTTTCCGAACATGGGAAACTTGTCGTCGAACAAATGAGTAGTTAAGACAAATATATGTTGTAATGTTTTATGTATGATCATGTTGTGATTAATAAGGGTTATTCGTTAAAATGTTCAAAACCGATGTAGAGCTATCAGATTATCTCAATTTTTTCATTTCCAGTGATGGATAGATTGTTTACCACTTTGCTGCATTTATTTGTGAGATTATTTTAACGATGTAGTGAAATTTTGATGTCCTCTTCTCACTCAGTGATTGATCCGATAATATTCCATGCTTATTTCATTCTAAATTCCCATTGTTTTTCATATTAAATTTTAAAGTAGATCTTTCTTTCGGTTTATCAGGTATAACGTTAAACCAATAGAAATGTAACACCTATTTCGTTTTCTAATTTTAAAAGCTTCGGAGTCAGTGAAACATCTGGTTATACCAAGTTTTTAAGTTCAAGAGTTTATTAAACATACAATTGTGTGATATTATTGTGGAACGTTTTATTTCTGTTATATCTGTCGAAAAAAATTTAAAAATATATATTAAAACAGGAAGTAGCCAGTAATACAAAAGCCACACTTCAAAAACATTCTGTATACCATTTAAATTTTCTTACCATTTAACAGCCTATTTTAATTTTAATACAGCTCCGACACTATAAGTATATCATTCTACGTTTAAAGTTATGCGTTGATACATTAAAGTATTTTGCTTCAATTTCGTAATTTATTACGTTTTTATTTATTATAAATTTGTTTTACCTGTCACGAATATCTGTTTATTTAAAGCTAACTTAGAGTTAGGTATCTTATAATATGTTAGTTTACTTTACACTAGACACGCATTGCATCACTATGTAAACATCTAAGATAGCAAAAACAATTGATTTTAAAAAGAAATCAAATTTTTCTCGGAAAGAAATATAAGGAGTCTTTGCATTTCTGATCAACACTGATTAACATTTATAAAGATCTAATAACATTTTAGTACTCGATTTTTACTTACAGTAACTTAAAAAAACTGTTAATTTCCTATTCGAAAGTTAATTCTTTGGTTTATATGAAGTAGAGATTTTAAAATTATTAAACAACTGGCTTCGCAACTATTAAGGTCCAAGTGTTTATTAATCATAGAATAATATCATGTTTTTGTGGAACATTTTATTACTCTTATATCTGTTGCAAAACTTTTGAAAATTTATATTTTAACAGGAAGTCGCCAGTAATACGCAAGCCACCCTTCAAAAAATTTCTTTATACGATTTAAGTTTTTTATGCTTTTCCCAGCTCTTTTTAAGTTTAAAATATCTCAGAGACTAGAAGTATAGCATTCTACGTTTATAGTTATGCGTACATTAAAGTGTTTTGCTTCAATTTAGTAATTTATTACGTTTTTATTTATTATCAATTTGTTTTACCTGTCATGAATATATGTTTATTTAACGCTAACTTAGAGCTTGGTCTCTTATAGTACGTCAATTTAACTTACTTTAGAAACGCATTACATCACTATGTAAACATCTAAGGTAGCAAAAAACGTTGAGTTCAATAGGAAATCCAAATTTTCCTGGACACAAATATAAGGAATATTTGCATCACTGATCTACACTGATTAACGCAAATAAATAACTAATAACATCGTTAATATTCCATTTTCACATACAGTAACTTCCCAAAATACTATTCATTTCCTATCCGAAATTTAATTATTCGGTTTATGTGAAATAGAAATTTTAACATTATAATACTTGGCTTTTTTTATTTTAAAAGAAATAAATTATATTTATCTGTGATTTTTATATTTTGTACTTTATTTTTAAATATTGGCAAAGGCTAAAACTATCGATCCCTATCGTTAAAATTTTCAACGAAAAATTAGTTTATTTGAAACGTTTTAATAATTTAGGTGTTATTCAATGTATAGTACATTTCTATATTGCAAGTAAATAATAAAAATTACAAAAATTTAAGAACTTCTAAAATATGCAAAGAGTATACTTCTATACATTCATAAAGTAAATTTAAAGAGTGTTCGTGCAATTCACTATTGTCACATAAAAGATTCGTATAAAAATTTAATACTAACTACATGCGAAGTAAAATAAGCAATAAAAAGAAATAGTACAATTTTTCGTAGATTTAAAAGTATTGGTACAGTAGTTATAGTTCGTATATTTTTGATATAAACTTTCAAGTTATTATCTTAACAATATTTTCAGCTTTAATAATGGTTTTCAAATTCTTCAAAATTGTTTTAAAAGATGTTCCTGTTGAAGAACCAAGTATAAAGTTCAATTTCTATGTTGGTCCACACAGTTCATTTTTATTAAAAATGTTCCAAAATGTAATTTTTAAAAGTGCTTTCCATTAATGTTTCTTAGGTATACAATCAGTTTACTTAAGATAATTTATTTTTCTTTCTATGGTACATAATATCTAGAGTCGAAAATTTACAGCTGTATTAATAAAATTTTCAAGTAATACAATAAAGGTGTAGTCACATGAGAACACAATGTACCTCACAAATTATGAAAGTAAAGCTGATAATTTGAAAATTTGCAAATATATTCTTTCTTGATATTTTATACTCCACAGATAAACATGAAAGCCTCTTTCCTTCATGTAGTTTTCACTGTACAAAAGATGCAAGGTATTCGATTCGGCTGCAATTTAGGCTCAGTTAAAAAAAATATAAGATTTATTTGCTGAATTTCACTGAATCGTTAACATATTCTAGGAAGTTTACAACTGCTAAAAGATTAACTGAAAAAACAGTGAGCAAGATTCGTTGAAATATAAATGCGTATATTTTTTAATTGAAGGTTAATTCAAAGAAAATCTTCCTGTAAAGTTATTAACTAATAACTTAATTAAGTTACTAGCATGTGTCTAGTAGCATGAAATCAATTATCATGTGTTTCTTTGTCTACAAAATAATTATGGATTATATTTTATTTTTCAGATAGGGAGAAACTTTATTTTAAATTGTTATTTTTTTTATTATAGTCACCTTTCTCCTCAGAATTTTAAAAGAAAGATGGCTTTATATCATATAGCATATTGCAGCAGTATTTTATTTTGGTTTTTTGCAAAATAATTATACATTATCTTTAAGAATGGTTGGATTACAATTTATTCTTCAGATAGAGAGAAACCTTATTTTAAAGTATTACTGTTTATTGTACTCACTTTTCACCTCAGAATTTTAAAAGAAAGATATCCTTATATGATATATCCTTTATCATAGAAGGATTTTATTTATTTTGTTTTTCAAAATAATTATACATTATCTTTAAAATTGGTTGCATTACAATTTATTCTTCAGATGCGGAAAAACCTTATTTGAAAGTGTTACTTTTTATTGTAGTCACGTTTATCCTCAGAATTTTAAAAATAAGACTCCTTATATCATATAGCATATTAGAGCAGTATTTTATTTTAGTATTTTAAAAATCAATTAACATTATTTTTATAATGGTTGCATTAAATTTTTGTCTTTAGATAGGGAGAAACCTTATTTTAAATAGATATTTTTTATAATAGTCACATTTCACTTACGAGTTTAAAAACGCATAAAATAATTAAATGTGCTCAAAATTTTTTTATGAATGAATTTATTTCAAAATCAAAAATATTTAAGAATGAATCAAAATGATTAAACATATTCGTAAGATCGATATAATCATGGGATTGTACATATTACAGTAAAATTTAAGCTTAAAATTCCTGAATTAAGAATGATGAATATTTTGAATAGGAACAAATATAAAAATATGATTTCCTCTCTGAAAATACGACTATAGAAGTTATTACAAAAATTATGATTTTTAAATAAAATCTTTTTCATATTTATCAAAAATTTCTTTCATGCAAGAAACAAATTTTAATAAGTAGAAATATAGAAGGCTTAGGTGGTATCAATAAAATCTGCAATAAATTAACATAATTTAGATTTCCTAAATTTGTATAGCAAGTTTCATTGCAGTCAAAAAACAAAGAATTTCATAAAAGATTAAACTTTTAAAAATAAATGTTTTCGTAATTACTGATTAGTTTTTAATGTCCTAAAAATTATTATAAAACTTGAATTATTCTTTAGGGTGTTTTTCAAAACTCATTTCTTAAATGAATAGTTGTTTATTTAGAGGCAAACAAAAGACAGAGGAAACTGAAACTGTCTGTAACTCAAACAGAGTAAATTGTTCTACTTAATTGCTTCGCTTAAGTGGAATACTTAGAACTAATTAGTAGTCATTTGTAAACAAATTCTGCCGTTTAAGTTCAATCTACTTCACTAGTTATGAAAATATTCATTTCCGCGAAAAATATGTCGACCATAAATTTGAAGAAAATTTTAAACTTTATGGCAAAGATTTGCATCATATATTTAAACTGTTGTGTATTTAAAATTCTCTAGCTTTCATTAAAATTGCGGGGTATGTTTGTATGTTTTTTGATTATTTTATAAACAATTAAGAAAATGAACGCAATATTAGGGAATGATTCGTGTATTTTTGATAAATGTATATTAATTATAAGTTTATTTGATAAAAAGTCACATTAATTTTTATTTGATTTATTTTGATTTATTTGTTTATTTGATAAATGCACATTATAATTCATAGTGAAATTATATAATTTCTGAAACAATCTAAAATTTATATAGTACCTTTATTTGAATAACTAACCACAGTTAATCTACAGTTTATCGAAGTAATTAAATGTATAGACAGAATTTGAAATTTCTAATTCCATATAAAGTTTTTATCAGTTTAAATTTCTGACTTTGTAATTTCCCTCATAGTATATTTTTAATTAAAGCTAAAACTCAGTTATTGTACTATATCATAATGATGTAGTTTCTAATAAATTTCTGATTTAATTATTAAACTTTTTAAATTACTTTTAAAATATCCATAATGTATCCAAGAATAATTTCTTATAAAAATTGCATTATTGTTACAAATTATGTCCCTGACTGTAATCTAATGATTAATTTCTTACTTATTTTAAAATATTAAATCCGAAGACACTAGACAGATCCGAACTATTATCATTATATATAGAATCCCTCTGTCTGTGTGTTTGTAACTGAACTCCTCCTAAACGGGTGGGTAGATTTTCATGAAATTTAGTGTATGTAATTAAGTCGATTCGAGAATGGTTTAGATCACAATTTGATTCAATATAAAATGTTATTTTTATTAAAAATACGATTAAATGCTTATTGAGATTATTATAATGCCTTATGAAACCCTTCACTGCCAACCTATCTGTGACGCAATGGTCAGCGCAACGGGATTCAGTACAAGAAGTCCCAGGATTGAATCCCCTATGAGAGATGTGGGTATTTTAATTTAATCTAATTACGTTTGTGATAACACATTTGTGGTGGCGACAAGTATTTTTGAAATGTGTTTTTCTTACGTTTCCCTCAAAAAGGTTTAAACTATAATTTATTTAAAAATATTTTACAATTTTTGAAATTATAGCGTTAAAACAGGACAATGTATACCGTATCGTCTAGTTACCATATAAAAAATGATAACTTAAATCTCGGTAATAAGAATAATTTTTCAAATAGGTTTATTTCTTTATCAATCACCAATATGATAAGGGTGTTAATTTGAGTTACAAAAGTAATACATTAAAATTGTATTTTTAATAAAATCATTACAAAACTCAGCCTCTAGGCTAAACTTATTTTCAATGAACTCATTTTTCAACAATTTGGATTCAAAATATGAAAATTAATTCAAATGCTATTCCAGAATTCCATAAAAGACTAATCGTAAAAGAATTGTGAAGTTTTCGTTTTTAAGAACATTTTCATCAAAATGTTGCATTATGTGTTCCATAATAACAGAATCTTGGTCACTTCAATCAAACAAAACAGACTATCGTACGGCCGTCGTTATAGTTTCTAACACATTTCCTTAATATAACAATATTTTTATTTTTCCATACAATTTATTGATCAGTCGATGAATTTCCGTCTCCTTGATAGCTTTTACTTTTTGGAAGTTAATGAGAGAGGTTTTGAAAGACGGCAACGTTTCAGTATAAAGAGGTATTTTAAATACTCTATAAAATTAGATGTAATCATAAAAATGGTTGAATTCTTCCATTATGATATACTCGTTAAAATAACACTATACTTGTTAAAATAATAAATTTAAATGTAAATTAATAGTACATGTTTTTATCTAACTTATGCAAGTGATCAAAGTGTAGGTAACAACGTACATAGAGTTGCAAAAGCTGGATTTCAAAACGGTTCGTTCTAAATAACTCACCTCTAATGAATTAAAAAGTAATAACATTACCGTATTAAAAAACTTTACTCTATCCCTTCAACCTCTAGGGTTTATTTTCTTTTGTATTTAGCTCTTCCGTAGAATTATTGTGATATTTACATTTTATAGTCACCATTATTTTCTATTTTGGGGACGGGAGATTATATATCAATAATTCCATTCAATTTATTATTATATATGACATTATGCGTGTAAGAGAACTTTTTTGATTTGGTATTTCACGAGATTTTTTAATAAAGTATGTTATATAAATGCATACAGCTTAAGAATAAACACAATTGACAGCAACACAGTGATATTAGTTTTTTTTCTAGTCCTCGAGCCAAATTTATCGAGTTATATAATTTTCTACTACAAAAATCGATCTTTTAACGAATAGTTGAATTTTTCATCTCATTAACTTAAGTTTGATTCTTATAAAAAAGAGTCTTATTATAATATCATCTCAAAATGATTATTTGAAAATGGTTTTTACCTCAAGGTAAATTCAAACAGCAAAATATTATGTAAATATAACCTTCTTTTTAATAAGTTAAATTTAAAAAATGGAAACATTACGTACTTGTTTCAGAGACCCATGTTTATGTAAAATACAATTATTTGGTTACTAATACACATATTAAAAAATTGTATTTAATATCGTATTATCGCAAGTAACAAGAGGTATATGTTAGAATAAATTGATATTTTAAACTTTATTTCATTAGGATGTGTTCATTTATTAATTGTCAAAACACTGTTCACTGAATTAAATATAATTAAAAATGATTTGAAAAAATTGTCTTTTGAATTGGAACGATAATTTACTTTTCAATGGAAGAAGATGTAAATTTCTTAATTTTTAAGTATGTTCTTTTATTTATAATTTTATTATTTGATATCTCAGTTTTATAATAGAACATAATTCATACCTCGAATATGACTTGTTTATCAGGAATCAGAGAATAGTATATCTATAGTTTTTTAACAGTACTACGTTAAAGTGTGATGACAAATAAATATCTTATTACAAACATCCCTTGTTGATTTTAGAGGTAATGGAAATTACAAACCATTTTTTACGAAGTATAAATTAGTACCCTGAAACTTGTTCAAACTTAAATTAAAATATTAGTAAATGAATCACATTAATATTTTTTAAAACTAGGTAATATGTTTGAAAAAATTATTTTTAGGAAACAATTTGTTGATTTTTTAAAACCGTGCTTTCTATTTAAAATTTTAGATATACATATCTTACTTTAACTCCCAGCACTCCTAAAATACATTAAAAGAAATTTAGTACCCGTTTCTAATTTCATCTTGAATTTTCTTATTAAGTTCAATTAATTATATAAAGTTAGATTAAAAATTCAATATAAAGACATAAAATTAAATAGTTAATTTATAAGAATAAAACTATTTCAATATAAAATATCATTTATTAAATTCATATATATTTAACTTCTCAACAAAATAATACCCAAACATATTCGAAAAATAATTTTTAAATTAAAAAAAGAAAAAGAAATGAAAATTACGAAAATAACTGGTTAAGGAATATTTTTGAAATTCAATTGTTTTGAAGAACTTTCAATAAATGATAGCTAAATTTAAATTGTTTCAATAAAATTGATTGATTTAGCTATATTTCAGTTATACTTATACACAATCTGCTAAATCTAAGTTCACAAGTACTACAAATGTTTTGTTACGTCCACTATCCATCTAATGTTTAGTCAAAGCTACTCCTTATTATTAGAAATTTAGTTCCTCCTGCATATAAACTTTCGTTCACTTCATTCATTTTAATTTATTGTATAAAATTCTTTTTTTAGATTCCTACTGCAATCTAAAAAAGAATTTGAATCACAGCATTAGAATGCAATATGAATGATAAAGGTAAAAAACCGTTAGTAATTGAGATCCTCTTGCATATAAGATTTCGTTCAATTAGTTCATTTAAATTCTTTTTTAGATTGTAGTATTTGGAAGATTTGCTTTATAAATTGTAAGTAGTCCAAATTGGAAATACTGCAGTCGAACAATTAATGGAGAATCAGGACTCATGGCAATATGAAAGGAGAAATATGATATAAAGGCAGAAGAGTGACTTCGATCCTATACTTGCATTCTTAGCTTCATACAAAGGAATATCCTGCACTCGTAGGGAAATACTACTAGGGTAAACTGTAGCTATATTTCACTTATTTCTCCCAACGACACCCCCGTGTACCGGTGCCACTAACCTCTAGGACGAATAGGGATGTCCAAGTCACCCTCTGTTGAGGACACATGAACAATCTCCAAGCAATAGATAGAAGGTTTTTCTGTAATGCTCCAAATATATTTCTGTTAAGACCTATTCAGTCCACGTTTTATATCACGTGTCTGTGAGAGGAACTTCATATTCTACCTATATTCCAACTTATCTCTTTAAAGTTTTATGGTCTCTTGAACCTTCTGAAACACCTATATACATATAAAAAGAAACAAAAAAGCATCAAATGCTTTACCTTTTAATACCACCCACGGATCAATGATAATCATACTTCAGACAAACACAAAAAAGAAAGAAATAAGTTAATATTTAACTTCACCTAATTTAATTTATTTTTTACATCAAATCTTTATTGTAAAAGAAATTTAATATACCATGATTACGAAATAAAGACTAATGATTTTCTAAAACTTTTCAAAGCAAATAATTATATATTATGTCTGAATTAGACGGTAAGCTGTTTGAAAGATGATCTGAAATTAGATTTATCTGTCTCATTCTTTTATGAAAATATGTATCTAAGATTATAAACCAAACATGATGTTCTAATATCCATCACCATACAGTTTATGTAAATATTAACACAAACAAATAACTTCGGCACTACTAATATATATTTTACATAAATTATGACACAAAAAAGTTTGGTTTTATAAGTATTTAAACGTTTTTAGTTGCATTTTTTAACCATCATGTAATTTCGAAAGGTGTGCACATTTTACTTAGTAAAGTTTATTACAAAATTTAGTTTAAAATAATACATTTGAAACAATAAAAATATATCCATTTTGTGATTAGATGATTTTTATCGATAAAGTTTGCGAAATAATGCATTTTTTTCTAAATTTATTTAAACCGAATGCTGAAGTTAAAAAATACATTTTATTTTTATGTCTTAAATGTAGCCTATAAATAAAAAGGGCCCAATTGTACGGAAAAGGGGTTGTGTATGGAATAATTTTAATTATGTTCAGTTGGAAGAATTAATGATTAATAACTTTCACGTTATTGTTTTACAAGACAATAATTCGACCAATTCTCTCATACTCTGCTGAAACATGGGCATTAACTGAAAGAAACAAAGAAACCCTGGCTGTTTTAGATAGAAAAATACGTCGCAATATTTTAGGAGGTTTGAAATACAACGACACCTGGAGGAGAAGAACAAACTCCGAAATGTATATATATATATATATATATATATATATATATATATATATATATATATATATATATATATATATATATATATATATATATATAAATATATATATATATATATATATATGTATGTGTATATGTGTTGTCTGATATATATTTATTGAAAAACTTGAGACTTGTAAAGGATGAGATATAATTACATTATTACTGCAATGCAGAGCAAAAACCTTGTATATCGATTTCTGAATCACCATAATACTTTTATAGCCAAGTCATTAATTATATCCTCTTTTATTTTCTTTCATACGTTTCAAAAAAGTAAGTTTCTTATTTATTAGTTGTATTAGTATCATTGATTTTCTAAATTAATCAAGTTCCTTTTTGTGTAAGTTCCTTTTCAATGATATTTGGTACGCCCTTTTCGTTGATACCGTGCTAAATTTATTATCCTAATTAGTTATAAATCAAAGGATAAAATGTCATAGGATATACTCGATGCTTCATATATCATAAGGTTATAAAGTCCGACGCTATTTAAAATTCACGTAATTATTTCACAAAAGATGTATGGTTTGAGAAGAATTAATGAGGAATTCATATTTCCAGAAATTATTTTCTTGTACTGTATGGATTTTTTAAATAAACTTTGGATTAATCAGTGAAACACTATCCAAGAAAACATGTCATCATAGAATGCAAATTAGGTTCTTTTGTAACAAAAGTAGGAAGAAAACATTTTTTTAATTCAGAGTTTTGATATCTTCTATTTAACAGTAAGTAATTATCTAGCCTCAATTATGAATTTCATTATTTAATTTAAAAAGAAAGAAAGTAAATGAAGAAATGAGAATAAACTCTATGTGTAAAAAAAATAACAAGATTTTTTAAAAATTACTAGAATGATATCTTTTCTGTTTAATTTTTATATTTCTTGTGATTTTTTCCTTAAAAACGATATGTAGTACCTTAATGCTTAATGTATTGAAATATTGGGAGCGTGGCAAAATGTCATTCTCGAGATTTAAAATTTTTAAGAACGATATTTTTTAGATTCAGATTATAGATTAATTTTTGATAATTAAATAAATAATCTAATCTTGTATGTTTACTTATTTAAGTATTTGCTATTTTATCTTCTTTTCTAATAATTTCAGTTTTCATCCCCCTTTGAAAAAATGATTTATAATTTTTCGTGTATAAAGAACTTACAAATGGCATAATTTTAATGATTTAATTTAGTTATTTTCCACTTGTAGTTGTGGCCTTTATTTCATGATCAATATGACTCTGAAACACGTAACTGTATAAAATTTTTACACAGTTTCAGTATTCAATCCAATCTAATGAAGTAATTACGTTATCAAAAATATATGAGAATATTTAATGTGGAAATTGATATAAGAGAGCATTTTTATTCCAAATGTAAAACAAAATTTGTATTATACGACTGTTTGTAAATAAATAAATAAATATATATATATATATATATATATATATATATATATATATATATATATATATATATATATATATATATATATATATATATATATATATATATATAAACATTCATATAATACAAATAAATATCTATACATACCTTAAACTGTATATCTATTTTTAGTAAAAATTAGAGTTAACAAATATTTTGCTTTATTTAATCAGTGCAATTGATCATTAAATATGCTGAATGAAGCAAGAATATTTCATAACCTTACTTACTGAAAACTGAATATTGCGTAAAAATGATACTAAAAAAATGAATTATGACACATATCTATCTTTCCTTTATTACTGTCTTAAAATTATTGATATCCATGTTACCTTATACAATGACCAGTTAATTTGTGTTTATAGACGTTACATATTTTACATAATATTTCGTAGTTAAATAATGAAATTATATTATATAAGTTTATTAAAAATTATCTCACAGACACATATATTTTAAATTTGTGATATTTAAATTTTATATTATTGTTACAATTTAAAAATGTAGCAAGTAATAAGTTAACTTGTTTTGAATTGTCAGTAAATAAGTACATTGTAAACAATGTATATGGATTCTAATGTTGTATAAGACGCATTGCTCATTCTGAGATTGTGTTTGACAGGAAATACTATATTACCCTCTCAAATATGCACATACATGTCACGTATAATAACAGAAGAAAATTAAATACGTAATTAAATAATGAAATTATACTTTATATGTTTATTAACAGAGATCTCTCAGACACATATATTCTAAATTTGCAAATGTAAATTTTATTTTAATGTAACAATTTAAAAAATAATAATTGATATTTTATCGTCTTCCAAATGAGTGAACTAGTTTTGAATTGTCGGTAAATAAGTACTCTGTAGGCAATGTATTTGGATTCTAATGTTACATAAGGCACATTGCTCATTCTGAGATTAAGTTTGAAAAGCAATTCAATTTTACCCTCCCAAATATGCACATTCATCTGACGTTTGAATAACAGAAGAAAATTAAAAATTTAATTAACTAATAAATTATACTTCATAAATTTGTGAACAGAGATCTTTCAGGCACATATATTCTAAATTTGAAATATTTAAATTGTATTTTAGTGTAGCAATTTAAAAATATAGTAATTGATTCTGTTTTATCTTCTTCCAAATTAATTAACTATGTCAGTAAATAAATAATCTGTAGGCAATGTATTTGGATTCTAATGTTATATAAGGCTTATTGCTCATTCTGAGATTAAGTTTGAAAAGCAATCCAATTTTACCCTCCCAAATATGAACATACATCTGACGTTTGAATAACAGAAAAATTTAAAAATTTAATTAACTAAATGAAATTATACTGTATAAGTTTATTATCAGATATCTCTCAGGCACATATATTTTAAATTTGCTGTATTTAAATTTTATTTTTGTGTAACAATTAAAAAATATAATAACTGATTATGTTTCATCATCTTCAAAATGCGTTAACTAGTTTTAAATTGTCAGTAAATAAGTACAATGTAAGCAATGTATATGGATTCATATATTATGTAAGGCTCATTGCTGATTCTGAGATTGATTTTGACAGGAAATCCTATATTGTCCTTTCAAATATGCACATACATTTGACGTTTGAGAACAGAAGAAAATTAAAAATGTAATTAAATAAGGAAATTATACTTTATAAGTTTATTAACAGATAATTATCACTAATTCACTGAGATTGTGTTTGACAGGAAATTCTATTTCACCCTTCCAAATATGCGCATGCATCTGACGTTTGAATAAAAGAAGAAAATTAAAAATTTAATTAACTAAATGAAATTATACTTTATAGTTTATTAGCAGAGATCTCTCAGGCACATATATTTTAAATTTGAAATAATTGAATTTTATTTTAGAGTAATACTTTGAAAATATAATAACTGATTATGATTTTTGTCTTACAAATGAGCTAACTAGTTTTGAATTGTCAGTAAATACGTACATTGTAAGCAATGTATATGGATTCTAATGTTATATAAGGTTTTTTGCTCATTCCGAGATTGCTTTGACAGGAAATCCTGTTTTATCCTCCCAAATATGCACATACATCTGACGTTTAAAGAACAGAAGAAAATTAAAAATGTAATTAAATAATGAATTTATACTTTATACGTTTATTAACAGAGATCTCCCAGGCACATATAATCTAAATTTGTAATATTTAAATTTTATTTTAGTGTAACAGTTTGAAAATATAATAATTGATTTTATTTTATAGTTATCCAAATGAGATAACTAGTCTTGAATTGTCAGGAAATAAGTACTCTGTAAGCAATGTACATAGATTCTAATGTTATATAAGGCGTATCACTCAGTCTGAAATTAGTTTTGACAGAAAATCTATTTTGTCCTTACAAATATGCACATATATATGACGTTTGAAGAAGAAAATTAAAAATTGACGAAATGATAAAACTGTGTTTAGAAAACAAGAGTTCTTTGAAAGCGAAAAAAATATAGTGCGCAGGTGAATGCGATGTATTTAGGGCGGAGACCAGTGTCAACGTTATTGACAAATCATAACATGAAGGGCAGAGGAAATACACAGGAACTGACAGAATGCGATAAGGATGGGGAAGCGGAGACAATGCAATCCTTAACAACAATGAATAACTTTCTGTGAGCATATTTTTCCACTATACTAAGCGAGAAAAAGAGTCCATAGAATAGAATAATTTTTATTTTCTATTCTGTTGCAGCGAATCGGCTACGATTATGTACTACATTTCAAAGAATTTCAAGTACTTTTACTAGAAAACTAAGCATTATGTATTATAGTTGACCTATTTTAAATTATAAAAGCTAAAAAAGGGAAGACACAATGCTAATAATTGCCCTAGGGCTTGTGTACTTTTTATGACCTAGGTTACAAGAGAAGATACTCAACTTATAAATAAAGTTACTATCAGTAGTGGAGTAGAACATTTGAGATAAATGTTTAGTCCAGTAAGGAATAATATAAGATAGGATAGATAAGTTGTCTTCATTATTTTGGTTCGCAGAGCTATGGTTTAGTTTTTGCTACACGACAGCTAATCAGACCACGCCCTATCATTTAAAACTGACTACGAGCACCTATGTCGCAGTGGGATTTAACCCATCATTTCTGGTTCCGATGATCAGAGCCTTAACCCTTTAATGGGCAGTGGTTTCACAGCGAAACCATCTATTAATATTTTTTCTCTTTTTAAAGACATCCGAAAGAAATTTTTTCGATTTTCTACATTATTGACTCATTGATATAGTAATAGATAATAGAATTCTGCATAATTTATTTTTCCCTTTGAAATATATTAGTTTAAATTGCTTTACATGAAAATTCTCGAATTTGATTTTTCTCCTTATGACTTCAATTAAAAAACACCCTCCCAAATGGACAATGAAAAATTGTGTAGTTATCTATTTCTTACATCATTTTAATGATAATTATAAATTGTTCTTTCAACATAATTGATTTTAAAAAACTCTTATTTCTATGCTGTAAAAGGAAAAGGCTTCACAATTATCTCCCCCCCCCCAAAAAAAAAAAATATATTCCCACCTCTCAAGGGAATGTAAAATTTGTTTTTATATGGTTCCTATTTATAAACTTCACTGACAACGTTTATAACCGAATTCCGTTAAATCTGAAAGAATTTTTAATTGTAATCTTTAAAGGGTTAACAATTCGGCCATAGTTGGCTAATTATACACGGATAAGTTGTCTAGAATGGTGATGATGAAAACAAATTAAGTTAAAATGGCACTTAGAGCAGTAAATATGATAGTATAACACATTCAACAAGTTCCACTTCACATCTTCATATATTTCTTTAAATATTTTTTTAAATTTCACATATCAAGTTAATGCTTTTATGCGTACAAAACAGAATTTTATAAAATGTTTTTGAAGTATGTGTTTTATGTTTTATTTTAGGGGTGAATCATATTTCAGTAATGTTTTTCACTTTACTTATTAAATATCATTTACCTTTCTCTTACATTTAGAATATACATATATACTGAATGTTTTTGAATCTCCTTAATTATTTTAGTTTATAACAAAATAAATTTTATTTTATTGGAGATAAGTTTTATGTGTATAATATTAAAAATTGTATACGTATATGGATAAAGTATTTAAATAAAAAATAGGAGATTTACATATTTTTTGTATAAAAATCAAATTAAGCTGCTAATGTTTCTAAAATTCATTTCAATATTTTAATGATTCAGCACAATTCAGAAAATAGACATCATTTTCTAATTTACATGCTGTAACAAATTTTTACATTTTCATTATGATTAAAAGTAAAAAGGTTTAGACTGGAGTTATATAACTTTTATTAACAAATGATTATTAAAGATTTGTAATTATATTTTTGTTACAATATTGAAATAGGCTACTTAACTGTAACCTACGAATTAAAAAAAAAATATTTTTATATAATAAAATTTTAAATTAAATATTGAGTATTCTTTAATTTTATGACAAAGGAGACTCGAAACTTAACTGCGACACACTAAATAAATGAATTAACAATAGTTTGACTTTAATTTGCTAAACTAATTTCAAAATTCAGTATCCTTGAATCAAGTGCATTAAAACACAACTTTATTTAATATCGACATAGATAAAATACATAAAATTTATAAATGATTTACATAAATATTTTTATACAGAAATGTACCTTATAATTATGATTAAAAATAAAAATGCCTTGATTGAAATTATAGAAATGATATTATCAAATGCCTATTAAAGATTTGAAATGATATTTTTTTGCAATATTGAAATAAACTCTTTATCTGTGACTTACTAATTTAAAAAATATTTTTATATAATACAATTTTAAATTAAAAGTTGAGTATTCTTTCATTTTATAACAAGAGAGACTCGAAAGTTAACTACGAAACACTAAATAAATGAATAAGCAACAGTTTAACTTAAATTTGCTGAACTAATTTCAAAAATCAGTATTCTTAAATCAAGTGCCTTAAATCACAGCTTCATTTAATATTGACATTGATATAATACATAAAAATTTTTAAATGATTTACATAAATATTTTTATACAGAAATTTACATTTTACTTATGATTAAAAGCAAAAATTATTTTATTTAAAATTATACAAATGGTATTTTCAAATGATTATTAAAGATTTGCAAAGATATTTTTCTTTCAATATTGAAATAAATTCCTTAACTGTGACTTACAAATTTTAAAAATATTTTTATATAATAAAATTTAAAATTAAACATTTAAAATTAAACACTTTCATTTTATGAAAAGAAACTCGAAAGATAACAGCGAAACGCTAAATAAATGAAATAACAATAGTTTAATTTAAATTTGTTGAACTAATTTCAAAAATCAGATCCTTAAATCAAGTCCTTACACCACAACTTCATTTAATATCGACATATATATATAATACATAATAATTATAAATAATTTACATAAATCATTTTGTCCTGCTATAATTTAGCTTCAAAAAGTAACAAATGTTATTCATAAAAAAACGAAAAAGAAACAGGAATTTAACAAGCCTTGTATTTGCGAGGCTTTAAAAAGCTTCATTAGTCACGTTCATCATTTGAAGGGATATTACCGGCAATAAACATACTTGACTAATAACCCGGAATTCGAAAACGTCAGCCATTCAATATAATCAAGAAAAAATGAGCTGATTAAAGCTAATAAGTAGAGGACAACCGATAATTTTGAGCATTAAAAATGCATATCAAAATAAAAGGCTGATTTAATGAAATATACACTCTACCGCAATTACGTTTATGTTTTTTATTAATATTTATGTTTTATGATTTATTTTCTAATTAGTTGTGTTTATAGAACATTTTACCCATAAAAATTGTATGCATTGCGTTAACTGTTTTTTCTTTATTAGTGATAATTAAAAATATATATGAGTCTATGTGCGTACATACCTAAGCTATTTTATAAATACATTTAAGGCTACATATTGTAATTAATCTTGTCTTACCTCTAACTCTTATCATTTCCCAATCTAATTAATGAATGATTAATCTTAATTTATTAGAGATTTATGGTTTAATTATAAATGAACTACAGTCCTTGAAATAAACTAATTTTTCAAGATTGCAGATTATAGAGATAGAATGATATAGATATAGATAGATATAGATCCTTATATGTGGGTGTGAGTTTGTAAAGCTATCTAACTTCTGCAAACACGTGGGGCACCATGATGACAGTGGCACCATATACTAAATGCAAAGACATTTAACGGCAACCGCACTTTGCTACCCTTTTTAAAGGATGACTCTTGAAAAACAAAGAGTTGAGTGGTTTGATGGTCTGCCTGTTTTTCATTCTTCCTTACTTTTCTTGTCGGCAAGTTAGTCTTCCCCGCTTTTCTTGTTTGTATGTATAGCAAAGACCAATTTTTTTTCTACTCACAGATCGACGGCGTTTGATAATGAAATCATTGATTTATTCTTACAACAGTTCAAAGTGTCTACTACTTTATGGAAGGTTTCGACCTACATACTACGGAGGTCAACATATTGAATCCAATTTTTTGGTGAGTGTTAAAAAATTAGAAAAAAATTGTGTGTGAAATCCTTCTATTTTTCGCGGTGTGTGTTTTGATGGTGGTATACAAAAGAATCTAACACGAATATACAGTTTTTTGTAGAATACCTTTTGTAGACATAAGACCTCCTTTCAACATTTCTCAATTAATTGCATACAATTTACATAGTATTAAAGGCTTGGTTAGTCCATTCTAAACTTCTTTACAGATTTTATGTAACTTATACCTCAATTATGTTTTAGTTTTCTTTATTGGCTTACCTCTAACTCTTACCATTTCCCAATCTAATTAATGAATGATTAATCTTAATTTAATAGATCTTTATGGTTTAATTATAAATGAACTACAGTCCTTGAAATAAACTAATTTTTCAAGATTGCAGATTATAGAGATAGAATGATATAGATATAGATAGATCCTTATATGTGGGTGTGAGTTTGTAAAGCTATCTAACTTCTGCAAACACGTGGGGCACCATGATGACAGTGGCACCATATACTAAATGCAAAGACATTTAACGGCAACCGCACTTTGCTACCCTTTTTAAAGGATGACTCTTGAAAAACAAAGAGTTGAGTGGTTTGATGGTCTGCCTGTTTTTCATTCTTCCTTACTTTTCTTGTCGGCAAGTTAGTCTTCCCCGCTTTTCTTGTTTGTATGTATAGCAAAGACCAATTTTTTTTCTACTCACAGATCGACGGCGTTTGATAATGAAATCATTGATTTATTCTTACAACAGTTCAAAGTGTCTACTACTTTATGGAAGGTTTCGATCAACATATTAAGGAGACCAACATATTGAATCCAATTTTTGTTGAGTGAAAAAAAAAATTACAAAAAACTGTGTGTGAAATCCTGCTATCTTTCGCGGTGTGTGTTTTGATCGTGGTATACAAAAGAATCTAACACAGATATAGAAATTTTTGTAGAATACCTTTTATAGACATAAGACCTAATTTCAACTTTGCTCAATTAATTGCATACGATTTACATAGTATTAAAGGCTTGGTTAGTCCATTCTAACTTCTTAGCTCATTTTATGTAACTTTTACCTCAATTATATTTTAGTTTTCTTTATATAATAATGTATGTATGTATATATATATACATGTATATATATATATATATATATATATATATATATATATATATATTATATATATATATATATATATATATATATATATATATATATATATATATATATATATATATATATATATGTATATGTATATGTATATATATATATATATATATGTATATATATATATATATATATATATATATATATATATATATATATATATATATATATATATATATGTATATATATATATATATATATATATATATATATATATATATATATATATATATATATATATATATATATATATATATATATATATATATATATATATATCCCCTTATACTCTTTGGTAGAGTAAAGATTACCCACCTTAAACCTTCAGATAATTTTTTTTATAGTATAAGTAGAAAAAATATTAACCAACTAGTCCATTTCAAAAATGCCTACATGAAATTTCGTTAACACAAACTCCTTCAACAGATTTCCTCATGGAGGTACTCAGAAAACTGATATATTTATGAGCTCAAATAGTTTTGTGTGAATTATCTATGTATAAAATAACATGCAATAAAGCAAAAATTACTAATTTGCATGAGTAGGTTTTACGAGTGAAAACTATAAGTTCATCAAACTCTAAGATTACTTTAATATTACGCAACATACTAAATGGTCATTTAGTTACAAACTGATGTAATTGGTCAATCCCATTTATTCATGTTATAATAATTTTAATACCTGTTGTTGAAATCATTGCAAGTTTAGTGAAATCGGGATTTTCACTAAATGACATAATTACTAGTGTATCAAGATTGTGATTTAAGATTTAATGTTGCTTAAGCATTTTAATATGTGTTAAGTATTAATGATTAACATAAAACTACAAAAATATAATATGTCATGCAGAATGTTTGTATATAATCGTAATTGTAATTGTAATCTGTATTTGTAATAATTATAAAACATTTATATTTTAAACAAATTAGTTATAGATTCTATACAGAACAAAATATATTTCCTGATTCTTCTACACATGTTATTAACCAAGAAATTGATTTAATTTTAACTTCATGTCAGCAACGAATAATAAAGTTCTTAAAACAAATAAAGAAAGAAATCTTATAAACCATTTTTGACTGTGCATTTCAATGTGTTGGATGTGCTTTAAATAATCAAATTAAAATTGTAGAATATCGAACACCTTGCTATTTATAATTCTAAAAGTACATTGGATCTATATAATGTTCCATATTCAACTAATAAAAAAATTACATTATGTAATAATACCAATTTTCTTTTTTTTACTGCTTACAAAGCATTTTTCATATTTTGAATGAAATGTGATGCTTTATCCCAAGCATTCATCTAAAAGTAAACAAATTTTAAAATAACATTTGAATTCAGAAATATAGTTATTATTGCTTTTATATATTATCAACTGTAAGTAAGATTAGATAATACAATAATAATATTAATTCTCAGACTCTAATTTCAACAGCTAAGATAAAACTGGTTCTTAAATACGTTTTGGAATCATGCTTGGTGAAACAGTGTAGATCTTTTATTTTATATTGTTTATAATTTCAAAAAACAATCATAATTCCGAATTTGAAAAAATAGTAAAACATCTATATTTTTCTCTTGAGAGGTTTTTAATATCATAATAGCAATAAATAGAAAATTATTGCATTTTAAACTTATTTAAAATCTGGATTGCACACATTTGGTTCTATAATAATACAGATATTATGTACAAAAAACACCTAACCTCTCCGTTTCTTCAATTTTATTCTCAGAACAATAAAAATATCAGAACTTTTCAATAAGCAGTTGAGAAATCCGCCTTTTATCACACCTTTCATAAATCTCTCGGCAAATGCAATGTTTTTGTCTTTATCCAGAAGTAAATCGTTGTAAGTGAAGATGAAAAACTTTTATTTATTCGAACTGTTTTTAGGTATGTTATGTTACAGTGAATTTATCCACGTTATACGTACCTTATGTTTCTTTCAATGTTTAAATTCTGATCTAATTAGAATTAGAAATCAATTCTGCTTTTTAGGCAATATTTTGTAGGGTTTTTTTTCTTACCTTAACAGAATAAAAGATAATTTTATAAATAATCATACTTTGTTTAATACATATTGCACAATTAAAAAAATGCTGTTATTTGCATTAAACTATTTTAAAGCTTCGATACTTTTTATTACATTAAATTTTATTCTGAAAGAGGAATGCGATTTGTAACAAAATGTAATTAATTATAAAAGTATTATTAGTATGTGACAAAATTGTTAATCTCATTTACTAGTTACCAAATTAATAAATAAATTCCTTCTTGTGCCAACACTCCAAACTTATTAAATTCTTGTGGTGCTTCGATGCGTACTTAAGACAATATTTATACCTCTTGCACTCCTATTACGAACCCCGGATTCCATATTTGCAATCAAACGCTTAAATCTCAAAATATTTAGCTTTATATAAATTACAGAAATTCTTTAGTAATTAGTCAAGTTTTCGTTGACAAGATTTCAAGAAAGTAAAAGAATGCAATTGATTTTGCCAGCGTTACTCCAGCCCACGCAGTTATCTGAAAGATTTAACTTTATGCAGATTGGAATTTCCTAATATCTGCTATGGTAAGAAAGTCAATTATACAGAACATTTAAATAAAATATTCATGCGCATTGAAAAAGGGATTATTTCAAAATTACGGTTCATCTACTAGTGTGTGATTAATGTGTAATAAATATTTTACACCAAAGAAGGTTAGGAAATAAAAATTACATTCTACGGCTACAAGTATCTAAGATAGCAATTAAATTCATATCCCAAAAATAGCGTGTAGTAAAAATAGCGTAGTGTGTATATATCCCTTAACACACTACGTTGGAGTAAAGCCCCCCTTAAACCACCAGATACCTTTTCTATGTAGAAAAAAATATCTAGGGGTATTATATTTTTACTGGGGGTCATTTAGTTTTAATCTATGTGGGAAAAAATTAGCTAGCTATGTATATTTAAAAATATGTAAATTAAAAGAAGGTTACTTAACAAAGGTTACACCATAAGGCTACAAGTATCTACAGTAACAGCTGAATTTATGCCTAAAAAATAATGTGTATATAAACTGTGTAAATAACAGTCTATGTTATATATATATATATATATATATATATATATATATATATATATATATATATATATATATATATATATATATATATATATATATATATATATATATATATATATATATATATATATATATATATATATATATATATATATTATATATATATATATATATATATATATATATATATATATATATATATATATATATATATATATATATATATATATATATATATATATATATATATATATATATATATATATATATATATATATATATATATATATATATATATATATATATATATATATGTATATATATATATATATATATATATATATATATATATATATATATATATATATATATATATATATATATATATATATATATATATATATATATATATATATATATATATATATATATATATATATATATATATATATATATATATATATATATATATATATATATATATATATATATATATATATATATATATATATATATATATATATATACATATATATATATATATATATATACATATATATATATATATATATATATATATATACATTATATATATATACATATATATATATATATATATATATGATATATATATATATATATATATATATATATATATATATATATATATATATATATATATATATATATATATATATATATATATATATATATATATATATATATATATATATATATATTCGGTGGAGTGAAGTCCACCCCCTTTAAAACCCCAGTGAATTTTTTTCTTCCAGTGAGAAAAAGTTTTCTGGCTATTTATTTTCAAAAATGTGTAAATTAAAGAAGTTTGGGTCAAAAATATTTCCCCATAAAGCTACAAATGTATCTGATAGCAGCTAGATTTATACCCAAAGAACAATCTTTATTTAAACAGCACAAGAACAGTGTCTATATATATGACCCTATACAATTCGGAGGAGTGAAGATCCACCCCGTTTCCAAAACCCCAAATTAATTTTTTCTCTAATCTATAAGTTTCTCAACAAAGAATTAGAAACCGATATGTAATTTCATGAATATACAGAAAACTCATGCTAGGTTCAAATCGGATATCTTTATCAGCAATGTTATACATAATGAAAACATCACAAAACTGTATAATTCTCCCATACCTATTCATTATTAAAATTGTGATTCAACCTTAAAAAGTAAAGTGTAATTGACTAGCATATAGCAGTTTCATGAAAGAAAATTAAGTATTTTATCCAGTGAAATGTGACTTAAGTGCATTCTCAAAATGGAGAAACAATATATATATTTTTAACATAAAATCACTTTTTATACTCTTTCAAATTAAAATAATTAATACGTCTACAACAAAACACAGAAACATTTTTTTTTCTATAATGAATTGCAAAATCTACTTTTCACTTTATTTTGGTGTGGTTACTCTTTTGCATAAAGAGGGCTAATGTTTTACTTTATTTACTAATAATCAGGATAAGAAATATTTTAAACTTTATTAAGGAACATTTTAGAATATCTGTATCGAACTTTGCCTACAAGTGTCACTTCATTTAAATGAAGAGTATCATAAATTTTATACTACTAATTTCTATTACTTCTTAAGGATAAAGCCTGAAATATTTTATAAAGTATAACCGAGTAAAGTATAATCAAATAAATAAATACTTTACAATTATATGTTTAGTTGAAGCACACTATATTTACTGAGTACCATGAAATTTAGGTAATAAATGTAACATCATTAGAAATGTTGTTAACAGGATGCAAATGAAAACTGTCTGTGATATAAATGTTACATCCATTCCTTTAGGCAATGTTGGAAATATCTGACGATTCTCAAAGCAATTATACATTAATTTCTAAACACTTACATATATTTTGCACATCTTTTAAAGACTAGGATATTTAGGGATGAAATTTCATTATATCTTTGCTTAATATGCATATTATCGTAAAATATATAATAAAATATAACGCTTCTAAATGTTGTCTTCATTTTTGAAGCGCGTACAAAAACAAGTAGATCTGTCCTACTAAACGCTAGTGTATTCTTGGTACTGTACCGGAAGTTGAACTTTTGTTGTTGTTGAAATTTATCATGTATATTTTTATTTCTTTCCGTATTTTAAGCATGCTATTCCTTTTATTTTTCTCGCCGAACTCTGGCCGATTGGTTAGGGCGCTGATCGTAAGTACCATAGTTTATGGGTTCGAATCCCACTATGGCATGTATGTTCGTAGCAGTTCGGAATCGGCTTTAAGCTGTAGGTCCCGGTCACATTAGCCCTCGTGTGCAAAACCCGTAGCGCTCCAAACAAAAAACATTTTATTTATCTACCATCATGAATCATGCTTTCTTTCCAAATATGTGTTTTGTTTACAACTCGACGAGCAGGCGTTCGCCTACAAAATGTCTGATTGGAATATTTTTTTTAAACTGTAGCACACCATGCAACTTTTGGACTCAGTGTTTGAGTTCAAGACAGGGTTTCATGCCACTCCTATAAACTTGTGTTGAAAAAATAGTATTTAATTTTTAATTATATAATGGATGGATAAGTAAATTTTAGAACATAACAATAAAAATAAATTAAAACAACTACATAATGATTGTAAGGTTTTGGATCCACGACCAGTTTTACAATAGTTGCACCTCTAATAATAATGAATGGATCTTTTCACCCCTCCTTACTGTGTCCATCGAAAAATGAAACCGCTTGGCAACTTGGCTCATAAAGTATCTGGAATCACATTTTTTGGTGGTGGTTGAGAATATAGTTGCTGGGGCACGTGTTACCGACAAAACTTGAACAGAAGGAAGTGAGACTCAATTTATCTGAAGTGAACGATTTCTGTGGTGGATCCAATTATGAATGTTGGAGAACTGCGACAAAACCGAAAGCCTAGGAAGGTGCTATCTTGGCCCTTGATCAGAGTAACATCTCTATCTAGGGGTTGACTTTTTTCAGGAACAAAAAATTGTGAAATATAACATTGAATTTTTGATATATTAACATTGAATTTTTGATATAATTTGAATTTTTGAAATATAACACAGATAGTTTTTGAATTTTGTTCATGATGGTCTGGCTCTGAGATTCTTTTTTTTCTTTTATTATATATATATATATATATATATATATATATATATATATATATATATATATATATATATATATATATATATATATATATATATATATATATATATATATATATATATATATATATATATATATATATATATATATATATATATATATATATATATATATACATATATATATATATATATATATATATATATATATATATATATATATAATATATATATATATATATATATATATATATATATATATATATATATATATATATATATATATATATATATATATATATATATATATATATATATATATATATATATATATATATATGTATGTTTATTAAAAGTAATAAGCAAGAGTTAAAATGTTTCAACGTCTTTAACAATATTTTAACAAA
>CM063504.1:160921056-160943556 GCA_032207245.1 Pardosa pseudoannulata | reverse complement strand
ATATATATATATATATATATATATATATATATATATATATAATATATATATATCTATATATATATATATATATATATATATATATATATATATATATATATATATATATATATATATATAATATATATATATATATATATATATATATATATATATATATATATATATATATATATATATATATATATATATATATATATATATATATAGCATAGACTGTTATTTACACAGTTTATATACACATTATTTTTTAGGCATAAATTCAGCTGTTACTGTAGATACTTGTAGCCTTATGGTGTAACCTTTGTTAAGTAACCTTCTTTTAATTTACATATTTTTTAAATAGACATAGCTAGCTAATTTTTTTCCACATAGATTAAAACTAAATGACCCCAGTAAAAATATAATACCCCTAGATATTTTTTTCTACATAGAAAAGGTATCTGGTGGTTTAAGGGGGGCTTTACTCCAACGTAGTGTGTTGAGGGATATATACACACTACGCTATTTTTACTACACGCTATTTTTGGGTTATGAATTGAATTGATATCTTAGATACTTGTAGCCGTAGAATGTAATTTTTATTTCCTAACCTTCTTTGGTGTAAAATATTTATTACACATTAATCACACACTAGTAGATGAACCGTAATTTAAATTAGAAAGAATCCCTTTTTAAATACGCATGAATATTTTATTTAAATGCTCTGTATAATTGACTTTCTTACCATAGCAGATATTAGGAAATTCCAATCTGCATAAAGTTAAATCTTTGAGATAACTGCGTGGGAAGGAGTAAAGCTGGCAAAATCAATTGCATTCTTTGACTTTCTTGAAATCTTGTCAACGAAAACTTGACTAATTACTAAAGAATTTCTGTAATTTATATAAAGCTAAATATTTTGAGATTTAAGCGTTTGATTGGGAATATGGAATCCGGGGTTCGTAATAGGAGTGCAAGAGGTATAAAGATTGTCTTAAGTACGCATCGAAGCACCACAAGAATTTAATAAGTTTGGAGTGTTGGCACAAGAAGGAATTTATTTATTAATTTGGTAACTAGTAAATGAGATTAACAATTTTGTCACATACTAATAATACTTTTATAATTAATTACATTTTGTTACAAATCGCATTCCTCTTTCAGAATAAAATTTAATGTAATAAAAAGTATCGAAGCTTTAAAATAGTTTAATGCAAATAACAGCATTTTTTATAATTGTGCAATATGTATTAAACAAAGTATGATTATTTATAAAATTATCTTTTATTCTGTTAAGGTAAGAAAAAAAACCCTACAAAATATTGCCTAAAAAGCAGAATTGATTTCTAATTCTAATTAGATCAGAATTTAAACATTGAAAGAAACATAAGGTACGTATAACGTGGATAAATTCACTGTAACATAACATACCTAAAAACAGTTCGAATAAATAAAAGTTTTTCATCTTCACTTACAACGATTTACTTCTGGATAAAGACAAAAACATTGCATTTGCCGAGAGATTTATGAAAGGTGTGATAAAAGGCGGATTTCTCAACTGCTTATTGAAAAGTTCTGATATTTTTATTGTTCTGAGAATAAAATTGAAGAAACCGAGAGTTTAGGTGTTTTTTGTACATAATATCTGTTTTATTATAGAACCAAATGTCTGCAATCCAGATTTTAAATAAGTTTAAAACTCAATAATTTTCTATTTATTGCTATTATAATATTAGAAACCTCTCAAGAGAAAAATATAGATGTTTTTTCTGTTTTTTCAAATTCGGAATTATAAGTGTTGTATGAAATTATAAACAATATAAAATAAAAGATCTACACTGTTTCACCAAGCATGATTCCAAAACGTATTTAAGAAGCAGTTTTATCTTAGCTGTTGAAATTAGAGTCTGAAAATTAATATTATTATTTGTATTATCTAATCTTACTACAGTTGATAATATATAAAAGCAATAATAACTATATTTCTGAATTCAAATGTTATTTTAAAATTTGTTTAGTTTTAGATGAATGCTTGGGATAAAGCATCACATTTCATTCAAAATATGAAAAATGCTCTGTAAGCAGTAAAAAAAAGAAAATTGGTATTATTACATAATGTAATTTTTTTATTAGTTGAATATGGAACATTATATAGATCCAATGTACTTTTAGAATTATAAATAGCAAGGTGTTCGATATTCTACAATTTTAATTTGATTATTTAAAGCACATCCAACACATTGAAATGCACAGTCAAAAATGGTTTATAAGATTTCTTTCTTTATTTGTTTTAAGAACTTTATTATTCGTTGCTGACATGAAGTTAAAATTAAATCAATTTCTTGGTTAATAACATGTGTAGAAGAATCAGGAAATATATTTTGTTCTGTATAGAATCTATAACTAATTTGTTTAAAATATAAATGTTTTATAATTATTACAAATACAGATTACAATTACAATTACGATTATATACAAACATTCTACATGACATATTATGTTTTTGTAGTTTTATGTTAATCATTAATACTTAACACATATTAAAATGCTTAAGCAACATTAAATCTTAAATCACAATCTTGATACACTAGTAATTATGTCATTTAGTGAAAATCCCGATTTCACTAAACTTGCAATGATTTCAACAACAGGTATTAAAATTATTATAACATGAATAAATGGGATTGACCAATTACATCAGTTTGTAACTAAATGACCATTTTAGTATGTTGCGTAATATTAAAGTAATCTTAGAGTTTGATGAACTTATAGTTTTCACTCGTAAAACCTACTCATGCAAATTAGTAATTTTTGCTTTATTGCATGTTATTTTATGCATAGATAATTCACACAAAACTATTTGAGCTCATAAATATATCAGTTTTCTGAGTACCTCCATGAGGAAATCTGTTGAAGGAGTTTGTGTTAACGAAATTTCATGTAGGCATTTTTGAAATGGACTAGTTGGTTAATATTTTTTCTACTTATACTATAAAGAAAAATTATCTGAAGGTTTAAGGTGGGTAATCTTTACTCTACCAAAGAGTATAAGGGGATATATATATATATATATATATATATATATATATATAATATATATATATATATATATATATATATATATATATATATATATATATATATATATATATATATATATATATATATATATATATATATATATATATATATATATATATATATATATATATATATATATATATATATATACATATATATATATATATATATATATATATATATATATATATATATATATATATATATATATATATATATATATATATATATATATATATATATATATATATATTATATACATGTATATATATACATACATACATTATTATATAAAGAAAACTAAAATATAATTGAGGTAAATGTTACATAAAATCAGCTAAGAAGTTAGAATGGACTAACCAAGCCTTTAATACTATGTAAATCGTATGCAATTAATTGAGCAAAGTTGAAATTAGGTCTTATGTCTATAAAAGGTATTCTACAAAATTTTTTATATCTGTGTTAGATTCTTTTGTATACCACGATCAAAACACACACCGCGAAAGATAGCAGGATTTCACACACAGTTTTTTGTAATTTTTTTTTTCACTCAACAAAAATTGGATTCAATATGTTGGTCTCCTTAATATGTTGATCGAAACCTTCCATAAAGTAGTAGACACTTTGAACTGTTGTAAGAATAAATCAATGATTTCATTATCAAACGCCGTCGATCTGTGAGTAGAAAAAAAAACAATGGTATTTGCTATACATACACACAAGAAAAGCGGGGGAGACTAACTTGCCGACAAGAAAGTAAGGAAGAATGAAATACAGGCAGATCATCAAACCACTCAACTCTTGAAGAGTCATCCTTCAAAAGGGTAGCAAAATGTGGTTGCCGTTAAATGTCTTTGCATTTAGTATATATGGTGCCACTGTCATCATGGTGCCCCACGTGTTTGCGGAAGTATGATAGCTTTACACACTCACAACCACATATAAGGATCTATCTCTATCTATATCATTCTATCTCTATAATCTGCAATCTTGAAAAATTAGTTTATTTCAAGGACTGTAGTTCATTTATAATTAAACCATAAATCTCTAATAAATTAAGATTAATCATTCATTAATTAGATTGGGAAATGATAAGAGTTAGAGGTAAGCCAAGATTAGTTACAATATGTAGCTTTAAATGTATTTATAAAATATCTTAGGTATGTACGCACACAGACGCATATATATTTGTAATTATCACTAATAAAGAAAAACAGTTAATGCAATGCGTACAATTTTTATGGGTAAAATGTTCTATAAACACAACTAATTAGAAAATAAATCATAAAACATAAATATTAATAAAAAACATAAACGTAATTGCGGTAGAGTGTATATTTCATTAAATCAGCCTTTTATTTTGATATGCATTTTTAATGCTCAAAATTATCGGTTGTCCTCTACTTATTAGCTTTAATCAGCTCATTTTTTCTTGATTATATTGAATGGCTGACGTTTTCGAATTCCGGGTTATTAGTCAAGTATGTTTATTGCCGGTAATATCCCTTCAAATGATGAACGTGACTAATGAAGCTTTTTAAAGCCTCGCGAATACAAGGCTTGTTAAATTCCTGTTTTTTTTTCGTTTTTTATGAATAACATTTGTTACTTTTTGAAGCTAAATTATCGCAGGACAAAATCATTTTTGTAAATTATTTATAATTACTATGTATTATATATATGTCGATATTAAATGAAGTTGTGATTTAAGGACTTGATTTAAGGATGTGATTTTTGAAATTAGTTCAGCAAATTTAAATTAAACTATTGTTATTTCATTTATTTAGCGTTTCCCAGTTATCTTCCGAGTCTTTTTTCATGAAATGAAAGAATACTAAATGTTTAATTTTAAATTTTATTATATAAAAATATTTTAAAACTAGTAAGTCACAGTTAAGGAAGTATTTTTAATATTGCAAGAAAAATATGTTTACAAATCTTTAATAAGCATTTGATAATATCATTTGTATAATTTTAAATAAAATAATTTTTCTTGTAATCATAAGGAAAATGTAAATTTCTGTATAAAAATATTTATGTAAATCATTTACAAATTTTATGTATTATATCTATGTCAAAATTAAGTGAAGCTGTGATTTAAGGCACTTGATTTAAGGATACCGATTTTTGAAATTAGTACAGTAAATTAAAGTTAAAATATTGTTAATTCATTTATTCAGTGTTTAGCAGTTAACATTCGAGTCTAATTTGTCATAAAATGAAAGAATACTCAATGTTCAATTTAAAATTTTATTATATAAAAATATTTTTAAAATTCGTAAGTCACAGTTAAGGAACTTATTTCAGTATTGTAAGAAAATATTTTGCAAATCTTTAATAAGCATTTAATAATATCATTTCTATAATTTCTATCAAGGTAATTTTCTTTTTAAACATAATGAAAATGGAAAAACTGTGTATAAACATATATATGTAAATCATTTATACATTTTTCGTATTATATCTATGCCGATATTGTGATTTAATGCACTTGATTTACGGATACTGATTTTTGAACTTAGTTAAAAAAATTTAAGTTCAAATATTGTTAATTCATTCATTTACTGTTTCGCAGTTAAATTTGGATTTTATTTTTTTGTAAAATGAAATAGTATTCATTATTTAATTTAAAATTTCATTATATAAAAATATTTTTAATATTAGCAGGTCACAGTTGAAGAACCTATTTCAATATTGTAACAAAAATATATTTCCAGATCTTTAATAATCATTTGTTAATATCAATTATATAATTTCAGTCTAATCACTTTTACTTTTAATCACAATAAAAATGTAAAAATTTGTGACAGCATGTACATTTAAAAAAAATATCTATTTTCTGAATTGTGATGAATAATTAAAGAATTAAATTAAATTTGAAAACATTAGCACAGTGATTCTCAATGTTAGGGCGCGAGCACACTAATGGGGGGGCGCGAGCATATCCAAGAGAAAATGTTATTTAAAAAAAATTGATTAAGTGACTGAAAGGAAAGAACACACACACACACATACAAAACAAAATACATTTCGACATATTTAATAATTAACTTATTAAATTAAAACAACTTACTAAATTAAAAACAAATTTAATAATTATTAGTGACTTCCTTGGGTCTGTCTTTCAGAGCAAAGTTTTTCGAAGGAGGGTTTAATATTAGAAATAGACACTCTCAGTTCTTTTTCTATATTTAGCTGAGATCTATATTTTGTCTTCAAAGAAGCCACCGCAGAAAATCCAGTTTCACAAAGGTAAGATGTTGAAAATGGTAGTAGAATGCGAAATGCCCTTGTTTTTAGTGCAGAAAACTCATCATCCACTCCTGCCCAAAATTCAAAGAGAGATTTATTACTAAATTGTCTTTTGGTTTCGCCGCTTGCCGTGAAGTCTATGAAGGTTTCTTTCTCTTCAATTGAGAGTCCTTCGGGAGTATTTTGAAATGGATCCCTCACCCACTTGTAACTTGATATCAGTTTGTCGTCAGCAAGAAAGTACTTTTTAAAATTCTTTGCTAGCATTGCTAAATGATTTTCAATGGTTGCAAAAACAACTTTTACATGTTGTTCTTCAGCCTTGTAAGTTTTAATACAATCATTCAAATTTGCAAACTTTGTTAAGTTTTCTTGCTTTAAATTTCTGCTCCACAATTCCAATTTCCTACAAAAAGCATTAACTTTATCACTCGTATCCAATATATGTGTATTTGCTCCTTGCAGATGAAGATTCAAGTTATTTAATTTCTCGAATATGTCGACCATGTAGCTCAATTTCATCACAAATAAACTATCGCGAAAATTCTCAGCTTCCGGTCTGTTTTCCTCTTCTAGGAAAACGGCGATTTCTTCTTTTAATTCATAAACACGTTGCAAAAATTTCCCTCGTGATAACCATCTTGCCTCGCAATAAAATAGTAACGCTGAATGTACTGCACCCATGTCTTTACAAAGTGCGGAAAAGATTCTTGATTTCAGGGGTCTCATTTTTATATAATTTACTACGGTTACAACCGTAGTTAACACAATATTCAAACCAGGACTCATTTCTTTGGAAGCCAAAGCTTCTCTGTGGATCATGCAATGTGTCCAGACGCACTGTGGCGATTTTTGTTTCACAAGTGCTTGAATACTTTGGAATCTTCCGGACATAGAACGAGCACCATCGGTGCATATTCCGACGCAATTTTTCCATTCTATGTTTGCCTCGTTCATAAAATCATTTAAGATAGCAAATAATGCGAGTGCTGTTGCTTTGAGTTCTATTGGTTTGCAGAAAAGTAATTCTTCTACTACTGACAAATCATCACAAAATCTAACATAGGCAATGAAATGAGCATCTTTATTACTATCTGTTGCCTCATCGAGTTGTATTGAAAACAATTTGTCACGCAACTTCGACAAAAGCTGACACTCTACATCTTCAGCTATATCAGCAATTCGATGGGCAACAGTATCATTTGAAACAGGTATAGATTGCAATTGTTTTGCAAAATTATCTCCAAACATAATTTCTACAATCTCAATTGCGGCTGGCAAAATAAGCTCTTCACCAATGGTGTGAGGCTTTTTACATCTGGCTATTTTATATGAAAGTTTGTAAGAGGCAATTAAAGCTTTTTCATTCACAGACAAAGTTTTTTTAAACAATGATTTTTGCTTTTCATATGATTTTTAATTTTAATTCGAAGAATTCTCTGGGTTTGTTTACGTACTCACTATGAAGCGTTTCCAAATGTCGTTTAAGTTTATTAGGTTTCATGCTGTCTGCCGCCAACATTTTTGAGCAAATGATACACAGGGGCCTTTCTCCTTCATTTACTTCAGTACTAGTGAACCCAAAATTTAAGTATTCTTGAGAATATTTTCTTGATTTTATTTTCGGAACCACGCTCGTCTGTGTACTTGTTGATGCTTGTCTATCGTCTAATGCTCGCTTACGCCCGCTTAAAAATTTATCCATGATTCTGCATAAGTCTGCTGCCGTGAATATTTAATACCGTGAATTGCAATTACACGAAAATATATATAACATACACATTAAGAATAGATTCAATAGCGATAAGAAGGATCGACTCGAATGAGATTGTCTGGAATTGAAATTGGCGTCATAGAACTTTCTCCTTCTCCCTATGAGAAAACATTTGTTCACATCTGCGCACGCTCCTAACTTAACTTTTAAGCTGACCAGACAAATTCCAGACAAATCGAAACTTCTCGCGAAACCGTGAGAATGCCGACATGGCGGGACGCAAGAGCAATAAAAGGCATAGGATTATTGTTTTTTCAATGCTGAGTATCAGTGTTGCAAAATGTCAATAAATTTCCGTATTCTTGGTAATTTGCAAAGTTTAAAATTAAGGTTGTAGTGCAGGTTTAGCGCCATAATGCTCAAAATACATTATTATTGTATACATTTTATTGTACGCGGTGGGGAGGGGGGCGCGATGAAAATTATGATTGAAAATGTGCCGTGAATACTAAAAGGTTGAGAAACACTGCATTAGCAGTTAATTTGATTTTCATACAAAAAATATGTAAATTCAAATACTTTAACATTATATTTCATTATACATTTATATTTCATTCAAATACTTTATCAATAAGATATGCAAATTTTTAAATTATAATCATAAATTTATCTCCAATAGAATAAAATTTTTATAAACTTAAATATTAAATTTTAATATACACATAAAACTTATCTTTAGAATAAAATTTATTTGTTATAAAACTAAAATATTTAAGGTGATTTAGAAACATTCATTTTATATGTAATATTTTAAATGTAATAGAAAGGTAAATAATATTTAATAAATAAAGTGAAAAACATTAAAGAAATATGATTCACCTCTAATAATAACACATAAAACACATACTTCAAAACATTATAATAATTGTACTGTACGCATAAAAACATCAATTGATATGCGAAATTTAAGCAAAAAATATTTGAAAATATATATGAAGATGTGAAGTGGAATTATGTGTTTTGCTATCATATTTGCTGTTCCTCTAAAATGCCATTTGACTTAAATGTTCAT
The DNA here is from genome assembly GCA_032207245.1 of Pardosa pseudoannulata. NCBI lineage: Eukaryota > Metazoa > Arthropoda > Arachnida > Araneae > Lycosidae > Pardosa > Pardosa pseudoannulata. The sequence goes on along the minus strand of CM063504.1, from coordinate 160,934,455 downwards.
CATCACCATTCTAGACAAATTATACAGAATATATAGTGCAACTTAGCCGTCTATAATTAGCCAACTATGGACAAATGGTTAAGGCGCTGATCATCCGCGCCAAAGATGGTGGGTTCGAATCCCACTGCGACATAGGTGCTTGTAGTTAGTTTTAAGTGATAGGGCGCTGTCTCATTAGCTGTCGTGTAGCAAAAACTAAACCATAGGTCTTCCAACCAAAACAATGAAGACAACTTATCTATCCTATCTTATTTGCTTCTTTACTGGACTAAACATTTATCTCAAATGTTCTACTCCACTACTGATAGTAACTTTATTTAAAAGTTGAGTGTGTTCTATTGTAACTTAAGTCATAAATAGCACACAAAACCTAGGGCAATTATTAGCACTGTGTCTTCCCTTTTTTAGATTTCATAATTATAAAATTGGTCAACCATAATACATAATACTTAGTTTTCTATTAAAAGTACTTGAAATTCTACATAAATCGTACATAATCGTAGTCGATTCCCCTGCAACAGAATAGAAAATAAAAATTATTCTATTCTATGGACTCTTTTTCTCGCTTAGTATAGTGGAAAAATATGCTCACAGAAAGTTATTCATTGTTGTTAAGGATTGCATTGTCTCCGCTTCCCCATCCTTATCGCATTCTGTCAGTTCCTGTGTATTTCCTCTGCCCTTCATGTTATGATTTGTCAATAACGTTGACACTGGTCTCCGCCCTAAATACATTGCATTCACCTGCGCCCTACATTTTTTTCGCTTTCAAAGAACTCTTGTTTTCTAAACACAGTTTTATCATTTACGTCAATTTTTAATTTTCTTCTGTTCTTCAAACGTCATATATATGTGCATATTTGGGAGGACAAAATAGGATTTTCTGTCAAAACCAATTTCAGACTGAGTGATAAGCCTTATATAACATTAGAATCTATGTACATTGCTTACAGAGTACTTATTTACTGACAATTCAAGACTAGTTATCACATTTGGATAACTATAAAATAAAATGAATTATTATATTTTCAAACTCTTACACTAAAATAAAATTTAAATATTACAAATTTAGATTATATGTGCCTGAGAGATCTCTGTTAATAAACGTATAAAGTATAAATTCATTATTTAATTACATTTTTAATTTTCTTCTGTTCTTTAAACGTCAGATATATGTGCATATTTGGGAGGATAAAACACTATTTCCTGTCAAAGCAATCTCGGAATGAGCAAATAACCTTATATAACATTAGAATCCATATACATTGCTTACAATGTACGTATTTACTGACAATTCAAAACTAGTTAGCTCAAAGACAAAAAACATAATCAGTTATTATATTTTCAAAGTATTACTCTAAAATAAAATTCAATTATTTCAAATTTAAAATATATGTGCCTGAGAGATCTCTGCTAATAAACTATAAAGTATAATTTCATTTAGTTAATTAAATTTTTAATTTTCTTCTTTTATTCAAACGTCAGATGCATGCGCATATTTGGAAGGGTGAAATAGAATTTCCTGTCAAACACAATCTCAGTGAATTAGTGATCTCAGTTAATAAACTTATAAAGTATAATTTCCTTATTTAATTACATTTTTAATTTTCTTCTGTTCTCAAACGTCAAATGTATGTGCATATTTGAAAGGACAATATAGGATTTCCTGTCAAAATCAATCTCAGAATCAGCAATGAGCCTTACATAATATATGAATCCATATACATTGCTTACATTGTACTTATTTACTGACAATTTAAAACTAGTTAACGCATTTTGAAGATGATGAAACATAATCAGTTATTATAATTTTAATTGTTACACAAAAATAAAATTTAAATATAGCAAATTTAGAATATATGTACCTAAGAGATCTCTGATAATAAACTTATACAGTGTAATTTAATTTAGTTAATTAAATTTATAATTTTCTTCTGTTATCCAAATTTCAGATGTATGTGCATATTTGGGAGGGTAAAATAGGATTTCCTTTTCAAACTCAATCTCAGAATGGGGCAATGCGCCTTATATAACATTAGAATCCAAATACATTGCCTACAGATTATTTATTTACTGACATAAACAAAACTAGTTAATCGTTCGGAAGAGACAAAACAGAATCAATTATTATATTTTTAAATTGCTACACTACATTGAAATTTAAATATTTCAAATTTAGAATATATGTGCCTGAAAGATCTCTGTTCACAAACTTTTTAAAGTATAATTTCATTAGTTAATTAAATTTTAATTTTTTCTGTTATTCAAACGTCAGATGAATTTGGGTATTTGAGAGGATAAAATTGAATTTTTCTGTCGAAAACAATCAGAATATCAATGTGCCTTATATAATATCAAATCCACATGCATTATTAAAATAAATTTATTTATTGACAATTCAAACTAGTTAACACATTTGGAAGACGATAAAACATAATTATTTTTTCAGATGTTACACTAAAATAAAATTTAAATATCGCAAATTTAGAATATATGCCTGAGAGATTTCTGTTAATAAACTTATAAAGTATAATTTCATTATTTAATATTACATTTTTAATTTTCTTCTGTTATTAAACGTCAGATGTATACATATTTGAGAGGTAAAGTTAGATTTTCCTGTCAAAAACATCTCAGAATGAGAAATACGTCATTATATAACATTAAAATCTACATAAACTGCTTACAATATGCTTCTGTACTGACAATTCAAAACTAGTTAACTTAATGAATAATCATTTATATTTCAAATTGTTGCACTAAAAAAAAATTTAAATATCCCAAATTTAGTATCATGTGCCTGATATCTCTCTTAATAGACTTATAAAAACATAATTTATTTAATTACAAAATATTAAGTAAAATATGTAAAGTCTATAAACAAAGCATTAACTGGTAATGTATAAGGTAACATAGATGATAATAATTGTAAGACAGTAATAAAGAAAAGTAGATATCTGTCAAAAATTTATTTAGTATTATTTTTAAGCAACATTCAGTTTTTAGTAAGTGAAATATTCTTTTTTATTCTGCGTATTTAATCCTCAATTGCAGTAATTTAATAATAAACAAATTTCTTAACTCTACTCTCTACTTTAAATAGATATGCAGTTTAAGGTATGTAAATTTTATTTGTATTACATGATATTTTTTTAATATATAATTATAAAACACATATAATACACATTTATTTTCAAATAAAATATAAAACATTCTATATAAATATTTAAATATTCTAATATATTTTTAAGACATAATTAAATTATCAGATTGCATAATAATGAAATTAAAATTTTATATATTATGTTTCACAAAATTGATCATGAAAAAAGGCTACAACTACAAGTGGAAAATAACTAAATTAAATCATAAAATTATGCCATTTGTAAGTTCTTTATACACGAAAAATTATAAATCATTTTTTCAAAGGGGGATGAAAACTGAAATTATTAGAAAAGAAGATAAAATAGCAAATACTTAAATAAGAAAACATACAAGATTATTTATTTAATTATCAAAAATTAATCTATAATTTAAATCTAAAAAATCATACATTGAAAAAATATCGTTCTTAAAAATTTTAAATCTCGAGAATGACATTTGCCACGCTCCCAATATTATGATACATTAAGCATTAAGGTACTACATATCGTTTTTAAGGAAAAATTCACAAGAAATATAAAAATTAAATATAAAAGACATCATTCTAGTAATTTTTATAAAAATCTTGTTATTATTTTACACTTATAGAATTTATTCTCATTTCTTCATTTACTTTCTTCTTTTTAAATTAAATAATGAAATTCATAATTGAGGCTAGATAATTACTTACTGTTAAATAGAAGATATCAAAACTCTGAATTAAAAAAATGTTTTCTTCCTACTTTTGTTACAAAAGAACCTAATTTGCATTCTATGATGACATGTTTTCTTGGATAGTGTTTCACTGATTAATCCAAAGTTTATTTAAAAAAAATCCATACAGTACAAGAAAATAATTTCTGGAAATATGAATCCCTCATTAATTCTTCTCAAACCATACATCTTTTGTGAAATAATTACGTGAATTTTAAATAGCGTCGGACTTTATAACCTTATGATATATGAAGCATCGAGTATATCCTATGACATTTTATCCTTTGATTTATAACTAATTAGGATAATAAATTTAGCACGGTATCAACGAAAAGGGCGTACCAAATATCATTGAAAAGGAACTTACACAAAAAGGAACTTGATTAATTTAGAAAATCAATGATACTAATACAACTAATAAATAAGAAACTTACTTTTTTGAAACGTATGAAAGAAAATAAAAGAGGATATAATTAATGACTTGGCTATAAAAGTATTATGGTGATTCAGAAATCGATATACAAGGTTTTTGCTCTGCATTGCAGTAATAATGTAATTAATCTCATCCTTTACAAGTCTCAAGTTTTTCAATAAAATACATCAGACACACACATACACACACATATATATATGTATCTATATATATATATATATATATATATATATATATATATATATATATATATATATATATATATATATATATATATATATATATATATATATATATATATATATATATATATATATATTATATTATTATATATATATATATATATATATATAAATATATAATATATATATATACTTATATATATATTATATATATATATATATATATATTAATATATATATCTATATATATATATATATAATTATATATATATATATATATATATATATATATATATATATATATTATATATTATATCCAATATATATAATATATATATATATATATATACAATTTGTTCTTCTCCTCCAGGTGTCGTCGTATTTCAAACCTCCTAAAATGTTGTGAAGTACTTTTCTATCTAAAACAGCCAGGGTTTCTTTGTTTCCTTCAGTTAATGTTCCAGTAGCGTATGAGAGGATTGGTTGAATTAGTGCCTTGTAAATAATAACGTGGAAATTATTAATCATTAATTCTTGCAACTGAACATAATTAAAATCTTCCAATCACAAAAAGGGTCATTTTTATGTATTGTGCATTTAAGACATGTATGTATTTTAAACTAAATTCGGTTGTAATAAATTTAGAAAAAAATGCACACATTTCGCAAACTTTATCGATAAAAATCATGACGGTTAAAAAATGCAACTAAAAACGTTTAAATACTTATAAAACCAAACTTTTTTGTGTCATAATTTATGTAAAATATATATTAGTAGTGCCGAAGTTATTTGTTTGTGTTAATATTTACATAAACTGTATGGTGATGGATATTAGAACATCATGTTTGGTTTATAATCTTAGATACATATTTTCATAAAAGAATGAGACAGATAAATCAAACTTTCAGATCATCTTTCAAACATCTTACCGAGTCTATTTCAGACATAATATATAATTAATTTATTTGAAAAGTTTTAGAAAATCATTAGCCTTTATTTCGTAATTATGGTATATTAAATTTCTTTTACAATAAAGATTGATGTAAAAAATAAATTAAATTAGGTGAAGTTAAATATTAACTTATTTCTTTCTTTTTTGTGTGTTGTCTGAAGTATGATTATCATTGATCCGTGGGTGGTATTAAAAGGTAAATCATTTGAGGCTTTTTTGTTTCTTTTATATGTATATAGGTGTTTCAGAAGGTTCAAGAGATCATAAAACTTGAAAGAGATAAGTTGGAATATAGGTAGAGTATGAAGCTCCTCCCATAGGCGGGTGATTTAAAACGTGGACTGAATAGGTCTGAACAGAAATATATTTGGAACATTACAGAAAAAACTTCTATCTATTGCTTGGAGATTGTTGATGTGTCCTCAACAGAGGGTGACTTTAACATCCCTCCTCGTCCTAGAGAATAGTGTCACCGGTACACGGGGGTGTCGTTGGGAGAAATAAGTGAAATATAGCTACAGTTTACCCTAGTAGTATTTCCCTAGGAGTGCAGGATATTCCTTTGTGTGAAGCTAAGAATGCGAGTATAGGATCGAAGTCACTCTTCTGCCTTTCTATCATATTTCTCCTTTCATATTGTCATGAGTCCTGATTCTCTATAATTGTTCGACTGCAGTATATTCAATTTGGACTACTTACTATTTATAAAGCAAATCTTCCAAATACTACAATCTAAAAAAGAATTTAAATGAACTAATTGAACGAAATCTTATATGCAAGAGGATCTCAATTACTAACGGTTTTTTACCTTTATCATTCATATTGCATTCTAATGCTGTGATTCAAATTATTTTTTAGATTGCAGTAGGAATCTAAAAAAAGAATTTTATACTATAAATTAAAATGAATGAAATGAACGGAAGCTTATATGCAGAAGGAACTAAATTTCTAATAATAAGGAGTAGCTTTGACTAAACATTAGATGGATATTGGACGTGTGGTACTTGTGAACTTAGATTAAGGAGATTGTGTATAAGTATAACTGAAATATAGCTAAATCAATCAATTTTATTGAAACAATTTAAATTTAGCTATCATTTATTGAAAGTTCTTCAAAACAATTGAATTTCAAAAATATTCCTTAACCAGTTATTTTCGTAATTTTCATTTCTTTTTCTTTTTTTAATTTAAAAATTATTTTTCGAATATGTTTGGGTATTATTTTGTTGAGAAGTTAAATATATATGAATTTAATAAATGATATTTTATATTGAAATAGTTTTATTCTTATAAATTAACTATTTAATTTTATGTCTTTATATTGAATTTTTATTTTAACTTTATATAATTAATTGAACTTAATAGGAAAATTCAAGATGAAATTAGAAACGGGTACTAAACTTCTCTTAACGTATTTTAGGAGTGCTGTGAGTTAAAGTAAGATAGGTATATCTAAAATTTTAAATAGAAAGCACGGTTTTAAAAAATCAGCAAAACTTTTCCTAAAAATAATTTTTTCAAACTTATTACCTGGTTTTAAAAATATTAATGTGATTCATTTACTAATATTTTAATTTAAGTTTGAACAAAGTTTCAGGGTACTAATTTATACTTCGTAAAAAATGGTTTGTAATTTCCATTATCTCTAAAAACAACAAGAGATGTTTGTAATAAGATATTCATTTGTCATCACACTTTAACGTAGTACTGTTAAAAAACTATAGATATACTATTCTCTGATTCCTGTTGATAAACAAGTCATATTCGAGGTATGAATTATGTTCTATTATAAAACTGAGATATCAAATAATAAAATTATAAATAAAAGAACATACTTAAAAATTAAGAAATTTACATCTTCTTCCATTGAAAAGTAAATTATCGTTCCAATTCAAAAGACAATTTTTTCAAATCATTTTTAATTATATTTAATTCAGTGAACAGTGTTTTGACAATTAATAAATGAACACATCCTAATGAAATAAAGTTTAAAATATCAATTTATTCTAACATATACCTCTTGTTACTTGCGATAATACAATATTAAATACAATTTTTTAATATGTGTATTAGTAACCAAATAATTGTATTTTACATAAACATGGGTCTCTGAAACAAGTACGTAATGTTTCCATTTTTAAATTTAACTTATTAAAAAGAAGGTTATATTTACATAATATTTTGCTGTTTGAATTTACCTTGAGGTAAAAACCATTTTCAAATAATCATTTTGAGATGATATTATAATAAGACTCTTTTTTATAAGAATCAAACTTAAGTTAATGAGATGAAAAATTCAACTATTCGTTAAAAGATCGATTTTTGTAGTAGAAAATTATATAACTCGATAAATTTGGCTCGAGGACTAGAAAAAAAACTAATATCACTGTGTTGCTGTCAATTGTGTTTATTCTTAAGCTGTATGCATTTATATAACATACTTTATTAAAAAATCTCGTGAAATACCAAATCAAAAAAGTTCTCTTACACGCATAATGTCATATATAATAATAAATTGAATGGAATTATTGATATATAATCTCCCGTCCCCAAAATAGAAAATAATGGTGACTATAAAATGTAAATATCACAATAATTCTACGGAAGAGCTAAATACAAAAGAAAATAAACCCTAGAGGTTGAAGGGATAGAGTAACGTTTTTTAATACGGTAATGATATTACTTTTTAATTCATTAGAGGTGAGTTATTTAGAACGAACCGTTTTGAAATCCAGCTTTTGCAACTCTATGTACGTTGTTACCTACACTTTGATCACTTGCATAGGTTAGATAAAAACATGTACTATTAATTTACATTTAAATTTATTATTTTAACAAGTATAGTGTTATTTTAACGAGTATATCATAATGGAAGAATTCAACCATTTTTATGATTACATCTAATTTTATAGATTATTTAAAATACCTCTTTATACTGAAACGTTGCCGTCTTTCAAAACCTCTCTCATTAACTTCCAAAAAGTAAAAGCTATCAAGGAGACGGAAATTCATCGACTGATCAATAAATTGTATGGAAAAATAAAAATATTGTTATATTAAGGAAATATGTTAGAAACTATAACGACGGCCGTACGATAGTCTGTTTTGTTTGATTGAAGTGACCAAGATTCTGTTATTATGGAACACATAATGCAACATTTTGATGAAAATGTTCTTAAAAACGAAAACTTCACAATTCTTTTACGATTAGTCTTTTATGGAATTCTGGAATAGCATTTGAATTAATTTTCATATTTTGAATCCAAATTGTTGAAAAATGAGTTCATTGAAAATAAGTTTAGCCTAGAGGCTGAGTTTTGTAATGATTTTATTAAAAATACAATTTTAATGTATTACTTTTGTAACTCAAATTAACACCCTTATCATATTGGTGATTGATAAAGAAATAAACCTATTTGAAAAATTATTCTTATTACCGAGATTTAAGTTATCATTTTTTATATGGTAACTAGACGATACGGTATACATTGTCCTGTTTTAACGCTATAATTTCAAAAATTGTAAAATATTTTTAAATAAATTATAGTTTAAACCTTTTTGAGGGAAACGTAAGAAAAACACATTTCAAAAATACTTGTCGCCACCACAAATGTGTTATCACAAACGTAATTAGATTAAATTAAAATACCCACATTTCTCATAGGGGATTCAATCCTGGGACTTCTTGTACTGAATCCCGTTGCGCTGACCATTGCGTCACAGATAAGTTGGCAGTGAAGGGTTTCATAATCCATTATAATAATCTCAATAATCATTTAATCGTATTTTTAATAAAAATAACATTTTATATTGAATCAAATTGTGATCTAAACCATTCTCGAATCGACTTAATTACATACACTAAATTTTATGAAAATCTACCCACCCGTTTAGGAGGCGTTTAGTTACAAACACACAGACAGAAAAATTTTATATATAATGATAATAGTTCGGATCTGTTTGGTATCTTCGGATTTCATATTTTAAAATAAGTAAGAAATTAATCATTAAATTACAGTCAGGGACATAATTTGTAACAATAATGCTATTTTTAAAAGAAATTATTCTTGGATACATTATGTATATTTTAAAAGTAATTTAAAAAGTTTAATAATTATATCAGAAATTTATTAGAAACTACATCATTATGATATAGTACAATAACTGAGTTTTAGCTTTAATTAAAAATATACTATGAGGGAAATTACAAAGTCAGAAATTTAAACTGATAAAAACTTTATATGGAATTAGAAATTTCAAATTCTGTCTATACATTTAATTACTTCGATAAACTGTAGATTAACTGTGGTTAGTTATTCAAATAAAGGTACTATATAAATTTTAGATTGTTTCAGAAATTATATAATTTCACTATGAATTATAATGTGCATTACTTTATATCAAATAAACTTATAATTAATATAAATTTATCAAAAATACACGAATCATTCCCTAATATTGCGTTCATTTTCTTAATTGTTTATAAAATAATCAAAAAACATACAAACATACCCCGCAATTTTAATGAAAGCTAGAGAATTTTAAATACACAACAGTTTAAATTTATGATGCAAATCTTTGCCATAAAGTTTAAAATTTTCTTCAAATTTATGGTCGACATATTTTTCGCGGAAATGAATATTTTCATAACTAGTGAAGTAGATTGAACTTAAACGGCAGAATTTGTTTACAAATGACTACTAATTAGTTCTAAGTATTCCACTTAAGCGAAGCAATTAAGTAGAACAATTTACTCTGTTTGAGTTACAGACAGCTTCAGTTTGCTCTGTCTTTTGTTTGCCTCTAAATAGACAACTATTCATTTAAGAAATGAGTTTTGAAAAACACCCTAAAGAATAATTCAAGTTTTATAATAATTTTTAGGATATTAAAAACAAATCAGTAATTACGAAAACATTTATTTTTAAAAGTTAAATATTTTATGAAATTCTTTGTTTTTTGACTGCAATTAAACTTGCTGTACAAATTTAGGAAATCTAAATTATTTTAATTTATTGTAGATTTTATTGATACCACCTACGCATTTTATATTTCTACTTATTAAAATTTGTTTCTTGCATGAAAGAAATTTTTGATAAATAGTAAAAAGATTTTATTTAAAAATCATAATTTTTGTAATAACTTCTATAGTCGTATTTTCAGAGAGGAAATCATATTTTTATATTTGTTCCTATTCAAAATATTCATCATTCTTAATTCAGGAATTTTAAGCTTAAATTTTACTGTAATATGTACAATCCCATGATTATATCGATCTTACGAATATGTTTAATCATTTTGATTCATTCTTAAATATTTTTGATTTTGAAATAAATTCATTCATAAAAAAATTTTGAGCACATTTAATTATTTTATGCGTTTTTAAACTCGTAAGTGAAATGTGACTATTATAAAAAATATCTATTTAAAATAAGGTTTCTCCCTATCTAAAGACAAAAATTTAATGCAACCATTATAAAAATAATGTTAATTGATTTTTAAAATACTAAAATAAAATACTGCTCTAATATGCTATATGATATAAGGAGTCTTATTTTTAAAATTCTGAGGATAAACGTGACTACAATAAAAAGTAACACTTTCAAATAAGGTTTTTCCGTATCTGAAGAATAAATTGTAATGCAACCGTTCTTAAAGATAATGTATAATTATTTTGAAAAAAATAAATAAATAAAATGCTTCTATGATAAAGGATATATCATATAACGATATCTTTCTTTTAAAATTCTGAGGTGAAAATTGAGTACAATAAACAGTAATACTTTAAAATAAGGTTTCTCTCTATCTGAAGAATAAATTGTAATCCAACCATTCTTAAAGAAAATGTATAATTATTTTGCAAAAAACAAAATAAAATACTGCTGTAATATGCTATATGATATAAAGCCATCTTTCTTTTAAAATTCTGAGGAGAAAGGTGACTATAATAAAAAATAACAATTTAAAATAAAGTTTCTCCCTATCTGACAAATAAAATATAATCCATAATTATTTTGTAGACAAAGAGACACATGATAATAGATTTCATGCTACTAGACACATGCTAGTAACTTAATTAAGTTATTAGTTAATAACTTTACAGGAAGATTTTCTTTGAATTAACCTTCAATTAAAAAATATACGCATTTATATTTCAACGAATCTTGCTCACTGTTTTTTCAGTTAATCTTTTAGCAGTTGTAAACTTCCTAGAATATGTTAACGATTCAGTGAAATTCAGCAAATAAATCTTATATTTTTTTTATGAGCCTAAATTGCAGCCGAATCGAATACCTTGCATCTTTTGTACAGTGAAAACTACATGAAGGAAAGAGGCTTTCATGTTTATCTGTGGAGTATAAAATATCAAGAAAGAATATATTTGCAAATTTTCAAATTATCAGCTTTACTTTCATAATTTGTGAGGTACATTGTGTTCTCATGTGACTACACCTTTATTGTATTACTTGAAAATTTTATTAATACAGCTGTAAATTTTCGACTCTAGATATTATGTACCATAGCAAGAAAAATAAATTATCTTAAGTAAACTGATTGTATACCTAAGAAACATTAATGGAAAGCACTTTTAAAAATTACATTCTGTGACATTTTTAATAAAAATGAACTATGAGGACCAACACAGAAATTGTACTTTATACCTGGTTTTTCAACAGGAATATCTCTTAAATCTATTTTGAAGAATTTGAAAGACATTATTAATGCTGCAATTATTGTTAAGGTAATAATTTGAAAGTTTATTTCCAAATACACTAACTATAACCACTGTACCTATAATTTAACTCTACGAAAAATTGTACTATTTCTTTTTAATGCTTATTTTACTTCGTATGTAGTTAGTATGAAATTTTATACGAACCTTTTATGTGACAATTGTGACTTGCCCGAACACTCTTTAAATCTACTTTATGAGTGTATAGAAGTTTACACTATGCATATCTTATAAGTTCCTAAATTTTATAATGTTTATTCTTTACTTGCAATATAGAAATGTAGAAGACATTGAATAACCCCTAATGTATTAAAATGTTTCAAATAAACTAATCCTTCATTGAAAACTTTTAACGATAGGGATCGATAGTTTTAGCCTTTGCCAATATTTAAAATTAAAGTACAAAATATAAAAATCCCAGATAAATATAATTTATTTCTTTTAGAATAAAAAAAAACCAAGTATTATAATGTTAAAATTTCTATTTCACATAAACCGAATAATTAAATTTCGGATAGGATATGAATAGTATTTTGGGAAGTTACTGTATGTGAAAATGGAATATTAAATGATGTTATTAGTTATTTATTTGCGTTAATCAGTGTAGATCAGTGATGCAAATATTCCTTATATTTTGTGTCCCGGAAAATTTGGATTTCCTATTGAACTCAACTGTTTTTGCTACCTTAGATGTTTACATAGTGATGTAATTCGTTTCTAGAGTAAGTTAAATTGACGTACTATAAGAGACCAAGCTCTAAGTTAGCGTTAAATAAACATATATTCATGACAGGTAAAACAAATTGATAATAAATAAAAACGTAATAAATTACTAAATTGAAGCAAAATACTTTAATGTATCAACGCATAACTATAAACGTAGAATGCTATACTTCTAGTCTCTGAGATATTTTAAACTTAAAAAGAGCTGGGAAAAGCATAAAAAACTTAAATCGTATAAAGAAATTTTTTGAAGGGTGGCTTGTGTATTACTGGCTACTTCCTGTTAAAATATAAATTTTCAAAAGTTTTGCGATAGATATAAGAGTAATAAAATGTTTAAAAAAAACATGATATTATTCTATGATTAATAAACACTTGGACCTTAATAGTTGCGAAGCCAGTTGTTTAATAATGTTAAAATTTCTATTTCATATAAACCAAAGAATTAACTTTCGAATAGGAAATGAACAGGTTTTTTTTAAGTTACTGTAAGTAAAAATCGAGTACTAAAATGTTATTAG
>CM063504.1:160896129-160920956 GCA_032207245.1 Pardosa pseudoannulata | reverse complement strand
ACTATTAAGGTCCAAGTGTTTATTAATCATAGAATAATATCATGTTTTTTTTAAACATTTTATTACTCTTATATCTATCGCAAAACTTTTGAAAATTTATATTTTAACAGGAAGTAGCCAGTAATACACAAGCCACCCTTCAAAAAATTTCTTTATACGATTTAAGTTTTTTATGCTTTTCCCAGCTCTTTTTAAGTTTAAAATATCTCAGAGACTAGAAGTATAGCATTCTACGTTTATAGTTATGCGTTGATACATTAAAGTATTTTGCTTCAATTTAGTAATTTATTACGTTTTTATTTATTATCAATTTGTTTTACCTGTCATGAATATATGTTTATTTAACGCTAACTTAGAGCTTGGTCTCTTATAGTACGTCAATTTAACTTACTCTAGAAACGCATTACATCACTATGTAAACATCTAAGGTAGCAAAAAACGTTGAGTTCAATAGGAAATCCAAATTTTCTTGGACACAAATATAAGGAATATTTGCATCACTGATCTACACTGATTAACGCAAATAAATAACTAATAACATCGTTAATATTCCATTTTCACATACAGTAACTTCCCAAAATACTATTCATGTCCTATCCGAATGTTAATTATTCGGTTTATGTGAAATAGAAATTTTAACATTTCTAAAAGGTGACTTTTTTTCAAAAGAAATAAATTATATTTATCTGTCATTGTTATATTTTGTACTTTTTTTATATATATTGGCAGAGGCTAAAAGTATCGATCGCCATTCTTAAAATTTTCAACAAAAAATTAGTTTATTTGAAACATTTTAATACATTAGGTGTTATTCAAAGTCTTCTACATTTCTATATTGCAAGTAAAGAATAAAAATTATAAAATTTAGGAACTTATAGGATATGCATAGTGTATACTTCTATACACTCATAAAGTAGATTTGAAGAGTGTTCGGGCAAGTCACAATTGTCACATAAAAGGTTCGTATAAAATTTCATACTAACTACATACGAAGTAAAATAAGCATTAAAAAGAAATAGTACAATTTTTCGTAGAGATTTAAAAGTATTGGTACAGTAGTTATAGTTCGTACATTTTTGAAATAAACTTTCAAGTTATTATCTTAACAATATTTTCAGCTTTAATAATGGTTTTCAAATTCTTCAAAATTGTTTTAAAAGATGTTCCTGTTGAAGAACCAAGTATAAAGTTCAATTTCTATGTTGGTCCACACAGTTCATATTTATTAAAAATGTCCCAGAATGTAATTTTTAAAAGTGCTTTCCATTAATGTTTCTTAGGTATACAATCAGTTTACTTAAGATAATTTATTTTTCTTGCTATGGTACATAATATCTAGAGTCGAAAATTTACAGCTGTATTAATAAAATTTTCAAGTAATACAATAAAGGTGTAGTCACATGAGAACACAATGTACCTCACAAATTATGAAAGTAAAGCTGATAATTTGAAAATTTGCAAATATATTCTTTCTTGATATTTTATACTCCACAGATAAACATGAAAGCCTCTTTCCTTCATGTAGTTTTCACTGTACAAAAGATGCAAGGTATTCGATTCGGCTGCAATTTAGGCTCATATAAAAAAAATATAAGATTTATTTGCTGAATTTCACTGAATCTTTAACATATTCTAGGAAGTTTACAACTGCTAAACGATTAACTGAAAAAACAGTGAGCAAGATTCGTTGAAATATAAATGCGTATATTTTTTAATTGAAGGTTAATTCAAAGAAAATTTTCCTGTAAAGTTATTAACTAATAACTTAATTACGTTATTAGCATGTGTCTAGTAGCATGAAATCAATTATCATGTGTTTCTTTGTCTACAAAATAATTATGGATTATATTTTATTTTTCAGATAGGGAGAAACTTTATTTTAAATTGTTATTTTTTTATTATAGTCACCTTTCTCCTCAGAATTTTAAAAGAAAGATGGCTTTATATCATATAGCATATTGCAGCAGTATTTTATTTTGGTTTTTTGCAAAATAATTATACATTATCTTTAAGAATGGTTGGATTACAATTTATTCTTCAGATAGAGAGAAACCTTATTTTAAAGTATTACTGTTTATTGTACTCACTTTTCACCTCAGAATTTTAAAAGAAAGATATCCTTATATGATATATCCTTTATCATAGAAGGATTTTATTTATTTTGTTTTTCAAAATAATTATACATTATCTTTAAAATTGGTTGCATTACAATTTATTCTTCAGATGCGGAAAAACCTTATTTGAAAGTGTTACTTTTTATTGTAGTCACGTTTATCCTCAGAATTTTAAAAATAAGACTCCTTATATCATATAGCATATTAGAGCAGTATTTTATTTTAGTATTTTAAAAATCAATTAACATTATTTTTTATAATGGTTGCATTAAATTTTTGTCTTTAGATAGGGAGAAACCTTATTTTAAATAGATATTTTTTATAATAGTCACATTTCACTTACGAGTTTAAAAACGCATAAAATAATTAAATGTGCTCAAAATTTTTTTATGAATGAATTTATTTCAAAATCAAAAATATTTAAGAATGAATCAAAATGATTAAACATATTCGTAAGATCGATATAATCATGGGATTGTACATATTACAGTAAAATTTAAGCTTAAAATTCCTGAATTAAGAATGATGAATATTTTGAATAGGAACAAATATAAAAATATGATTTCCTCTCTGAAAATACTACTATAGAAGTTATTACAAAAATTATGATTTTTAAATAAAATCTTTTTACTATTTATCAAAAATTTCTTTCATGCAAGAAACAAATTTTAATAAGTAGAAATATAAAATGCGTAGGTGGTATCAATAAAATCTACAATAAATTAAAATAATTTAGATTTCCTAAATTTGTACAGCAAGTTTAATTGCAGTCAAAAAACAAAGAATTTCATAAAATATTTAACTTTTAAAAATAAATGTTTTCGTAATTACTGATTTGTTTTTAATATCCTAAAAATTATTATAAAACTTGAATTATTCTTTAGGGTGTTTTTCAAAACTCATTTCTTAAATGAATAGTTGTCTATTTAGAGGCAAACAAAAGACAGAGCAAACTGAAGCTGTCTGTAACTCAAACAGAGTAAATTGTTCTACTTAATTGCTTCGCTTAAGTGGAATACTTAGAACTAATTAGTAGTCATTTGTAAACAAATTCTGCCGTTTAAGTTCAATCTACTTCACTAGTTATGAAAATATTCATTTCCGCGAAAAATATGTCGACCATAAATTTGAAGAAAATTTTAAACTTTATGGCAAAGATTTGCATCATATATTTAAACTGTTGTGTATTTAAAATTCTCTAGCTTTCATTAAAATTGCGGGGTATGTTTGTATGCTTTTTGATTATTTTATAAACAATTAAGAAAATGAACGCAATATTAGGGAATGATTCGTGTATTTTTGATAAATTTATATTAATTATAAGTTTATTTGATATAAAGTAATGCACATTATAATTCATATTGAAATTATTTAATTTCTGAAACAATTTAAAATTTATACTGTACCTTTATTTGAATAACAAACCACAGTTAATCTACAGTTTATCGAAGTAATTAAATGTATAGACATAATTTGAAATTTCTAATTCTATATAAAGTTTTTATCAGTTTAAATTTCTGACTTTGTAATTTGCCTCATAGGATATTTTTAATTAAAGCTAAAACTCAGTTATTGTACTATATCATAATGATGTAGTTTCTAATAAATTTCTGATTTAATTATTAAACTTTTTAAATTACTTTTAAAATATCCATAATGTATCCAAGAATAATTTCTTATAAAAATTGCATTATTGTTACAAATTATGTCCCTGACTGTAATCTAATGATTAATTTCTTACTTATTTTAAAATATGAAATCCGAAGATACCAAACAGATCCGAACTATTATCATTATATATAAAATTTTTCTGTCTGTGTGTTTGTAACTAAACGCCTCCTAAACGGGTGGGTAGATTTTCATGAAATTTAGTGTATGTAATTAAGTCGATTCGAGAATGGTTTAGATCACAATTTGATTCAATATAAAATGTTATTTTTATTAAAAATACGATTAAATGCTTATTGAGATTATTATAATGCCTTATGAAACCCTTCACTGCCAACCTATCTGTGACGCAATGGTCAGCGCAACGGGATTCAGTACAAGAAGTCCCAGGATTGAATCCCCTATGAGAGATGTGGGTATTTTAATTTAATCTAATTACGTTTGTGATAATACATTTGTGGTGGTCACAAGTATATTTGAATTATGTCTTTCTTACGTTTCCATCAAAAAGGTCTAATCTATAATTTATTTAAAAATATTTTACAATTTTTGAAATTATAGCTTTAAAACAGGACAATGTCTATCGTGTCGTCTAGTTACCATATGAAAAAATGATAACCTCAATCTCAGTAATATGAATAATTTTGCAAATAGGTTTATTTCTTTATCAATCACCAATATGATAAGGGTGTTAATTTGAGTTACAAAAGTAATACATTAAAATTGTATTTTTAATAAAATCATTACAAAACTCAGCCTCTAGGCTAAACTTATTTTCAATGAACTCATTTTTCAACAATTTGGATTCAAAATATGAAATTAATTCAAATGCTATTCCAGAATTCCATAAAAGACTAATCGTAAAAGAATTGTGAAGTTTTCGTTTTTAAGAACATTTTCATCAAAATGTTGCATTATGTGTTCCATAATAACAGAATCTTGGTCACTTCAATCAAACAAAACAGACTATCGTACGGCCGTCGTTATAGTTTCTAACACATTTCCTTAATATAACAATATTTTTATTTTTCCATACAATTTATTGATCAGTCGATGAATTTCCGTCTCCTTGATAGCTTTTACTTTTTGGAAGTTAATGAGAGAGGTTTTGAAAGACGGCAACGTTTCAGTATAAAGAGGTATTTTAAATACTCTATAAAATTAGATGTAATCATAAAAATGGTTGAATTCTTCCATTATGATATACTCGTTAAAATAACACTATACTTGTTAAAATAATAAATTTAAATGTAAATTAATAGTACATGTTTTTATCTAACTTATGCAAGTGATCAAAGTGTAGGTAACAACGTACATAGAGTTGCAAAAGCTGGATTTCAAAACGGTTCGTTCTAAATAACTCACCTCTAATGAATTAAAAAGTAATAACATTACCGTATTAAAAAACTTTACTCTATCCCTTCAACCTCTAGGGTTTATTTTCTTTTGTATTTAGCTCTTCCGTAGAATTATTGTGATATTTACATTTTATAGTCACCATTATTTTCTATTTTGGGGACGGGAGATTATATATCAATAATTCCATTCAATTTATTATTATATATGACATTATGCGTGTAAGAGAAATTTTTTGATTTGGTATTTCACGAGATTTTTTAATAAAGTATGTTATATAAATGCATACAGCTTAAGAATAAACACAATTGACAGCAACACAGTGATATTAGTTTCTTTTCTAGTCCTCGAGCCAAATTTATCGAGTTATATAATTTTCTACTACAAAAATCGATCTTTTAACGAATAGTTGAATTTTTCATCTCATTAACTTAAGTTTGATTCTTATAAAAAAGAGTCTTATTATAATATCATCTCAAAATGATTATTTGAAAATGGTTTTTACCTCAAGGTAAATTCAAACAGCAAAATATTATGTAAATATAACCTTCTTTTTAATAAGTTAAATTTAAAAATGGAAACATTACGTACTTGTTTCAGAGACCCATGTTTATGTAAAATACAATTATTTGGTTACTAATACACATATTAAAAAATTGTATTTAATATCGTATTATCGCAAGTAACAAGAGGTATATGTTAGAATAAATTGATATTTTAAACTTTATTTCATTAGGATGTGTTCATTTATTAATTGTCAAAACACTGTTCACTGAATTAAATATAATTAAAAATGATTTGAAAAAATTGTCTTTTGAATTGGAACGATAATTTACTTTTCAATGGAAGAAGATGTAAATTTCTTAATTTTTAAGTATGTTCTTTTATTTATAATTTTATTATTTGATATCTCAGTTTTATAATAGAACATAATTCATACCTCGAATATGACTTGGTTATCAGGAATCAGAGAATAGTATATCTATAGTTTTCTAACAGTACTACGTTAAAGTGTGATGACAAATAAATATCTTATTACAAACATCCCTTGTTGATTTTAGAGGTAATGGAAATTACAAACCATTTTTTTACGAAGTATAAATTAGTACCCTGAAACTTGTTCAAACTTAAATTAAAATATTAGTAAATGAATCACATTAATATTTTTTAAAACTAGGTAATATGTTTGAAAAAATTATTTTTAGGAAACAATTTGTTGATTTTTTAAAACCGTGCTTTCTATTTAAAATTTTAGATATACATATCTTACTTTAACTCCCAGCACTCCTAAAATACATTAAAAGAAATTTAGTACCCGTTTCTAATTTCATCTTGAATTTTCTTATTAAGTTCAATTAATTATATAAAGTTAGATTAAAAATTCAATATAAAGACATAAAATTAAATAGTTAATTTATAAGAATAAAACTATTTCAATATAAAATATCATTTATTAAATTCATATATATTTAACATCTCAACAAAATAATACCCCAAAATATTCGAAAAATAATTTTTAATTTAAAAAAAGACAAAGAAATGAAAATTACGAAAATAATTGGTCAAGAAATATTTTTAAAATTCAATAGTTTTTAAGAACTTTCAATAAATGATAGCTAAATTTAAATTTTTTCAACAAAATTGATTGATTTAGCTATATTTCAGTTATACTTATACACAATCTCCTTAATCTAAGTTCACAAGTACCACACGTCCAATATCCATCTAATGTTTAGTCAAAGCTACTCCTTATTATTAGAAATTTAGTTCCTCCTGCATATAAACTTTCGTTCACTTCATTCATTTTAATTTATTGTATAAAATTCTTTTTTTAGATTCCTACTGCAATCTAAAAAAGAATTTGAATCACAGCATTAGAATGCAATATGAATGATAAAGGTAAAACACCGTTAGGAATTGAGATCCTTTTGCATATAAGATTTCGTTCAATTAGTTAATTTAAATTCTCTTTTTATATTGTAGTATTTGGAAGATTTGCTTTATAAATAGTAAGTAGTCCAAATTGAATATACTGCAGTCGAACAATTATAGAGAATCAGGACTCATGACAATATGAAAGGAGAAATATGATAGAAAGGCAGAAGAGTGACTTCGATCCTATACTCGCATTCTTAGCTTCACACAAAGGAATATCCTGCACTCCTAGGGAAATACTACTAGGGTAAACTGTAGCTATATTTCACTTATTTCTCCCAACGACACCCCCGTGTACCGGTGACACTATTCTCTAGGACGAATAGGGATGTCCAAGTCACCCTCTGTTGAGGACACATGAACAATCTCCAAGCAATAGATAGAAGGTTTTTCTGTAATGCTCCAAATATATTTCTGTTAAGACCTATTCAGTCCACGTTTTATATCACGTGTCTGTGAGAGGAACTTCATATTCTACCTATATTCCAACTTATCTCTTTAAAGTTTTATGGTCTCTTGAACCTTCTGAAACACCTATATACATATAAAAAGAAACAAAAAATCATCAAATGCTTTACCTTTTAATACCACCCACGGATCAATGATAATCATACTTCAGACAAACACAAAAATGATAGAGAGAAGTTAATATTTAACTTCACCTAATTGAATTTATTTTTTACATCAAACTTTATTGTAAAAGAAATTTAATATACCATAATTACGAAATAAAGGCTAATGATTTTCTAAAACTTTTCAAATAAATTAATTATATATTATGTCTGAAATAGACTCTAAGATGTTTGAAAGATGATAGGAAGTTTGATTTATCTGTCTCATTCTTTTATGAAAATATGTATCTAAGATTATAAACCAAACATGATGTTCTAATATCCATCACCATACAGTTTATGTAAATATTAACACAAACAAATAACTTCGGCACTACTAATATATATTTTACATAAATTATGACACAAAAAAGTTTGGTTTTATAAGTATTTAAACGTTTTTAGTTGCATTTTTTAACCGTCATGTAATTTCGAAATGTGTGCCCATTTTACTTAGTAAAATTTATTACAAAATTTAGTTTAAAATAATACATTTGAAACAATAAAAATATATCCTTTTTGTGATTGGAAGATTTTTATCGATAAAGTTTGAGAAATAATGCATTTTTTTCTAAATTTATTTAAACCGAATGAAGTTAAAAACTACATTTTATTTTTATGTCTTAAATGTAGCCTATAAATAAAAAGGACCCAATTGTACGGAAAAGGGATGTGTATGGAATAGTTTTAATTATGTTCAGTTGGAAGACATAATGATTAATAATTTCCACGTTATTATTTTACAAGGCACTAATTCAACCAATCCTCTGAAACGCTACTGAAACATTAACTGAAGGAAACAAAGAAACCCTGGCTGTTTTAGATAGAAAAGTACTTCACAACATTTTAGGAGGTTTGAAATACGACAACACCTGGAGGAGAAGAACAAATTCCGAAATGTATATATATATATATATATATATATATATATATATATATATATATATATATATTATATATATATATATATATATATATATATATTATATATATATATATATATATAATATTTATACATATATATGTATGTGTGTATGTGTGTGTCTGGTGTATTTTATTGAAAAACTTGAGACTTGTAAAGGATGAGATTAATTACATTATTACTGCAATGCAGAGCAAAAACCTTGTATATCGATTTCTGAATCACCATAATACTTTTATAGCCAAGTCATTAATTATATCCTCTTTTATTTTCTTTCATACGTTTCAAAAAAGTAAGTTTCTTATTTATTAGTTGTATTAGTATCATTGATTTTCTAAATTAATCAAGTTCCTTTTTGTGTAAGTTCCTTTTCAATGATATTTGGTACGCCCTTTTCGTTGATACCGTGCTAAATTTATTATCCTAATTAGTTATAAATCAAAGGATAAAATGTCATAGGATATACTCGATGCTTCATATATCATAAGGTTATAAAGTCCGACGCTATTTAAAATTCACGTAATTATTTCACAAAAGATGTATGGTTTGAGAAGAATTAATGAGGGATTCATATTTCCAGAAATTATTTTCTTGTACTGTATGGATTTTTTAAATAAACTTTGGATTAATCAGTGAAACACTATCCAAGAAAACATGTCATCATAGAATGCAAATTAGGTTCTTTTGTAACAAAAGTAGGAATAAAACATTTTTTTTAATTCAGAGTTTTCATATCTTCTATTTAACAGTAAGTAATTATCTAGCCTCAATTATATATTTCATTATTTAATTTAAAAAGAAGGAAAGTAAATGAAGAAATGAGAATAAATTCTATAAGTGTAAAATAATAACAAGATTTTTATAAAAATACTTGTATGATGTCTTTTGTGTTTTATTTTTATATTTCTTGTGAATATTTCCTTAAAAACGATATGTAGTACCTTAATGCTTAATGTATCATAATATTGGGAGCGTGGCAAAATGTCATTCTCGAAATTTAAAATTTTTAAGAATGATATTTTTTCAATGTATGATTGTTTTAGATTTAAATTATAGATTAATTTTTGATAATTAAATAAATAATCTTGTATGTTTTCTTATTTAAGTATTTGCTATTTTATCTTCTTTTCTAATAATTTCAGTTTTCATCCCCCTTTGAAAAAATGATTTATAATTTTTCGTGTATAAAGAACTTACAAATGGCATAATTTTATGATTTAATTTAGTTATTTTCCACTTGTAGTTGTAGCCTTTATTTCATGATCAATATGATTGTGAAACATAACTATATAAAACCCTTACACAGTTTCATTATTCAATGCAATCTGATGAATTAATTATGTCTTAAAAATATATTAGAATATTTAACGTGGGAATTTATATCAGAAAGTGTTTTTGGTTTATTTGAAAAAGGAAATGTGTATTATACTGTTGTTTTATAATTATATATTAAAAAAAATCATGTAATACAAATAAACACCTCTACATACCTTAAACTGCATATCTATTTAAAGTAGAGAGTAGGGTTAAGAAATTTGTTTCTTTATTAAATTACTGCAATTGAGGATTAAATACGCAGAATAAAAAAAGAATATTTCATAATCTTACTAATTTAAAACTGAATGTTGCTTAAAAATAATACTAAAAAATAAATTTTGACAGATATCTACTTTTCATTTATTATTGTCTTACAATTATTATCATCTATGTTACATTATACATTTACCAGTTAATGCTTTGTTTATAGACTTTACATATTTTACTTAATATTTTGTAATTAAATAATGGAATTATGTTTTATACGTCTATTAAGAGAGATATCAGGCACATAGATACTAAATTTGGGATATTTAAATTTTATTTTAGTGCAACAATTTGAAAATATAATAACTGATTATTCATCTTCAAAAGGACTTAACTAGTTTTGAATTGTCAGTACAGAAGCATATTGTAAGCAGTTTATGTAGATTTTAATGTTATATAATGCGTATTTCTCATTCTGAGACTGTTTTTGACAGAAAATCTAACTTTACACTCCAAAATATGCATATACATCTGACGTTTGAATAACAGAAGAAAATTAAAAATGTAATTAAATAAAGAAATTATACTGTATAAGTTTATTAACAGAGATCTCTCAGGCATATACATTCTAAATTTGCGATATTTAAATTTTATTTTAGTGTAACAATCTGAAAATATACCTTATTCTGTTTTATCGTCTTCAAAATGTGTTAAATAGTTTTCTATTGTCAATAAATAAATTTATTTTAATTAATGCATGTGGATTCTGATATTATATAAGGCGCATTGATTATTCTGGATTGTTTTCGACAGAAAATCCTATTTTATCCTCTCAAATACCCAAATACATCTGACGTTTGAATAACAGAAAAAATTAAAGATTTAATTAACTAATGAAATTATACTTTAAAAGTTTTTGAACAGATCACATATATTCTAAATTTGAAATACTTAAATTTCAATGTAGTGTAACAATTTAAAAATATAATAATTGATTTGTTTTGTCGTCTTCCGAACGAGTTAACTAGTTTTGTTTTGTCAGTAAATAAGCACACTGTAGGCAATGTATTTGAGTTCTAATGTTATATAAGGCGCATTGCCCATTCTGAGATTGAGTTTGACAGGAAATCCTATTTTACACTCCCAAATATGCACATACATCTGAAGTTTGAATAACAGAAGAAAATTATAAATTTAATTAACTAAATTAAATTACACTTTATAAGTTTATTACCAGATAGCTCTTAGGTACATATATTCTAAATTTGCTATATTTAAATTTTATTTTAGTGTAACAATTCAAAATTATAATAACTGATTCTGTTTTATCATCTTCCAAATGCGTTAACTAGTTTTAAATTGTCAGTAAATAAGCACAATGTAAGCAATGTATATGGATTCTAATATTATGTAAGGCTCATTGCTGATTCCGAGATTGATTTTTACAGGAAATCCTATTTTGTCCTTTCAAATATGCACATACATTTGACGTTTGAAAAACAGAAGAAAATTAAAAATGTAATTAAATAAGGAAATTAGACTTTATAAGTTTATTAACTGAGATCACTAATTCACTGAGATTGTGTTTGACAGGAAATTCTATTTCACCCATCCAAATATGCGCATACATCTGACGTTTGAATAAAAGAAGAAAATTAAAAGTTAATTAACTAAATGAAATTTTACTTTATAGTTTATTAGCAGAGATCTCTCAGGCACATCTATTCTAAATTTGAAATAATTGAATTTTATTTTAGAGTAATACTTTGAAAATATAATAACTGATTATGTTTTTTGTCTTTGAGCTAACTAGTTTTGAATTGTCAGTAAATACGTACATTGTAAGCAATGTATATGGATTCTAATGTTATATAAGGTTATTTGCTCATTCCGAGATTGCTTTGACAGGAAATAGTGTTTTATCCTCCCAAATATGCACATATATCTGACGTTTAAAGAACAGAAGAAAATTAAAAATGTAATTAAATAATGAATTTATACTTTATACGTTTATTAACAGAGATCTCTCAGGCACATATAATCTAAATTTGTAATATTTAAATTTTATTTTAGTGTAAGAGTTTGAAAATATAATAATTCATTTTATTTTATAGTTATCCAAATGTGATAACTAGTCTTGAATTGTCAGTAAATAAGTACTCTGTAAGCAATGTACATAGATTCTAATGTTATATAAGGCGTATCACTCAGTCTGAAATTAGTTTTGACAGAAAATCTATTTTGTCCTTACAAATATGCATTTGACGTTTGAAGAACAGAAGAAAATTAAAAATTGACGTAACGATAAAACTGTGTTTAGAAAACAAGAGTTCTTTGAAAGCGAAAAAAATGTAGGGCGCAGGTGAATGCAATGTATTTAGGGCGGAGACCAGTGTCAACGTTATTGACAAATCATAACATGAAGGGCAGAGGAAATACACAGGAACTGACAGAATGCGATAAGGATGGGGAAGCGGAGACAATGCAATCCTTAACAACAATGAATAACTTTCTGTGAGCATATTTTTCCACTATACTAAGCGAGAAAAAGAGTCCATAGAATAGAATAATTTTTATTTTCTATTCTACTGCAGGGAATCGACTACGATTATGTACGATTTATGTAGAATTTCAAGTACTTCTACTAGAAAACTAAGTATTATTCATTGTGGTTGACCAATTTTATAATTATGAAATCTAAAAAAGGGAAGACACAGTGCTAATAATTGCCCTAGGTTTTGTGTGCTTTTTATGACCTAGGTTATAATAGAACACATTCAACTTTTAAATAAAGTTACTATCAGTAGTGGAATAGAACATTTGAGATAATTTTTTAGTCCAGTAAGAAAGCAAATAAGATAGGATAGATAAGTTGTCTTCATTGTTTTGGTTGGTAGACCTATGGTTTAGTTTTTGCTACACGACAGCTAATGAGAAAGCGCCCTATCACTTAAAACTGACTACGAGCACCTATGTCGCAGTGGGATTCGAACCCACCATCTTTTGTGCGGATGATCAGCGCCTTAACCATTTGGTCATAATTGGCTAATTATAGACGGCTAAGTTGTCGACTATATATTCTGCTAATTTGTCTAGAATGGTGATGATGAAAATAAATTAAGTCAAAATGGCATTTAGAGCAGCAAATATGATAGCAAAACACATAAGTTCCACTTCACATCTTCATATATATTTTCAAATATTTTTTGCTTAAATTTCGCATATCAAGTTGATGTTTTTATGCGTACAGTACAGATTATTATAAAATGTTTTTGAAGTATGTGTTTTATGTTTTATTTTAGAGGTGAATCATATTTCTTTAATGTTTTTCACTTTATTTATTAAATATTATTTACCTTTCTATTACATTTAAAATATACATATAAAATGAATGTTTCTAAATCACTTTAAATATTTTAGTTTATAACAAAGTAAATTTTATTCTATTGAAGATAAGTTTTATGTGTATAATATTAAAATTTAATATTTAAGTTTATAAAATCAATTTTATTCTATTGGAGATAAATTTTATGAGTATAATATTAAAATTTGCATATCTATATTGATAAAGTATTTGAATGAAATATAAATGATATAATGAAATATAATGATAAAGTATTTGAATTTACATATTTTTTGTATGAAAATCAAATTAAACTGCTAATGCAGTGTTTCTCAACCTTTTAGTATTCACGGCCCAATTTTCAATCATAATTTTCATCGCGCCCCCCTCCCCACCGCGTACAATAAAATGTATACAATAATAATGTATTTTGAGCATTATGGCGCTAAACCTGCACTACAACCTTAATTTTAAACTTTGCAAATTACCAAGAATACGGAAATTTATTGACATTTTGCAACACTGATACTCAGCATTGAAAAAACAATAATCCTATGCCTTTTTATTGCTCTTGCGTCCCGCCATGTCGGGCATTCTCACGGTTTCGCGAGAAGTTTCGATTTGTCTGGAATTTGTCTGGTCAGCTTAAAAGTTAAGTTAGGAGCGTGCGCAGATGTGAACAAATGTTTTCTCATAGGGAGAAGGAGAAAGTTCTATGACGCCAATTTCAATTCCAGACAATCTCATTCGAGTCGATCCTTCTTATCGCTATTGAATCTATTCTTAATGTGTATGTTATATATATTTTCGTGTAATTGCAATTCACGGTATTAAATATTCACGGCAGCAGACTTATGCAGAATCATGGATAAATTTTTAAGCGGGCGTAAGCGAGCATTAGACGATAGACAAGCATCAACAAGTACACAGACGAGCGTGGTTCCGAAAATAAAATCAAGAAAATATTCTCAAGAATACTTAAATTTTGGGTTCACTAGTACTGAAGTAAATGAAGAAGAAAGGCCCTGTGTATCATTTGCTCAAAAATGTTGGCGGCAGACAGCATGAAACCTAATAAACTTAAACGACATTTGGAAACGCTTCATAGTGAGTACGTAAACAAACCCAGAGAATTCTTCGAATTAAAATTAAAATCATATGAAAAGCAAAAATCATTGTTTAAAAAAAACTTTGTCTGTGAATGAAAAAGCTTTAATTGCCTCTTACAAACTTTCATATAAAATAGCCAGATGTAAAAAGCCTCACACCATTGGTGAAGAGCTTATTTTGCCAGCCGCAATTGAGATTGTAGAAATTATGTTTGGAGATAATTTTGCAAAACAATTGCAGTCTATACCTGTTTCAAATGATACTGTTGCCCGTCGAATTGCTGATATAGCTGAAGATGTAGAGTGTCAGCTTTTGTCGAAGTTGCGTGACAAATTGTTTTCAATACAACTCGATGAGGCAACAGATAGTAATAAAGATGCTCATTTCATTGCCTATGTTAGATTTTGTGATGATTTGTCAGTAGTAGAAGAATTACTTTTCTGCAAACCAATAGAACTCAAAGCAACAGCACTCGCATTATTTGCTATCTTAAATGATTTTATGAACGAGGCAAACATAGAATGGAAAAATTGCGTCGGAATATGCACCGATGGTGCTCGTTCTATGTCCGGAAGATTCCAAAGTATTCAAGCACTTGTGAAACAAAAATCGCCACAGTGCGTCTGGACACATTGCATGATCCACAGAGAAGCTTTGGCTTCCAAAGAAATGAGTCCTGGTTTGAATATTGTGTTAACTACGGTTGTAACCGTAGTAAATTATATAAAAATGAGACCCCTGAAATCAAGAATCTTTTCCGCACTTTGTAAAGACATGGGTGCAGTACATTCAGCGTTACTATTTTATTGCGAGGCAAGATGGTTATCACGAGGGAAATTTTTGCAACGTGTTTATGAATTAAAAGAAGAAATCGCCGTTTTCCTAGAAGAGGAAAACAGACCGGAAGCTGAGAATTTTCGCGATAGTTTATTTGTGATGAAATTGAGCTACATGGTCGACATATTCGAGAAATTAAATAACTTGAATCTTCATCTGCAAGGAGCAAATACACATATATTGGATACGAGTGATAAAGTTAATGCTTTTTGTAGGAAATTGGAATTGTGGAGCAGAAATTTAAAGCAAGAAAACTTAACAATGTTTGCAAATTTGAATGATTGTATTAAAACTTACAAGGCTGAAGAACAACATGTAAAAGTTGTTTTTGCAACCATTGAAAATCATTTAGCAATGCTAGCAAAGAATTTTAAAAAGTACTTTCTTGCTGACGACAAACTGATATCAAGTTACAAGTGGGTGAGGGATCCATTTCAAAATACTCCCGAAGGACTCTCAATTGAAGAGGAAGAAACCTTCATAGACTTCACGGCAAGCGGCGAAACCAAAAGACAATTTAGTAATAAATCACTCTTTGAATTTTGGGCAGGAGTGGATGATGAGTTTTCTGCACTAAAAACAAGGGCATTTCGCATTCTACTACCATTTTCAACATCTTACCTTTGTGAAACTGGATTTTCTGCGGTGGCTTCTTTGAAGACAAAATATAGATCTCAGCTAAATATAGAAAAAGAACTGAGAGTGTCTATTTCTAATATTAAACCCTCCTTCGAAAAAGGAAGTCACTAATAATTATTAAATTTGTTTTTAATTTAGTAAGTTGTTTTAATTTAATAAGTTAATTATTAAATATGTCGAAATGTATTTTGTTTTGTATGTGTGTGTGTGTGTTCTTTCCTTTCAGTCACTTAATCAATTTTTTTAAATAACATTTTCTCTTGGATATGCTCGCGCCCCCCCCCATTAGTGTGCTCGCGCCCCCCTAGGGGGGCGCGCCCCACAGGTTGAGAATCACTGTGCTAATGTTTTCAAATTTAATGTAATTCTTTAATTATTCATCACAATTCAGAAAATAGATATTTTTTTTTTAATGTACATGCTGTCACAAATTTTTACATTTTTATTGTGATTAAAAGTAAAAGTGATTAGACTGAAATTATATAATTGATATTAACAAATGATTATTAAAGATCTGGAAATATATTTTTGTTACAATATTGAAATAGGTTCTTCAACTGTGACCTGCTAATATTAAAAATATTTTTATATAATGAAATTTTAAATTAAATAATGAATACTATTTCATTTTACAAAAAAATAAAATCCAAATTTAACTGCGAAACAGTAAATGAATGAATTAACAATATTTGAACTTAAATTTTTTTAACTAAGTTCAAAAATCAGTATCCGTAAATCAAGTGCATTAAATCACAATATCGGCATAGATATAATACGAAAAATGTATAAATGATTTACATATATATGTTTATACACAGTTTTCCATTTTCATTATGTTTAAAAGAAAATTACCTTGATAGAAATTATAGAAATGATATTATTAAATGCTTATTAAAGATTTGCAAAATATTTTCTTACAATACTGAAATAAGTTCCTTAACTGTGACTTACGAATTTTAAAAATATTTTTATATAATAAAATTTTAAATTGAACATTGAGTATTCTTTCATTTTATGACAAATTAGACTCGAATGTTAACTGCTAAACACTGAATAAATGAATTAACAATATTTTAACTTTAATTTACTGTACTAATTTCAAAAATCGGTATCCTTAAATCAAGTGCCTTAAATCACAGCTTCACTTAATTTTGACATAGATATAATACATAAAATTTGTAAATGATTTACATAAATATTTTTATACAGAAATTTACATTTTCCTTATGATTACAAGAAAAATTATTTTATTTAAAATTATACAAATGATATTATCAAATGCTTATTAAAGATTTGTAAACATATTTTTCTTGCAATATTGAAATACGTTCCTTAACTGTGACTTACTAGTTTTAAAAATATTTTTATATAATAAAATTTAAAATTAAACATTGAGTATTCTTTCATTTCATGAAAAAAGACTCGGAAGATAACTGGGAAACGCTAAATAAATGAAATAACAATAGTTTAATTTAAATTTGCTGAACTAATTTCAAAAATCACATCCTTAAATCAAGTCCTTAAATCACAACTTCATTTAATATCGACATATATATAATACATAGTAATTATAAATAATTTACAAAAATGATTTTGTCCTGCGATAATTTAGCTTCAAAAAGTAACAAATGTTATTCATAAAAAACGAAAAAAAAACAGGAATTTAACAAGCCTTGTATTCGCGAGGCTTTAAAAAGCTTCATTAGTCACGTTCATCATTTGAAGGGATATTACCGGCAATAAACATACTTGACTAATAACCCGGAATTCGAAAACGTCAGCCATTCAATATAATCAAGAAAAAATGAGCTGATTAAAGCTAATAAGTAGAGGACAACCGATAATTTTGAGCATTAAAAATGCATATCAAAATAAAAGGCTGATTTAATGAAATATACACTCTACCGCAATTACGTTTATGTTTTTTATTAATATTTATGTTTTATGATTTATTTTCTAATTAGTTTTATAGAACATTTTACCCATAAAAATTGTACGCATTGCATTAACTGTTTTTCTTTATTAGTGATAATTACAAATATATATGCGTCTGTGTGCGTACATACCTAAGATATTTTATAAATACATTTAAAGCTACATATTGTAACTAATCTTGGCTTACCTCTAACTCTTACCATTTCCCAATCTAATTAATGAATGATTAATCTTAATTTAATAGATCTTTATGGTTTAATTATAAATGAACTACAGTCCTTGAAAGAAACTAATTTTTCAAGATTGCAGATTATAGAGATAGAATGATATAGATAGATATAGTTCCTTATATGTGGGTGTGAGTTTGTAAAGCTATCTAACTTCTGCAAACACGTGGGGCACCATGATGACAGTGGCACCATATACTAAATGCAAAGACATTTAACGGCAACCGCACTTTGCTACCCTTTTTAAAGGATGACTCTTGAAAAACAAAGAGTTGAGTGGTTTGATGGTCTGCCTGTTTTTCATTCTTCCTTACTTTTCTTGTCGGCAAGTTAGTCTCCCCCGCTTTTCTTGTGTGTATGTATAGCAAATACCATTGTTTTTTTCTACTCACAGATCGACGGCGTTTGATAATGTAATCATTGATTTATTCTTACAACAGTTCAAAGTGTCTACTACTTTATGGAATGTTTCGACCAACATATTAAGGAGACCAACATATTGAATCCAATTTTTGGTGAGTGAAAAAAAAATTACAAAAAACTGTGTGTGAAATCCTGCTATCTTTCGCGGTGTGTGTTTTGATCGTGGTATACAAAAGAATCTAACACAGATATAAAAAATTTTGTAGAATACCTTTTATAGACATAAGACCTAATTTCAACTTTGCTCAATTAATTGCATACGATTTACATAGTATTAAAGGCTTGGTTAGTCCATTCTAACTTCTTAGCTGATTTTATGTAACATTTACCTCAATTATATTTTAGTTTTCTTTATATAATAATGTATGTATGTATATATATATATATTATATATATATATATATATATATATATATATATATATATATATATATATATATATATATATATATATATATATATATATATATATATATATATATATGTATATGTATATGTATATATATATATATATATGTATATGTATATGTATATATATATATATATATATATATATATATATATATATATATATATATATTATATATATATATATATATATATATATATATATATATATATATATATATATATATATATATATATATCCCCTTATACTCTTTGGTAGAGTAAAGATTACCCACCTTAAACCTTCAGATAATTTTTCTTTATAGTATAAGTAGAAAAAATATTAACCAACTAGTCCATTTCAAAAATGCCTACATGAAATTTCGTTAACACAAACTCCTTCAACAGATTTCCTCATGGAGGTACTCAGAAAAC
This sequence comes from Pardosa pseudoannulata, assembly GCA_032207245.1. Classification (NCBI taxonomy): domain Eukaryota; kingdom Metazoa; phylum Arthropoda; class Arachnida; order Araneae; family Lycosidae; genus Pardosa; species Pardosa pseudoannulata. Next base: position 160,901,490 of record CM063504.1, on the reverse strand, counting down.
TGATATATTTATGAGCTCAAATAGTTTTGTGTGAATTATCTATGCATAAAATAACATGCAATAAAGCAAAAATTACTAATTTGCATGAGTAGGTTTTACGAGTGAAAACTATAAGTTCATCAAACTCTAAGATTACTTTAATATTACGCAACATACTAAAATGGTCATTTAGTTACAAACTGATGTAATTGGTCAATCCCATTTATTCATGTTATAATAATTTTAATACCTGTTGTTGAAATCATTGCAAGTTTAGTGAAATCGGGATTTTCACTAAATGACATAATTACTAGTGTATCAAGATTGTGATTTAAGATTTAATGTTGCTTAAGCATTTTAATATGTGTTAAGTATTAATGATTAACATAAAACTACAAAAATATAATATGTCATGCAGAATGTTTGTATATAATCGTAATTGTAATTGTAATCTGTATTTGTAATAATTATAAAACATTTATATTTTAAACAAATTAGTTATAGATTCTATACAGAACAAAATATATTTCCTGATTCTTCTACACATGTTATTAACCAAGAAATTGATTTAATTTTAACTTCATGTCAGCAACGACTAATAAAGTTCTTAAAACAAATAAAGAAAGAAATCTTATAAACCATTTTTGACTGTGCATTTCAATGTGTTGGATGTGCTTTAAAAAATCAAATTAAAATTGTAGAATATCGAACACCTTGCTATTTATAATTCTAAAAGTACATTGGATCTATATAATGTTCCATATTCAACTAATAAAAAAATTACATTATGTAATAATACCAATTTTCTTTTTTTTTACTGCTTACAAAGCATTTTTCATATTTTGAATGAAATGTGATGCTTTATCCCAAGCATTCATCTAAAAGTAAACAAATTTTAAAATAACTTTTGAATTCAGAAATATAGTTATTACTGCATTTATATATTGTCAACTGTAAGTAAGATTAGATAATACAAATAATAATATTAATTCTCAGACACTAATTTCAACAGCTAAGATAAAACTGGTTCTTAAATACGTTTTGGAATCATGCTTGGTGAAACAGTGTAGATCTTTTATTTTATATTGTTTATAATTTCAAAAAACAATCATAATTCCGAATTTGAAAAAATAGTAAAACATCTATATTTTTCTCTTGAGAGGTTTTTAATATCATAATAGCAATAAATAGAAAATTATTGCATTTTAAACTTATTTAAAATCTGGATTGCACACATTTGGTTCTATAATAATACAGATATTATGTACAAAAAACACCTAACCTCTCCGTTTCTTCAATTTTATTCTCAGAACAATAAAAATATCAGAACTTTTCAATAAGCAGTTGAGAAATCCGCCTTTTATCACACCTTTCATAAATCTCTCGGCAAATGCAATGTTTTTGTCTTTATCCAGAAGTAAATCGTTGTAAGTGAAGATGAAAAAACTTTATTTATTCGAACTGTTTTTAGGTATGTTATGTTACAGTGAATTTATCCACGTTATACGTACCTTAAGTTTCTTTTAATGTTTAAATTCTTTATGTAATTAGAATTAGAAAGGAATTCTGCTTTTTAGACAATATTTTGTTGGGTTTTTTTTACCTTAACAGAATACAAGATAATTTTATAAATAATCATGCTTTGTTTAATACATATTGCACAATTAAAAAAATGCTGTTATTTGCATTAAAATATTTTAAAGCTTCGATACTTTTTATTACATTAAATTTTATTCTGAAAGAGGAATGCGATTTGTAACAAAATGTAATTAATTATAAAAGTATTATTAGTATGTGACAAAATTGTTAATCTCATTTACTAGTTACCAAATTAATAAATAAATTCCTTCTTGTGCCAACACTCCAAACTTATTAAATTCTTGTGGTGCTTCGATGCGTACTTAAGACAATCTTTATACCTCTTGCACTCCTATTACGAACCCCGGATTCCATATTCCCAATCAAACGCTTAAATCTCAAAATATTTAGCTTTATATAAATTACAGAAATTCTTTAGTAATTAGTCAAGTTTTCGTTGACAAGATTTCAAGAAAGTCAAAGAATGCAATTGATTTTGCCAGCTTTACTCCTTCCCACGCAGTTATCTCAAAGATTTAACTTTATGCAGATTGGAATTTCCTAATATCTGCTATGGTAAGAAAGTCAATTATACAGAGCATTTAAATAAAATATTCATGCGTATTTAAAAAGGGATTCTTTCTAATTTAAATTACGGTTCATCTACTAGTGTGTGATTAATGTGTAATAAATATTTTACACCAAAGAAGGTTAGGAAATAAAAATTACATTCTACGGCTACAAGTATCTAAGATATCAATTCAATTCATAACCCAAAAATAGCGTGTAGTAAAAATAGCGTAGTGTGTATATATCCCTCAACACACTACGTTGGAGTAAAGCCCCCCTTAAACCACCAGATACCTTTTCTATGTAGAAAAAAATATCTAGGGGATATTATATTTTTTACTGGGGGTCATTTAGTTTTAATCTATGTGGGAAAAAATTAGCTAGCTATGTATATTTAAAAATATGTAAATTAAAAGAAGGTTACTTAACAAAGGTTACACCATAAGGCTACAAGTATCTACAGTAACAGCTGAATTTATGCCTAAAAAATAATGTGTATATAAACTGTGTAAATAACAGTCTATGTTATATATATATATATATATATATATATATATATATATATATATATATATATATATATATATATATATATATATATATATATATATATATATATATATATATATATATATATATATTTATATATATATATATATATATATATATATATATATATATATATATATATATATATATATATATATATATATATATATATATATATATATATATATATATATATATATATATATATATTATATATATATATATATATATATATATATATATATATATATATATATTTATATTATATATATATGTATATATATATATATATATATATATATATATATATATATATATATATATATATATATATATATATATATATATATATATATATTATATATATATATATATATATATATACATATATATATATATATATATACATATATATATATATATATATATATATATAAATATATATATATATATATATATATATATATATATATATATATACATATATATATATTATATATATATATATATATATATATATATATATATATATATATATATATATATATATATATATATATATATATATATATATATATATATATATATTATATATATATATATATATATATATATATATATATATATATATATATATATATATATATATATATATATATATATATATTCGGTGGAGTGAAGTCCACCCCCTTTAAAACCCCAGTGAATTTTTTCTTCCAGTGAGAAAAAAGTTATCTGGCTATTTATTTTCAAAAATGTGTAAATTAAAGAAGTTTGGGTCAAAAATATTTCCCCATAAAGCTACAAATGTATCTGATAGCAGCTAGATTTATACCCAAAGAACAATCTTTATTTAAACAGTACAAGAACAGTGTCTATATATATGACCCTATACACCTCGGAGGAGTGAAGATCCACCCCGTCCCCCAAACCCCAAATTAATTTTTTCTCTAATCAATAAATTTCTCAACAAAGAATTAGAAACCGATATGTAATTTCATGAATATACAGAAAACTCATGCTAGGTTCAAATCGGATATCTTTATCAGCAATGTTATACATAATGAAAACATCACAAAACTGTATAATTCTCCCATACCTATTCATTATTAAAATTGTGATTCAACCTTAAAAAGTAAAGTGTAATTGACTAGCATATAGCAGTTTCATGAAAGAAAATTAAGTATTTTATCCAGTGAAATGTGACTTAAGTGCATTCTCAAAATGGAGAAACAATATATATATTTTTAACATAAAATCATTTTTATACTCTTTCAAATTAAAATAATTAATACGTCTACAACAAAACACAGAAACATTTTTTTTCTATAATGAATTGCAAAATCTACTTTTCACTTTATTTTTGGTGTGATTATTCTTTTTTTATGCATAAAGAAGGTTAATGTTTTACTTTATTTACTAATAATCAGGATTAGAAATAATTTAAACTTTATTTAGCCACATTTTAGAATATCTGTATCGAACTTTGCCTACAAGTGTCACTTCATTTAAATGAAGAGTATCATAAATTTTATACTACTAATTTCTATTACTTCTTAAGGATAAAGCCTGAAATATTTTATAAAGTATAACCGAGTAATGCATAATCAAATAAATAAATACTTTACAATTATATGTTTAGTTGAAGCACACTATATTTACTGAGTACCAAGTGGAATTTAGGTAATAAATGTAACATCATTAGAAATGTTGTTAACAGGATGCAAATGAAAACTGTCTGTGATATAAATGTTACATCCATTCCATTAGGCAATGTTGGAAATATCTGACGATTCTCAAAGCAATTATACATTAATTTCTAAACACTTACATATATTTTGCACATCTTTTAAAGACTAGGATATTTAGGGATGAAATTTCATTATATCTTTGCTTAATATGCATATTATCGTAAAATATATAATAAAATATAACGCTTCTAAATGTTGTCTTCATTTTTGAAGCGCGTACAAAAACAAGTAGATCTGTCCTACTAAACGCTAGTGTATTCTTGGTACTGTACCGGAAGTTGAACTTTTGTTGTTGTTGAAATTTATCATGTATATTTTTATTTCTTTCCGTATTTTAAGCATGCTATTCCTTTTATTTTTCTCGCCGAACTCTGGCCGATTGGTTAGGGCGCTGATCGTAAGTACCATAGTTCGTGGGTTCGAATCCCACTATGGCATGTATGTTCGTAGCAGTTCGGAATCGGCTTTAAGCTGTAGGTCCCGGTCACATTAGCCCTCGTGTGCAAAACCCGTAGCGCTCCAAACAAAAAACATTTTATTTATCTACCATCATGAATCATGCTTTCTTTCCAAATATGTGTTTTGTTTACAACTCGACGAGCAGGCGTTCGCCTACAAAATGTCTGATTGGAATATTTTTTTTAAACTGTAGCACACCATGCAACTTTTGGACTCAGTGTTTGAGTTCAAGACAGGGTTTCATGCCACTCCTATAAACTTGTGTTGAAAAAATAGTATTTAATTTTTAATTATATAATGGATGGATAAGTAAATTTTAGAACATAACAATAAAAATAAATTAAAACAACTACATAATGATTGTAAGGTTTTGGATCCACGACCAGTTTTACAATAGTTGCACCTCTAATAATAATGAATGGATCTTTTCACCCCTCCTTACTGTGTCCATCGAAAAATGAAACCGCTTGGCAAC
>CM063504.1:160873629-160886129 GCA_032207245.1 Pardosa pseudoannulata | reverse complement strand
AATCATAAGTCCCGATAGTATACGTTCAATACAGCTTGTTTTTGTTTGATCCCATACCCTAGGAATTATATTTCTTTTTCAAAGCCGATGCCATCGTCATCTTTTACGTACATAATACTCTACCTCATTCCCTCATTTCTGAATTTCATGTTTCTCAGTTGATGTCTCGTAGAGTTATGGCAAAAAACCCACCTGGGGCTAAAAGTTTGCAAACCAGTGTAGTAGTTGTGATGCAAACTAAAATTCTACGAAAAGATGTTTAAAAAATATATTAAAATATGAGACAAAAGTCGAAGAGAACTTTAAATTATAAAAAAAATGTGTCAACACTTTGATTATTTCTGTTAAGTCTTGTTATCTAGAAATTTTTTGAGTTTTCTTGATTTTAAATGACTTAGATTTAACTTTATTATTATTTAGTATTTTTTATATATTTAGAAAATTAGAATGCTCAATATTAGTAATCTGTATTCATCATTATAATATTTTAATGCTAGTAATAATATCATAAAATTCAAATATTGCTCTAAATTAATCTATAAATTTATAAAAACACATCAACTTATTGCTTTCTTCTCTAATGACTATAGTATATCAAAATTTATTTCAACAAATATTCTTTATATAGATTCTAGCTTGTAGTACCTTCATTAAATACTGTATAAAAATATAATTCTAAGAATAAATTAATAATAAACCAAACAATAATACTACTTGGCTGACATTCTGATTGAAAGAAAAGTTAGGAGAAAAACATTGAGAACTGAAATGTATTATATGCTGCAAAATTTATGAGAAAGTTAAATTTGAGTATGATATTCATCATATTCAAAACTTATAAACTTATTGCTTTCTTCTCCAATGACTACACTATACAAAAATGTATTTAAACAAATATTCTTTATATATATTATAGCTTGTATTACCCTAATTAAATACTTTACAATAATATAATTCTAAGAATAAACTGATAATAATTCAAATAATAACACTGTTTGACTAACATTCTGACTAAAAGAAAAGTTAGAAAAAAACATCTGGAACTTAAATGTGTTATATGCTGCAATATTTGAGAAAATTCAATTATTTGAGTATGATATTAATCATATTCAAATAAAAACTTATAAACTTATTGCTTTCTTCTCCAATTACTACAATATACCAAAATTTATTTCAACAAATATTCTTTATATAGGTTCTAGCTTGTAGTACCCTAATTATTGTATAACAATATAATTACAAATATAAATTAATAATAGACCAAACAATAACACAAAATCATCTGGAACAGAAATGTGTTATATTCTGCAAAATGTATGTGAAAATTATATTTGAGTTTGATATTAATCTAAGAAAATACTACAATTTGGGTAACAAAAATTTACAGATGTAAAGTTAATTTTCTTGATTTATTCCTATAAATACCAGATGGATGATTCATCTAATAAACAGTGTATGGCTGAATAAACACTAAAAATTCTACAGGACGAGTTCTCCAGTTGTTAAAGGCTTACACCAAATTATTACATTTCGTGTTTCTGCACTATGAATATTCATATTATGGAAAGTAGCATTTAGGAACAACTATTTTTTTCTTGGCTTATACATCTGCAAATATGAAAAGACGTTGATAAAGCACAGAAAATACAAACCAGGTATATATTGCCCCGTATATATGTCACGAACGTTAAGGAAAAAAAGCCTTAACTGCCTGTTACGGAAGTAACCACATCGTGTTTATACTTTTAAATAATTTCTATTTTTGCGGCTTAGGATATTCACGGTTCTATTGTCCTGTCTTACGACGGGGCTTATGGTCGATAACTAAAGCTGTCGCTATGGTTACCGGATGGTAGGAGTAAATGGGCTATCTCAAGATTTTTACGTCAAATTCCGCTAGATCTGTAGGGGAAATGACTCAGTGCAGATATATAGTCCGAACAATGCTGCGGTCGAAAAGAGGTACTTTTGTTATGATGTCAAAATCGTTTAACAGGTTATCCTCTGCGTAAGTGCAGAAGCAATTTATCTGAAGGACCTGTATATAGCAAAAGTGTAATTCAGCTGCTATAAATTTCTGTAACTGACTTGGTAGTGCTACCAGTTATTGCCTATTAAATGCGGAACCAATTTTGTGAAACGTTAGGAATGTGTATGATATATGTGTATGTGTATGTGTGAGTGTGGAAATAAGAGAGGGACACAGAGAGAAATATAATGTGTGTAAATATATTTTAGTAAAAGGGGTGGTATTGAATAGGTATATTTATGCATTGATAGATAACTTAAGGGCAAGATAAAGTAGTTTTAATTCCACAGGATATTTAACAAGTCTTTTATTTTAAATTATTTATAAATGACAGTTTTGTTAAGGATATATAAACGTAATAAATTTGTATGTTACGTATCATTTTGTACTGATATTTTCGTATTACAATTAAAAATTATTTCTCTAAATGTGTGTTATGTAAATTTAAACACAATATAAGAAATAATGATTATAAATTTGAAATCATTTATTACATAAAACCTTAGTTCTATTCCGGGAATCTACATAATAATAATTTTTAGACTAATTATCTTTATAATTGCAAATAAAATGTTACAAAATTTTTACACATAATTTCAGTTGCTTTTCGTAGTTCAAAATGTATCATTTTTATTAGGAACTCACTGTTTTCTATAGATTATCAATTAATATATGAGTTCTTCTTTTAAGAACTATATTTAACAACGATCGAAATCAAAATAAGTAATTTCTCAAAAATGAAAAATTTCAATTTTTTTCTGTGAGAAAAATTATCTTTAGCCCTGCATTCTCAAAAATGCTAAATATTGATAAATAAAAATAGCCATAATTTTATGATTTATTGAATCATCCCATAATTTGAACAAGAACTGTAAACATCTATACTTGACAGTTACAAATGAATTAATTAACTACATAGAAATATTATCTGTTTTATTGCAATTAATACCAGGTAATTTTGTTGATGGAAAAGTCCCCTTAAAGAATGTTTTAAATATATTTTTAAAGAATAGAAATTATTTGAATTCATATTTACATTCAAGAAATATCAATTTTTAGAACTTTTAGTTGATAAAGACAGAATTCTTCGACGAAATTTTAAATATTTGTAATTAAGCATGAATATAAACTGTAGATATGTATTTTTAGGTAAATAGAATTTCGGAGAAAAAAATATATTTTGATTAAGTGGGATATATTATATAGTATTTATTATTATTTTTTACTTATATATCAGACTAAGAACACATAACATGAGAAAAAAAGTTTATAGGGTGCTCCCTACTAAAACAAAGATATAACAAGAAATATAAGATAGTTTTCGCCTTTCAACAATCGATACCTGACATCTGACTTGTATTTGTTGTATCTACGGATATCATCGGATAACATCCTTCTTTTGGTCCAGCAAGTTAATAAATTATATTTAAAACATTACTTTTACATCGTTTTATACATTGGATATTTGTATCATATGTTCACAAGAGGAATTATATTTGATGAATGCTATCCTCACATCTATCGTAATTACAGATAAAATTATATCATTGACATTTTCTAGTACACATGAACATAATTGTATTATTCTTCCAGAACAGATTTAATGGAGGAAATATATTCGTAAAAAAATTCCATTAATGTTAAGCAAATTAAAAGTCAATTTGTTGTAATATTTAAATGATACCTGCATCTTACTTTAAGACTTTAACGTCGTTTACAACCAGTTAAATATAATTTGTAGAAAAAATACATAAAATTAAAATCAACCACATAAATTATATTCATTTACTTACTTCCTTTTATATTTCAAAAGGAGTATATTATTTTCAAAAATCGCTTCTTAATTACTGCTTTCAATTTAATTTTTGTATATAGAAAAATGCAGTAATTAAGCATGGTAATATTCAACACATTCAAATTAAATTATCATTACTACTTAACTTTAAATGTGTATTTATATTTGCATATATTAATATGCATGATACTTCTGGTGGTAGGACAAACCTGGTTCTTTCTAATTTTTCTTTCTACAAACTTTAAAATTATAAAGACCCACTCGTAAACACCAATCTCATCTAAGCGTTGACAACTATCTACTGTGAGGAGTCACATGACTCCTAAATGAACACGAGACTCACCAATAAACCAGCAGTACTATTACATTACAGCATGACCTTCTATATAAAACCTTATATGTTATCCACATTCTCACTTAAGATCAACTTATTTTTAAAAATTAAAATCCGAAATTTAAGTATTCTAAATTGCTTTTCAAATTTATAATATTAAATCATTCAGAAGATAAACAACTATATTTATTTATTATTTTTAGAATTAAAAACATTGAAATAAAAGTAGTTAAAATAACAGTATTTTGACGTTTAATTGAAGAAATGCAAATATCCTGTCTTGGGTAATAAAGCGTTACTTAAGATAGTAATACATAACAAAGTATCATTTACTATTTTATGATAAAATACTTTTACCATGCATATCCTTAAGATTGTTTACTTTCAAATAATAATTTAGAATGTAACAATAAACATATTAAAATATTTAAACGAATATATTTACCCTTATAGTTTGTTTTGAATAATCATTTTATTGCTTATAAGAATATATATCATAGATTTCCAATTGAAGACTAAATTCTTTTTACTATTTAAATTCTTTAAGGAAGCTAATGTTTGTTAAAAGTATGTTAACTATTTTGTAACTTATTTTAAATATATGGTATACTAATTTTACAAATTATAAAATATATGACTATTTTAAAATAAAATATTCATTTCGTATTTTTTAAAATTTTGTTTATTGTGTATCTTATAGAATTAAAACAATTGAGCTAATTATAAAACTATTTAAACAAATACTTTTATCCTTATAGTTTGTTTTGAATAATCATTTTATTGCTTATAAGAATATATATCATAGATTTCCAATTGAAGACTAAATTCTTTTTACTATTTAAATTCTTTAAGGAAGCTAATGTTTGTTAAAAGTATGTTAACTATTTTGTAACTTATTTTAAATATATGGTATACTAATTTTACAAATTATAAAATATATGACTATTTTAAAATAAAATATTCATTTCGTATTTTTTAAAATTTTGTTTATTGTGTATCTTATAGAATTAAAACAATTGAGCTAATTATAAAACTATTTAAAAGAATACTTTTATTCTTATAATTTGTATTAAATAATCATTTTATTGCTTATAAGAATATATATCATAGATTTGCAATTGAAGACTAATTTTGTTTTACTATTTAAATTCTTTAAGTAAGCTAATGTTTGCTGAAAGTAAGTTAACTATTTTGTATATCTTATAGAATTTAAACAAGTGAGCTAAATATAAAAATATTTAAAAGAATACTTTTATTCTTATAGTGTGTTTTCAGTAATAATTTTATTCCTTATAACAACATATATCAAAGGTTTGTTACTGAAGATTAAAACTTTTTACACTATTGAATGTCTTTAAGGAAGCTAATATTTGCTAAAAATATGTTAACTATTTTGTAACTTATTTTAAATGTATGGTCTACTAATTTTACAAATTCTAAAATAAATGGCTATTTTAAAATAAAATATTCATTTCATATTTTTTAAAGTTTTGTTTATTGTATATCTTATAGAATGAAAACAATTGAACTGATAATTAAAATATTTAAAAGAATACTTTTATTCTTATAATTTGCTTTCAGTAATAATTTTATTTCTTATAACAACATATATCAAAGGTTTGTTACTGAATATTAAAAATGTTTACTCTATTGAATATCTTTAAGGAAGCTAATATTTGCTAAAAATATGTTAACTATTTTGTAACTTATTTTAAAGGTATGGTCTACTAATTTTAAAAATCCTAAAATATATGGCTATTTTAAAATAAAATATTCATTTCATATTTTTTAAAGTTTTGTTTATTGTGTATCTTATAGAATGAAAACAATTGAACTGATAATTAAAATATTAAAAAAAATACTTTTTTTTATAGTTTGTTTTTATTAATCATTTTATTAATATAACAACATATATCAAAGTTTTTTTTACTGAAGATTAAAAATTTTTACTCTATTGAATGTCTTTAAGGAAGCTAATATTTGCTAAAAATATGTTAACTATTTTGTAACTTATTTTAAAAGTATGGTCTACTAATTTTACAAATTATAAAATATATGGTTATTTTAAAATAAAATATTCATTTCATATTTTTTTTTAAATTTTGTTTCTTGTCTTATAGAATTGAAACAATTTAACTAATTATTAAAATATTTAAAAGAATACTATTATTCTTATAGTTTGTTTTCAATAATTATTTTATTCCTTATAACAACATATATCAAAGGTTTTTTACTGAAGATTAAAAATTTTTACTCTATTGAATGTCTGTAAGGAAGCTAATATTTGCTAAAAATATGTTAACTATTTTGTAACTTATTTTAAAGGTATGGTCTACTAATTTTACATATTATAAAATATAAGGGTATTTTAAAATAAAATATTCATTTCATATTTTTTAAAGTTTTGTTTATTGTGTATCTTATAGAATGAAAACAATTGAACTGATAATTAAAATATTTAAAAGAATACTTTTATTCTTATAGTTTGCTTTCAGTAATAATTTTATTCCTTATAACAACATATATCAAAGGTTTGTTACTGAAGATTAAAAATTTTTACTCTATTGAATATCTTTAAGGAAGCTAATATTTGCTAAAAATATGTTAACTATTTTGTAACCTATTTTAAAGGTATGGTCTACTAATTTTACAAATTATAAAATATATGGCTATTTTAAAATAAAATATTCATTTCATATTTAATATTTTTATATATCTTATAGAATTAAAACAATTGAACTAATTATTAAAATATTTAAAAGAATAGTTTTATTCTTATAGTTTGCTTTGAATAATCATTTTATTCCTTATAACAACATATATCAAAGATTTGTTACTGAAGTCTAAATTTTTTTCTTTTGAAAATCTTTAAGGAATCTGTTTGCTAAAAATATGTTAACTATTTTATAACTTATTTTATAAAAGTATGGTCTACTAAATTTAAAAATTGTAAGATATAAGACCTTTTTAAAATAAAATATTCATTTACTATTTTTTTTATAATTTGTTTATTATATATCTTATATAATTAAAGCACATAAATGTAATTTTTTTATTAATATCAAACTCTTTTTTTAACTTTACTTTTAACAATACACTTTTTTTTGTCTAGTATAATGTTTTTGTATAAAAAATGATGTATGAAAATATGAGTTTTTATATCTTCATCATATTTAAAATAGCAATGTTGTCAATTAAAACACTGATAGACGTGTACTTTTTAAATATTTTTTCATAATGATCTTTTCTTGGAAAGACGAGTACCCTGCAGAAGTTATTATATTACTTAACATAATTAGGAAAGATAATTTTGTAAAACTTCAGTCTTATTAAATTTAGTTAAGAAGAAAGAAATATGTTAAAGTCTTTGAAATATTTATATAGCTTTTTTACGCTTATTTCCTGGTGTGTTTCTCGAAATTTCTAATAAAAATATGTATATAAAATAGTTTGCTGTATTTACACAACAATCAAATGGTAATTAACCATCTATTGCAAAACAGTTAGAGGTATGTACGTGTAAATTAGTGTATTTTCATGATTTTAATTTTTATGACACTTTTTTCAATAGAAAAAAGTAATTATTTAATGCTTTCATAGCAGAGGTTGTTTTTTATGTATTTTTTATTCCCAACATTTAATAACAAACCTGATATCAATAATACTTATTAAGATCTGTTGTCTTTTTTTTTTTAAATATATTTGGAACATTTGAAAAATCTAAAAGGATAAAATAGAAATCCGTCAGTACAAACGGACAAGCTGAAAATGTTTAAGCAGCTGAGAATAATTCTTGAAAAGTAACTTATGTTACACTTGATACAGAAATAAATGTTTTCTCTTATATCCCTCAAGTAAATTTCAACAAGTAATCTTGTAATTTGCGATATTTAACCTGAAATAGAAGTGATATTCAATATAACTATATAACAATACTATAGAAAATATCATAAAGAAGATTTAAAGTTGAGAATATAAAGTATTAAATATCTAGAGAAACTGAATAATTAAGCAACCCCCCCCTTTCAGATTGTGATTCCAAATTCTTTCAAATTGAAAAACTTCAGAAGATGTGAATATTATACATATTTGTTTTAGATCCTAGAAACATGTCAGTTCATTTATTTTTAAAGTAAAGAAATGACTGCTGTCGTTAACTTCCTTTTTTTCCTAGACATCTAATTGTGAAGAAACATTTCATTTTCATAATAAAGGAAAAGTGTCAGTGGACTGCATATGGCATGTATCACTATATTCCGAGAAGAGTCAATTCATCTCTCAAGAAAGTCACTTTACAAAATAAAAAAAAATATCCAGGTTTCATACTATGATTGAGGCTATGAAACACTCAATCTTCGTAAACAGAGAATTTTTTGAAGAAATGTGTAAAATTCGTTAGTACAAAACCCCATATTCGGAAAAATCACATTTTTGAAAATAGTAATTAACTGCTATTTCTCTCCCGTTTTAATTCTGTCGTGGGGTAAAGGTGTTCTCTGAAATTATTTCAATGTATTTAAACGGATTGAACAAGATATCGCCTGGTTGCAGCCGACATACAGGGTATTTAGAAAATGATCGGTATTTTTGAAAAATCAATAAAAACGAATTGGGCAGTGAAAGAAATGCACAGTTTGTGGAAATGTGCTTTGGACAACAATAAATTTTCAGGCACACAAACTTTCGATAGTTACAGTTTTCAACAACAGATGGAGCGTTGAAATATATAGAAGAAAATACAGTCTGTGAGTTAGCTAATCTGTAATTCGTCTTTCTCCTGCAAGCGTATACTGTTCACAGATTGCAAGTTTGCTATTAAAAAATAGTTTATTACTTAGAACAGATGATTGCCTGGCCTGAGACGCTTACACAGGTTTCTGATAATTTCGTTCTGAAACAACGACATATTATTGCTGCGCATGGTGCATACGTGGAAAATATAGTAGATTTTTTTAGCTTGCAGTGCCATCTGTTGTGAAATAATGTGACTAATTTTTAAAGCTTGTCTGTCTGAAAATTTACTGTTGTTCCAAGCATATTGCAATAAATTGTGTATTTCTATCGCTGCCCGGTTAGTTTTTACTGATTTTTCAAATATACCGGTCATTTTTGAAACATGATGTATATTGTTATGCTTTATTTTCATGTATGTCTAACATTGTTGTGGCCACCTACATTACCTCAACACTTTCCAATTGAGCACTTGGAATATATTAAGAGAAGGTGATATACATTCGAGAATAGTGATTTTATTGCCTGGAAATTTCATAATTGTTTGGTGAGAAATTTCACCTGACACCATTCGGGTACTTTACCAATATTTTTTACATTCTGTGACAGCTTAGAACCAGGTCAGAAATGGATAAACTTTTTATTGATTTTTTTTTTCCAGTTGTAACGATCAAACTCCGAAATAAGTGATCTCTTCGTTCGAAAATTTTAATCAATTATGTTTCTATGCATGTTCTTTACATATGAATATTTTTATTGCAATCGAAGAATTAACTTTTCTTACGCTGATGTTTTTTGTTAGTTTTGGTTTGTTTTGGAAAGCTGTGGTCTATTTTTTATGGAAAATGAGAGTTGATGAGACCGGAACCTACTACTTGAATGCAATGTCGAACAGCTATGAACACACGTTCTACAATGGGATTCGAGGCCACGAACTCCGGTACCAAAAATTAGAGCACTAATCATTCGATACCTAACAATTATTTTTTTATTACAGAGATTATTACAAGATTATTAATAGATGGAAAATACAGAAATTTTATTCACGACTAATGGACTACTTATAGGTAGATATATTATATAAATAGAAAGAATTTTTAAACTGTTACAGACTGTTTTGTCAAAAATTATTAATCAAGAACCTTAATTCCAAATATAAAAACAGATGTAATGTTTAAAAGTCATCGCATGAACGCTGGTTAACTTTATATATGTTTAATTAAATTCCAAATACAGCAAATCATTGTAAGACTCATACCATAAAAGCTTGATTGTTCTTAGTAAAATAGTTTGAAGAAACATCATACAGCAAGACTATTTGCTGAAAGTTGAGAAGTGTATATGATCCTATTCACCGAAATAATTTTGCAATCAATAGATTTATATCCATAAGAACAATTTGTTGGATGGGAGGAAAATAACATTTAATAATATTATAGCAGCAATCATGTATAGTCTATGCTGTAAAACTATACGTTCCAGTTCATATTTTATGCATGAGTTCTATGTTGAATCCTAAGGCATGGACGATATCATGAATACATATTCAGCATAGATTAAATATATAATTTTTTTTTGCGTTTATTCATGAAATGGAGGTTAACCTTAATAAAATCCATCTCTTCAATATTTATTATGATAATTTTTATATTATAACTCTATAATTTATAATCTATTAATATTATATAATATTATATTATAATTATATATATACATATTTATAATTATATTATATTATATTATAATATAATATATTATATATTATATATATTTATATATATAATATAATATTATATATATATATATATATATATATATATATATATATATATATATATATATATATATATATATATATATATATATATATATATATATATATATATATATATATATTATATATATATATTATATATATATATATATATATATATATATATATATATATATATATATATATATATATATATATATATATATATATATATATATATATATATATATATATATATATTATATATATATATATATATATATATATATATATATATATATATATATATATATATATATAATACATTCAAATTATTTTCTCTAAAATATATATGTCAATTTGTTACATTTTCAATTCTCATTTTTAATACCTAATTTATTTAAAGTAAAAGGTGTTATACTATTTAAATTCTGTTTGTATATGGCTCACTGACATAAATGATTTTTTTTCTACTGGTAGATATTTTAGGTGTCTCAGGAAAATATTTTTGTTTTCTTAATAACTAATTTGTTGCATGTTTGGTTTTTGATCTAACTTAATGATCAGGCTGACTTTTTTCTTCTTAAAGTATTGAACATTCTCTAGTATCCTAAGAATAAAATCTTGTCTCGCTTTCTGAAAGTTGTAATGTACTTATAACACAAACACCAGTGTTCTTTCTCAAAGGCGAAATACAGTGAGATGTATGCTATGAAATTAAAGGAAAATACCTAATATTCAAACTAAAACATTTTTTATGTACGATATTTATAAATTAATGATCACTTTCTTAATTTTTAATATATTTTGTTTTTTCTATTTATTAATAGTCTTAAAATAGTATTCTTTATTAAAAGACTAGGAGACCAAGTAATAATTATGAATATTATTAAGTTTACCTCCAGTAATTACAGGGGAGCAGGATGGAGTTGTCAACAGGCTGGACATCGGACGCCGATACTGAATATAGGACGCCGGTACTGAAGTAGAGGCCGTTATTTAGTTGGATGTATGTGCTGGCGTCGATCATACACATGGGGGTCGGGAATAGACTGCTGGCTAGGGTCTCCTCATGGGATCTCGATGTCCAGCAACTCTTGAATCCGGATATCGACTCCTCTTTCATACTTTCTTTCACAACTTCTCACCTCGGTCCCTTTATTTTTTCTCCTTGTTAAGCAGTTGTTGGTAAAATTTTTCCCCACCTCCACTCATTTCGGGTGCGCAGGTGAGCTCATTAAAATGGCCCTTTTAGTGACAGTTGACATTATTGATTAGCCACTGTCACCATAGTTCACGGCTACAGCCCTGTCTGGGCTTAACAGTTAAACTTGTGCCATTCCGTGATCTATGAATTCACCGCAAGGTTCTCCATTAAAACTCGCAGTCAATAGCTGCACCTAAATTCTTCTTAGAAATTAAACACACAGCTGTATATGCACTTGCTGACCATTGTGGGAAAGTACATTGGTACACTGAGATTCGAAATTGCCAAAAGATGTATTTTTCTTGTGGTATTTGACGTAAATACCTCTCGTTGTGATGACGGTCACTTAGACTCTTGTTCTTCGATCTGTAAGAAATTTAACGTCCTACAATGTTGAATTTGTGTTTTTTATGTAACCTTGACTGCACATCGTATAAAAGTCCTTATGGCCCAACAAGTGCGGGCAATTCAAATAATTGAAGATACTTTCCGTTGTAATCGGGAAAAATAATTTCCCCATTTCTCATATATACATAGATTGTAAGTGTACCTTTGCTTGTCTTTTATAGAAATCCACAACGTTTATCAAAGCATCCCCAAATTTTGTACATACATTCATTGGTCATTCCTTACAAGATGATAATTGTGAAT
>CM063504.1:160848629-160868629 GCA_032207245.1 Pardosa pseudoannulata | reverse complement strand
CCTTTGTCCAAAAATGATGTGAGAGTCATGGTTTTGCGATAGCTAAAAAGATAGGTAATATTGTCAAAAGAAAGGGGAAAATGTCAAATTGGAGCCTCAAGTGGGACAAAAATTCCAAAGAAATATCGAAGGAAAAAAACCAACACCTTCGACTATTGCAAAGGTATTTCTTTAGGGTTAAAAGAAAATCCCCCTAGTCAAAGGAGAGTTGAAAAATCATTAAAATTCTCATACCCACTGTAACCAAAATAATAAACTTTGAATTAAATCTTAAGCAAGTACAAATATGCAATGTGCATCCTCTTTCTCTAAAGCATATCGCTGAACTCAGGACATGTTGCCAAATTCTATATAAGAAACATTAATACAAAGAAAAATGGAAAATAATTGTCACAATAGATGAATAATGGGTGTATTTAAATGACTGCAGCAAAAACAGAGCCATTTATTATCATAAAAAGGTAGAAAACAATTTAGTACGTGGTTCAAAGAATTGAAATAAAATTTTTCTAAGGGATTCATGGTTGTTGTTGGGTTTTCATATAATGACAAGTTAAAAATAAAGAGAGTTGAAAGAATGTCAATATTAACACCAAATAATATCAGGAACATATTTTATCTCCAATTTTTCAGAATGAAATACCATCGCTTTACCCTCATTACCTCCAATCCGTGGAACTCCATCAAGACAAAACTAGCAGTCACACATCAATATCCACTGTAAATTTCCAAAAATAAATGGAACAAAAAACCAGTATCAAGGCCATACCCTTCAATGATATCCCTACTAAATCTCCATATGGATTTTTAACCGATGGATTTTTTTGCTTTCGGACTTTTAAAATCTGCATTATCCAAACGTCGTCCCACAACCCTTACAGGACACTAGGAAGCTGATCAGGAGGAATGGTATAAAATTCCTCTTCTGAGACTTCAAAAGGCATTAAATCCAGAAATTTACGGTATCGCAAGATAGTTCAGAATAAGAGCCAGCAAATAGAACATTTTAAACACAAGAATTTAATGTTATTTAGTTTTGTGACTAAAATATTCATCGTCTAAAATTGTGTGAACAGCCTTTGTAATAGTTTTTACCTACTATTAAGGTGTGTTAAATTTGAATGTTTATCATTTTAGTATTTTTTCGAGAAGTTATTTACCCCAGATGAAGAATATTCAAACGTCTCAGTTAGTTATTTTTACGTATTGAAGAAATATATTATTATAATAAAACAATGTATTGATCCGGAAATAATAGTGAACATGCCATAAATGGACTTCCATTTCAGGAGAAACTAAGTTACAAGTTAAGTATAAACTCACTCGTCACGCATTCCGAAACTTATATCCATCTTGTCCATCATTATGTATCCTAAATGGTTATTCGATATGGGGTTACTAGAAAAACATGATACAATGGAAAGATGTTCGTGGCCTTCCAGATTTAAACAACATCATTACCATGTACACGTAGGATAATACTATAGATCATTAACTTCTGTCATTTAACTTGCTATGACATGATATTGCTTGTTACTACTGTGCCATGCTGGACACTTTGGACAGTACCTCTGATTACGTAATGGCGTGGTAATTATAAATGTATATCTTCCTGATCTGAATAACATGAGAGAAGATTCTTAAATGTGAAGATTTTATGTCATGTTAGGTGCTGCTTCTGTAACTTCATCCAACATGTCTAGTATTACTTAACATGTCTAGTATTACGGAACATACGCGGAAATAGGGAAGACTTTGTAAAGACTAGAAATCTTTTCAGTTTTTAATTTTATTGGTTAAAACAATTTCTGAAAAAGTCAAAATATCACTTTATATATTTAAGTACTTAATTTCTTTTAACATTTATTTTTTAAATAATCATAAATGTATTTATCACCAGTGAAACACTGCAAGAAAATTTATTAGAAACAGGCAAATAAAACTGTTTTGTTTCACACTGCTTACAGTTCCAGACGAAGAAGATATTGTTATAAATATCACATATACAAGGTGAACACATTAAAATGAAAAAAAAAATAATATTAATAAAATTAAATTATTGTTTAAATTTTAAAAATTTTGAGGGAAGATTTAAAATCCACATATGAAATTATATAATTCAGCACTCTAAAATTATTCAATTAAGTGTACTATCTCCTTCCTTAGCAAATATTTCCAAAAATGTAAATTGCGTATGTAATGTTGTAATAATTTGTGATAAGAAGTAAAAATGCCAGTGAGTTTATCTCTATTTTGTTCTCAAAATTTAGACTAGTTTTATAAAACTTTAGCTGTTTTATCTTATATGATAGTTTACTTTTAAAGTCATAAATATATTTATAGTGTTAAATTCAAAAATTTGTACATTATTATACATGGCATCTTATTGATTAAAAAATATTACTGTAAAAGAAACATATGGTAATACGTTTAAGCAGAAGACTAATTATTCTAAAATTTATCAAAAATTTTGTAACTGTAATGAAAGATGTGTTGAAGACACACTATCAAACATATAGAAATGCATGAATATTGAGCATTAATCCTTAAGATTTTTATTTATTTTTGGAAAATTAGTCTATTTTTACTGGGTTGGGAGAAGTCTCTAGATTTATGAAACTACAGCTGTTCATAAGAATAAATTCTTTAATAAATTAAAGTATAATTCATATTTTTTAATAAATCTGTCGTTTTTAAGTCAATTCCTGAAATTCAATAACTAATATAAATATGCAGAAAATAAAAATAGAAAAATACGTCAAAAGTTAGACATAAGGATGTAATAAGCTTTTAATCAATGATAATATAAACACAATTTATTTATATAGGCTTACTAAAGTATTGATAATTCTAAAACTGTTTCACGAGGTTACTGTAAAATGAATCTTTACTTAATAATGTAATATTTTGTATTAGATAACTTATCATTTTAACTTTCATTTTTAGTAGTGTAATTTGCTTGAGGTATTATTAGCAAAACATGGATACATGGTATTAATAATAAAAAGTATTTGTAATAATAAAAGTATTCAAGGATTCCAATAAATAGATCACTTTATTAAGATATTTTTAGCAAGGGGGTTGATAGAAACAATCTAAATTTATAGCTAATATTAATTCATATATATTAAACTAATATTATTTTATAGCTTTTTTGTATTATTTATTTTAATTATTTCATTTAGCAAGTAAAAAATTTTAAATTGAGGAACTCTTTATTATTTTGTACTTATTAACAAACGTTTTATATCAATGGAGTAAAATAAAAATAATAAAAATTGCTTCTCAAGAAAACAACGAGAAAGAAATATGTATATCCCTATAAAATAAATGTTTCTTAATGTATACTTAAATTTTGAGTAAGCATAATTATTTATTGTTGTTGCTTTATTATAAAATTTTCATATATTTGCTCAAACGGTCTGAAATATGAGCACAATTTATTAAGTAATCATAACGTGTAATTGAGGAAGTTTTATATTAAAGTATTATAAATGTTTCTTCAGATATTTTCTACAAATAAGCACAATATTTTCCTCATTTATTTATATTTACATTTTTCTGTTATTAGCGCACTCTCGTTTCATTTTACAATATATCATTAACCCCCTCTGTTACACACACACACACACACACACACACACACACACACACACACATATATATATATATATATATATATATATATATATATATATATATATATATATATATATATATATATATATGACACGAACGAGTTAAGGCATGGAATATACATTTAATATAATAAAAAAAACTTCTTTATTGCAAGTATTCTGTGCATGGCTATTCCATTTAGATATCCTTTGTTCTCATATACTTTGATACGACAAGCGTCCAGGATGTTATCAGCTCGAGTCCCTGCATAGAACTCTCTTTTTTGGTGGTGCTACCTAAGCAAATCCCTATGTCTACTTCCAAGTCCGCTTCTTTACTCTTTATAGTTCTGATCGAGAGTGTCTTTCTCCTATTACGTTGGGACTATTCTAAATATTTAAAAAAAAAACTCGCTTAATTCTTAACTCATACACACACACACACGCACACACACGCACACACACACATATACATATATATATATATATATATATATATATATATATATATATATATATATATATATATGCATATTAATACAATAATAATAACGAAAAAAAATGAAAATATCGAAATGTGAAAGTTATATTTTATACAAAGGAAAAATTTAAAATAATTCGAAATAACCTGAAATCTGGGGAGAAAAAAAAGATGAAAAATATTTGAAACATTGTGCTGAAAATCTTGTTTCATATTTAAAACATTTTTAGATAATTGTAAAAAGTTGGAACAAAGCTTGATATTAATCACGTAGGTAAGAAACTTTTCTGTTCTTATTTTATTTCGAAATTTCAACTGATTCACCCTTCCGGGTGAATGCTAGCTAAATAATTCGAAGGAAAAGAAATTACTTGGGGATTCGAATGTCTCTAAAGCATTAAGTATAAAATTTTTCCAGACCTATTTTTTTTCAGGAAGAGTTCCTTTTCCGAACGTTATAGCATTTTTTTTGTTTATGCTAACCAAGGGCAGTGAAATTGCGAATTTAAAAATCATAACATAGAAGTAATGATTTTTTCATGACATTCGAGTTGCAAAGGGACATTATTTGTTGTTTATTATCATAAGAGATTTTAGTTACGATGTACTTTACTCGCAGTAAAAACCATAAAACCGCAACCAAATAAGTAAATATTGAGTCCTGTAAAATGCTATAAAATTTTACTGCTTCATGACAAGATGATTCTGATACAAAATTATATATATATATTATATATATATATAATTATATATATATATATATATATATATATTATATATATATATATTATATATATATATATATATATATATATATATATATTATATATATATATATATATATATATATTATATATATATATATATATATATATGTATATATATATATATATATATATATATATATATATATTTTATATATATATATTATATATATATATATATATATATATATATATATTTATATATATATACACTCATGTCCATAAATTAAGGAGAATGAAGTTCAGGCAATGAAAGAGACAAAATCAAAACAAATTTGACTTATTTGTAAAGTCTATTTATTAAACAAAAGGTAAAGAGGAAAAAAGATGCTATATGTTTGACATAATTAATAAAAATTGCGATTTTTACTCCCTGGAGCAAATTTCAAAAAAGAACCTATTTACAGAAAACAGTATAACATGGTTAGTATGATGGTGAATACGGAGTATGTCTCCCGGACAATGCAATACAAGAGTTACAACGCCTACGCATGCTGAGTATCAGATTATCAATCTAATCTTGGGGAAAATTACACCACTCATCAAGCAATGCCTCCGAAATTCCGATAGACAGTTGGGAGGGGGTTGACGGGCTGCAATTCGTCGGCCAAGCATGTTCCACTCATGCTCTATTGGATTCAAGTCCTGTGAGTATGCTGGCCAATCCATACGGGTAATATCCTCCGATTGAATGCATTCGTCTACAATGTTTGCACGGTGACGTCGGGCATTGTAATCCATATATAGAAATTCAGGACCCATGGCGCCCCGAAACAAACGTACATATTGTTCCAGAATGACATCCCGATAGATGTGGCCTGTCTTCGTTACACTCTGAACATGCAGGTCAGTTCTGGAACCAAGAAAAATTCCTCCCCAAACGAGCCATCCTGCACCACCGTAACGGTATCTTTCAATGGTGTTCTCTTGGTGGTAACGGGTACATGGCGCTCTCCATATGAATGTCCGGCGAGAATCAGAATGTAAACTGAACCTGGACTCGTCGGAAAACATCACACAAGACCACTGTTGCGGTGTCCACAATGCATGCTCTCTAGCCCAGAATAATCGCTGGTAACAGTGAGTTGCGGTAAGGGGAACACATCTGAAAGGCCTACGAGCATATAGACAAAAGTTCCCTAAGCGTCTGTACACGGTCTGCCTTGATACTGTCGTACCGGTAGCTGAAGAGAGCTGACGAGACAGGTCTGATGCTGTGCTCCGTCTGTTTCTTTTGGCAGTAACTGCCAAATACCGGTCATCATTCGGTGTAGTAACTCGGGGGCGACCTATGCTGTAACATCTACTCACATTACCATCATGTTTAAATCGTTGCCAAAGCCTGGAGGTGACACTCTGTGCGATTCCAAGTTCCTCGGATACTTCCAGCTGGGTACGTCCACATTCCAGTCGTCCGATAATTCTACAACGTAAAAAATCATCCAAATGCTTCCTTTGTGCCATAACTATGTGGTTATTGCACTGAAAGGCTTTTAAAGCGCTTGTGAACAATTTTACTTCTTTGCTACCATTCCTTATATACCCCTTTCATACACTCTCTTCATTGTGACGTACTATCCGTGCCATCTGGTGGTTTCCTGCAATTTGCATATTCTTCTTCAAGATGTGTGTGATAATTCTACAGGTGAAATTTTTATTTTAGAGCTCAATTTCTGTGTGATTCTGAATTATCCTTAATTTATGGACATGAGTGTATATGTATGTAAGTATGTAGGTATATATATATATATATATATATATATATATATATATATATATATACATGTATGTATATATATATATGTATGTATATATATATATATGTATATATATATATATATTTATATATATATATATATATATATATATATATGTATAAATAGATATTGATAGATACTTATATACACATATATAATCACAAACACACACATACATATTTAGATAGTTATTTATATATACATATACACACAAATATATGGACAAATGAGCTTATACAAATACCCTACAATCAGAATTAAAAATATCAAGTACGGATTTAACATCAGCAGGAAAGTTAATCAGTAGTAAGGTATATAAATTTCAATGCACATGGGGTAACAATTTAAATAGATCTTTTATAAAATTTTTATATAATGTGTGCAGTAGATTTCAAATAGCCCATAAAAACCTAGCTTGGCAATTAGGAAAATAATCGTCTGTATAACAAACTTTAAATACATTATTTCCGAAACAAACCAAAAAGGTAATTATTACAAGGATATATTACATAATGTTCTACTATAAAACAAACTATATATATACTATAAAATATATACTATATATATACTATATATATACTATATATATACTATATATAAACTATATATATACTATAACTATATAAATACAAACTATAAATTCACTAAGTTGTGAGCATAATTATCAATGTTTCTTCTGTATGCATTCTTACTAGAACTAAAATAGATACTATCTTTAAATATCACTTGAAAAGAGGCATTCACTTTGGTTTTGCTGAAAACCAGCAATGCTTTCAATAGGCAATGCGTTCGATAACATTCAATGTGTTGTTCATTGTTTCAATGCGTTCAATAGTCTTTGACTTTCACCTTTTGAACCCTGGCGAAAATTGTCTATTTCTGAGTTACCATTTATGCACATAGAAATTGGTAGTGTCTATATTCATGATCTATATTCATGTCTATATTCATGTAGATATTATGAGATATTATATTATGATCTATATTCATGTAGTGTCTATATTCATGTTTCAACAGCAGTTAACGAATTTCCTGTTACAGTCAACTATTTAAATAAAATTTAAATGCAGGTATGTGCTACATTCCAATGCATTCATAAGATATTTACTTAAAAATACTTAGAAATTATATCTTAGCTTGAGAAAAATCATTTTTTTATTATTTTCTTTTATGAAATTATAGTATTTTTGCTGTAGAGCTGGAATATTTCGGAATATCTTATTTTTTCAAACTTAATGCATTCAACCAGAAATACTGAAAAAATTTCAATTTACTTTTAAAATATCGTAATGGTGAAATATATTATTAAATTAGCATTCTGTACAAGTGAATATATAGTATATTTTAAGAAATAGAATAAATGATATAATACAAATTATAGATATATACATAAAATTCTTAGTGTCAATTTATGGAATCAAAAGCTTATTATAACTTTATAATTACGGGCTTGAAATTTTATACAGTGGTTTGTAATAACACCATGGGACCTTTTTTTTAGAAATTTCGAATTATTTATATTATTTTTTACATTTTAATTGATCTATTTATTTAAATTGATTGTAATTTTCTATTTATGGTTACATTTGTTTTATGCAATCAGTAAGTTTTTAAGTTCTCATCTTTCTGCAAAACCAGAAAATACACAGAATTTGTGTATTTTCTGTGTAGACATAATTTACCATAGTCAGTATTTCTTAACATACAATAATTATTGTAAATGGGTAGGTTACTCTTTCTCGTGAAGAGATATATTGTCAGTTTTCAGTATTTAGTAATTTTCCTTATATTCATTTTATTCTAGCTCATTTTTCCTACTGGAAAATAAATGTTTTCCTAGCGTTGTAGGTAAAAATATCATTGCCAATACATCTTAATATACTGTACTTCTTTTGTATGTTTATGTTTCTGTTTCTTGTTAAGGGATAATTTGTAAAGTTTCAGTATTTAGTAGCTTTCGTGTATACTGTTTATTATCTCAGTTCTTGAGAATTTAAAGTTTAAGTTTTCTAGATTTGTTTTTTTTTAATGCTACGGTCTGCTTTTTTCAACACGAGGGCTAATGAGACCGGGACCTACTGCTTAAAGCCCATTCCGAACGGCTACGAACATCCATGCCATACTGGGATTTGAACCCACGAACTAAGTTTCCTAGATCCAGCACCTTATCCATTCGGTCATCGTTTGGCCTAAGGTATCTAAAAGTAAGTCAACTTATAACCGATTTGTTTATTTTTTCATTTATGTTTCATTTAAGATTATAAATTTGAGAATATATATTTTAACATATCTTTTTCCTATATCTAGCTTTAATGCAATATAAAAAATATCTACTTCTTTCATTTTTATTTATAGTGTTAATGTTTGAGGCTTTCATTAAGGACTTGTAAAATATTTTATAAATGTAAAGATAAAATTAACAGATACTTCATTACAACATAGGATTATAAAGAAAAATATCTGAATAATAAAAATTAAAAAATTTCGTAGCTTAAAATGATCATTAATATAATAGCATAAATAAAATATGATAATAATGTAATTGCTGAAATACCAATAGAGAATTTTCTGATTGAAATATCCATCGGGATACTGAAAATTCTAATGAGAACAGATTTCTCTAAACACTGAAAATACTGACGAGTCTCTGTCAGATCCACTAGTTCTCAATTATGTATTTGAATTGCGTACTAGACATTGATTAATTTCCGAAAAGTTTATGGTCAAAAATATATGTGCGGTTTAATGGTGTAGAGGAGGTTTTTGGCACCCAAGGTAAAAAACAAATTTATTGCATATCCCCCCATATAATATATTATAGTACAACAAGTACAGTACAGATAAACAATTTTAGATTGAGTATAATATGCTGTAACGACATACTTTTCTCCCAAATTTGAATTTTCGAAATTAGGAAACTAAATTTCATTCAGAAATACATTAGGTGACATATAATATTAAAATAATCATTAACTAAAACACTATTAATGTACCCAAGGTAAAAACCAAATGTATTGCATCTATCCCCATGTAGTATATATTAGAACATATAGTATAGTACAAATAAACATTTTTTAGATTGAGAATAATATGCTGTAACAACATACGTTTCTCCAAAATTTAACTCTTTTGAAATTAGGAGACTAAATTTCATTTAGAAACAAATTTGGAGACATATAATATTAAAATAATCATTAGCTAAAACTCTATTAATACACCCAAGGTAAAAACCAAATTTGTTGCATATCTCCCCATATAGTATATTGCAGTACATATAGTATAGTACAAATAAACATTTTTAGATTGAGAGTAACATGCTGTAACAACATATTTTTCTCCAAAATTTAACTCTTTAAAAATTAGGAAACTAAATTTCATTCAGAAACACATTAGGTGACATATAATATTAAAGTAATCATTAAATAAAACACTATTAATACACCCAAGGTAAAAACCAAATTTATTCCATCTCTCCCCGTGTCGTATAATATAGTACAGATAGTATAGTACAAATAGAAATTTTTCGATTCATAATAATATGCTGTAACAACATACGTTTCTCCAAAATTTATCTCTTGCGAAATTAAGAAACTAAATTTCATTTAGAAACACATTTGGTGACATATAATATTAAAATAATCAGTAACTAAAACATTATTAATAAACCCAAGGTAAAAACAAAATTTATTGCAACTCTCCTCATATAGTATAATATAGTACAGATAGTATAGTAGAGATAAACATTTGTAGACTCATAATAATATGCTGTAACAACATACTTTTCTCCAAAAATTAACTCTTTCAAAATTAGGAAACTAAATTTCATTCAGAAACACATTTGGTGACATATAACTATAAAATAATCATTAACTAAAACACTATTAATGCTCAATAAAACTTTTTTTTTATTATTGAAATTGATGGTAAATATTATTGAAAAACTACTGACTGCTTCAATTTAGTAACTGTTTTTTCTCTACAAGAAATTAATTTTTAATATAAGCATTCAAAATTAAATATTTTAATAATTAAATAATATAAAATATGCTGTAACAACATATTTTTTTCCAAAAATTAACTCTTTCGAAATTAAGAAACTAAATTTCATTCAGAAACACATTTGGTTATATATAATTATAAAATAATCATTAACTAAACACTATTAATGCTCAACAAAACTTTTTTTTCTAATTTATTGAAATTGATAGTAAATATTATTGAAAAACTACTGACTGCTTCAATTTAATAACTGTTATTTTTCTACAAGAAATTAATTTTTAATATAAGTATTCAAATTTAAATATTTTTTAATTAAATAATATAAAATATTAAAATAATTAAAAAATAAAAATGATAACGAAATAATTATAGCAAAAATAATTTTAATATATATATATACTTTGGTACATAAAAATCTTTAATTCATATACTCTTTAACATTGTATTATTATTAAGAAAATATTCCTAAATACTATTTGTACTAATAGTAACATTAGGGTGTTTAGTTAATATCCAGCCAGAGTGTGCTCTCTCATTCCATCCTTAAGCCATATTATGCTATTGTTTTTGATTCTCAGTCACGTTAGACAAACTAACAATACTAAGATTTTCACTTCAGTTTAATTAAATTTTTAGTAAAAGTTAAAGTCAATCTAATGAATCTAAAGAACAATCTAAAGAATCTAATTGATACGGCAAGAATTGTGTATATCTGTACTTTAATTAGTTTGTTAG
Organism: Pardosa pseudoannulata; assembly: GCA_032207245.1. Taxonomy (NCBI): domain Eukaryota; kingdom Metazoa; phylum Arthropoda; class Arachnida; order Araneae; family Lycosidae; genus Pardosa; species Pardosa pseudoannulata. The sequence goes on along the minus strand of CM063504.1, from coordinate 160,857,276 downwards.
TAATACATACCTTAGACTATACTAATTAGACTTCTAAAATATAATTAGATTTATACTTTATATAATGTTAAAATTCAATCAACTGTTAAAAGAAAATTGCTAAGTTAAAAAATATAAAGCTACAGATTGCTGAATGAATAAACTGTTCATCGATTTATAGGTAAAAAAAATCAATGCATGCATTAGAAAAGTTAGAAAGCTTAGGATTTGTTTTTAATTTTCATTTCAGTTCTAACTTTAAAATTGATTGTTAATCTAAATTTCATTCACAGAAAATTTTAATCGAAGTCAGCTTATGAATATTTACTGATGTCGCAGTGAAATAATTATCTTTACTCAAGTGACTTTGCTATTAAATTCAAACAATCACGTTCCAGATTCATTTCAATTTTTAATACAAACTGTAATATATTTAGTGAGTTTTCTATGTTTCGCGAAATGTGGACATGTGGGAAAGCATAATTATCTAATTTAAGAATTTTCAATTTTCAGTTGATGGTAGGATGTTTCCATTATTCGATTTTTAAAGGATAATTACAGTTTGCATAACTTATTGAACATTAACCGACTGCATTGCAATTAAATATTTTCAGAATATTCATTGTGCGTATAACCCTTATTAGAGATGAAATTGTAAAATTTTGCTTTCAAATATTCTGTTAGACCTCCTGTTTCTGAAATTTGGATAATTCACTTTTTAATTTCCCGTTATATAATTATTATATAAAGATGTTCTCTTTGAAAATGTCAACGCGTGACCCAAACTACGATATCTGATTGACTAAAGATATTTTGGGGGCACATGCAATCAGAATGCTGTTGAATGTGATGCCTAATAGCATTTGATTTATAGAGATTTTTTTCTTAATACCTTCTCTTTGTTTATGTGTATTTGACATGTAAACAAAGTTAAACAATGATTTAAACTACGAATATTCATTTATTTTAAACACGTTTTTAATCAGCCATTATTTAAAATTATTTTTATGAATTCATTTTAGTAAAAAAAAACTGTAAATAACTTCTAGGTAAATTAATAAGTAATTTTTTCGTAATGTGCAGAAAATTAATTATAGTACTGAAACTCATTTCACTTAGAAAAAGTAAAAATAATGTACATCAAAAATTTATAAGTTTAAATTGTTTTTTTTTATTTATATTTTTTGTTTATAGCTTTTTGGGTTATATAACATTAATGTTTTTAAAATAACTTAATGCATTGTTAATTGGGGATATGTATATCTTACCCCACAGTGACTTCGGAGGTTAACCATGGCCATGAGAGTAAGTATTATCAGTTATCTGTTTATATGTGTTATCGTCTTATCAAAGGCTATAAACCTTTCATTATATATATATATATATATATATATATTTAAAATGTAAATTAATTCTAAGCTAAAAATGTATTAAATTATTTTTTTTATATTTTTTTATATTTTATTTTTTAAGTATCTTACGATTATAACATATGTATATATTCCTTCAATAATATAAATCACTACTGTATTAATATTTTTGAGAAGTGATAATAAAATTAATATTCTTAAAATAATTTTACTCGTGTATATGTAAATTAATCACGGAAAATACTGTAAATGGATATAAACAGTAACCATAAAAATTTAGCCAATTAAATATATTTATCTGAATTCATTGAATTATCTGAATTTATATTTAGCAAATAGAGTACAGAACATCCTATCAATAAAATAGTAAAATTAACAGAGTAAAATAATTGTGTTTTAAATAATTTTTGTCAGATAAACAATAATTAATTCAGCAATTGAATTTTTAAATGTATATGTATAGAATGTTAAGAAACTAAATTTATTCAGCAAATACTCTTATCTTTCTTTGAAATTATGATAAATGATATAATATTATAAAGTGGTTTATGTGTTTTATTTATTAAAATTGAAACAAAAATATGATTACATACTTAAAGCTATAACTAAAACTATAACATTTTAAACATAAAACTGAGCTTGGGCTAATTTTTTAATAAAACAAATGTTAAGTAGGAAATATTCTTCTATATTCAAAATATATGAAGTATACATACTTTATTAAAGTAATTTTCTCAGCTACTATTTATAAACAAAAAAAGTAAAACTACCTATGTATAGTAAAAATAAAATATCTGACTAGATTTAGAAATTTAAGACACTCCTTTATATCCTAAATAATTTTTATTTTGACATAGAAAATTAAAAATGTTAGAATAAATTACTGTTGCTTATAATTTTTCCTTAATGCTATACATCTGCACAAAATACGTAAACAATACAATTGTACTATGAAAATAAGAAAATCACTCTTTATTAAAATTTGTATTCAATTTAAGAATTTGTAATAATTCTTATATCATACTATTAAAAATAATCCATTTTTATATGGTATAATAATAATACATACATAGAAGCACACACATACACGCACACACACACACACACACACACACACACATATATATATATATTATATATATATATATAATATATATATATATATATATATATATATATTATATATATATTATATATATATATATATATATATATATATATATATATATATATATATATATATATATATATATATATATATATATATATATATATATATATAATATATATATATATACATATATATATATATATACATATATATATATACATATATATATATATATATATACAAATATATATATATATTTATTTATTTATATATAGTTATATATATACATATAAAATTTGAAACTATAATTTTGAAAGAAATTTTATTGATTAAGTATTTAAATTAGGTAAATTGTGAATAATAACTAGATGTGAAACACTCTTGTACTGAATAATTTATTTAAACTGTAGGCGTGAAACTTAGCAGCCTAATTTTTAAAACAACTTTAATACCAATTGATCGTAATAAACTTGTCCCGTGTAAAACACCCTATAACTCTAATTAAAACGTAGGTTGAGTAGAAAATACGTAAATAGATATTTCGCAGGACTTATTCACAGATTCTGAAAAATAAAGCTGTACAAAATATTTCCGCTGTATTTTTTTCGTTATGACATGCAATACATCACTATTAACAATTTAGAAATCTTCAAAAGTTTAATAAAATTATGTGTTATATCCTTCGAAAATGATAATTTCACATTTTGAAGTATTGGTATAGAACAAAGAATGGAAATTGTATTACTGTAATTGAATACTAAAACAACTTTATTTGTATAAGGAAATTGGTTAATGAGGAGTTATGAATTTAAAAAAAAGGAGATCAAAAGAATAGTTTTTTTTCGGTTGCTATAATTGTTTGATCACTAAAGTGTCTAATAATTGGTGAGATTATTTTACAGTAAATAAAGAGACACTGTTTCAGTTTTTCGTTAATTTTCACGTTGAATTATAAGTTTAATCTTCAATAATTATTTCCACATTTAATAAATTTGATCTCTATTTGAACAAAAACTTAGCATATAATGAACGTGGCAGACAACTAAAACTCATCAATGCAGAAAATCATTTTAAGGCTGCAATGGAAAGCACTTAAAAGCCAATGATCATGTCTTCAGGAATATTGGCGCTACCTATCTAATTACCTATATTTTCTTACGGAATAAAAATCTGGTTTATTGTGACAAAAAATTAACTATTTTTGAAGTATTATTACAATCTAAAATTCACTCTTACCTACAATATATAGTTTCTAGATTAGTTTAAGTTCTAGAAAAGAAATAGCTTCGTAAGTGAAAATTTCCTACTCACTTGAACTCTTCCTTATAATTGAAAACTCACGTTTAGGGAAATGAGATTTTCTATATTATTACAGAATTATAATTATCAATCTGTGTGACACTGTGAGGCTTAAAAATTTAAAAATGATAGTTTTAGTTGTCTTAATTCATAACGTTATAATAAATGATTTAAATGCATTTTTTCTCATAGTAATAAAATACATAAATATCCAAGCTCTTTGACTTTAATTTGCTTCGTAGTCGGTCTTCCTTAACTAAATTTTTCGAGAAATATTTCATTGTATACTTTGAATTATATATATACAAATTTTAAACTCAATGAAAATAGGAGTTACAGGTACAGAGTGTTCTGAATTTATCAAGTTTATTTACGATCACATGATAAAAATTACGATCACATGATTAAAAATACTTTCTAAAAAAACTCATAAATAGAGAAAAGAATCCAGTTATATACAGTTAAAAGGGCATTTATTATATAGATAATATTTTCAGATATATTCTTACTTTAAACTACAATATATAAATAAATAATTGTTATTTCCTAAATATTTTTAAGGATAAATAATTAGCAATTCATGATTAATTTTTTTCAAAAGTATATATGCATGAATATATATTTCGCAAATTCATTGTTAAATAGCATTATTAAAATATATTGATATATTCGTAACTATTTTTTGAAATTATAATATTAAGTTATATTAAACATTTTTCTTTCACTTTTAATAAGTATTAGTTTTAGTACATATTATCTAACGTTTCTGGTCTTTTAGGAAATGAAAATAGTGAATTAAATAATTTAAAGGATTACAACATATTCTAGATAAGTAAATATATCTGTATATTTACAAATTCTAATACTAACAAGTACTTATATGCCGAAAGAGTTGCATTTGTTTCATTCTTTGGCTTTTCTGGTGAATAAAATTATATATTCTAATGGAAATCTTATAGTAATCCACATTTTGAAATAGTTAGGTATAATAGGTGTAAATATAATTTAATAACCAAGCGTTAAGAACTCTTACTAATAATAATATTCTTTGTTTAGTACATATTACATCTTTACTCAACAGTCATAAATGCTGTGCAAAGTTATATTTAAATCTAAAATATCATAAATTATGCAAATTGCCATTTTAACAGTGTATCTATACACAGTAGCCAGTTACATGTTTTGCATTCTTAAACTTTTCATTATATTCTAAGCTATTTTACACTTAAATAATACAAAGCAGATTTCTGAAAACAAATAATCATTCATCTTTTTACATTTGAAAAGAAACTAATAGTTAGTTTTATAATATTACATAAAAATGTTTTAAGTAATCAACGATACAAAAGCATTAAATCCTTAAAACATTTGTAAGTATATAAAAACATTGTCGTGACTTGTTTCCCAAGAAAGAAAAACATTGTGATCAGCAAGAATCCTATATGCTTATGAAATTCTTCTCTTTCTATTCTTTTGTGATAAATGAAAGAAGTAGGAGTAAAATAATATCAAGTCGTGTACACACTTTCATGTCAAACTGTCATATTTTCTATAGCGTATCTCTATCTAAACATGTCAAGCGAATAAAACTTCATGACATGTCTTGAGAAAAATCTGAAACAACCACGCTAGCGTTAACGAAAAAATTAAAATTAAGAAAATAACAAATTGAAAGGGAAAGTTATATGAGAATGAAAGAACACAGTGACAAAACGTAATGCTTTTCGGAAGAGCCAATGCTCCATGACACAAAATAGTGAGTATTTTTAGCAAAAATATGCCATCGAATTGTTTCGTTTTATTGAAATATGTTAGTTAAAACTTCTGTTCGAAAAAGTATTTTGTTTTTATACCGATTCTTTAAGAATTGTTTCTTAACATTTTATTTGTTGAAGTGCACTGCCGCTCAAAGTACATTTAAACTTAAATATTCCTTAGCGTACATGTTCATTTTTCCCCCAAAAAATGTGTGAATAAGTGTTAATAACAAATAAATACTATATAGAAATTTATATATATGTTATATATATATTATATATATATTACATATATACATACATATAAAATTTATATATACATATATACATATATATATATATATATATTATATATATATATATATATATATATATATATATATATATATATATATATATATATATATATATATATATATATATATATATATATATATATATATATATATATATATATATATATATATATATATATATATATATATATATATATATATATATATATATATATATATATATATATATATATATATATATATATATATATATATATATATATATATATATATATATATATATATATATATATATATATATATATATATAATATATATATATATATATATATATATATATATATATATATATATATATATATATATATATATATATATATATATATATATGCATGTATATATATATATGTATATGTATATTATATATATATATAATATAAATATATATATATATATCAAACCAATATATATATATATATATATATATATAATTATATATATATATATATATATATATATATATATATATATATATACATACATATCACTGTTAGTCACTTGCGAGCCGCATGTGATCAACGCCCTGATGTCTTTAAGTTTTTCTTTTTACTCTTTATATACTTATTAGTCTTTTAATAAAAACATTTTGATGAAAAGCTCATGCTGACGATTAGTTTTATTCCCCTTAAAGATATCTCTACATTTACAAATAAGTGATCTACACAACTTAATTTATTCTTTTCATTGTTTGCTTTTTACAGACATACTTTAAATGAAAAATTTGTTTTGTTTATAGAAGACGTAGATGGCAGTAACATACAATGTAGAGAAGATAGACTTTCGATTACACAAAGACGATATTTGAAAGGTCAAGAAACCCTGTGATAAATTTACACTTGTGTACTGTTATGACATATAAATATCAATGAAAAATAAATAAGACTTTGTAAAATTTACTCCATTCAGTCATGAATGAAAGTATGATGTATAAGGTATATCCTAAGTGTAAAATTTTATCCTCAATTTTAAAATAACATTTTATAATTTGCTATAACTTGTAATACACATGTATTTCATAGACAAGTAATTATTTTAATATTTAATAGTTGCAATTTACTTACTTTGAATGTAATTTAAATTTAATCAATATTTTGTTTATTTTTTTAACAATGTACTTTACATTAGTCTTAATAATATATAAAAAACTCATATAAATACACCATAGGTAACATTGTACATAAGGCAAAATTTTATGATTTACCACATTCTACATTAATATGCAATATTTTAATAAAGTCACAAGATAGAACAGAGATTATTTAGATGCCTGCATATTGTAGCATTTTCCTTTACAGATAAAAAATTATTTGACAAATGCGGATTTGATGCTAGTAAAAAGTAATAAAATTATACAAAGAAAATGTAATTTTTTATAAAATAGCAACTGTGAAATATTCACTACGGGAGATATTTTGTGACTTAATGATATTTTTTATATCAAGATAATATAACTCAACAATATTTTACAATATATTTTAAAACCATTTTTTAGTCTTCATTTTATTTCACTGGTTGCAACTCCACAATGAATTTTTTTCTCTTCATAATGCAATTCTTACTCAATTTAATTAAAAAAAAATCCTTGTAGGAAACAATTTTGAATCTCAAAAGAACGTCACGTCTCTTTGCAGCATACATATTAATAAGACGTCGGGTTCTGTACCTTCTTTTTTTCTCTTATTTATGCATGGTATACTGATTGAGATGTTTTCAAACAAAGTATTGAAGTTTCTTTCCGAGCCATAAAATATTCAAAAGATTTTGTTACGGAACGTTAAATTTTTGAGGGCGAGACTTAAAGTAGTGAATTTTTCAAGGTGAATGTATTACAAAAGGTGCATTTTAGGTAAAAATCGCATGGTATTCATTGTGGATTTCCATATTATCCCTTAAAAAGGCCTATTGCATAACATTTTCATAGATTGTTATTTTTCAATATCGTTTTTACTAGAATAAATATATTGAAGTAAAATTCACAAATATAATACATTTCTATACAAACATTTAATCAAACAAAGACAATTTTGGTAACTGAAATTTGTAGGATTTTTTGAAATTTAATCTATTATAATTTTCAGTCTTCGTGTAAAAATTAAAATTGATATTTTTATTGCATGTGACTCACCAGAATTCATTAGGTTATATAAAAAATGTATATTCGTAAAATGTTAATTTCCGGTTATCATCATATCCCAGGGTAACACAAACATGCTTTTATAATAATTTTTAAAAATGACTTAGACTTTTAAAATATAAAAAATAAAATAACCCCAAAACAAAAAATATTTCTTTAGGAAAGTTAAACAAATATCAAAATTTATAAAATCGCCACTCAAAACTAGAATAAATCATACAACGGCCCCTTCAACATTTGATTATGACCCTTCTATCTGAAAAGCATACTGAACTATCATTGGACGCAACAAAAAACTTTGATTGGCTTTTAAGATCGCATTCTAATCTTCCGTTCTAGTGTAAGGATTTGAATTGATTTGAGAGCTACGGGTTACTTTTTTGCAACACGAGAGTTAGGGAGGCCTGGACTGAAAAAAAATATCAAAACTTTTAAAATCGCCAAAAAATAGAATAAATCATACCACGGTCATCTCAACATTTTATTATGCCCGTTGTATATGAAAAGCATACTGAGCTTTGATTGGACGAAACAAAATACTTTTATTGGGTTTTGAGATCGAATTCTAATCTTCCGTTCTACTATAATAATTTGATTTGGAGAGGTATGGTTTACTTTTTTGAAACACGAGAGTTAGTGGT
>CM063504.1:160836129-160843629 GCA_032207245.1 Pardosa pseudoannulata | reverse complement strand
CCTGCATCAATTATATTGCACTGAATTTATTTAATCTCTTAGTAATTTAATACACGTTATAGTATTGAAATATGCATAAAATTGCAAATTTTGATAGCGTTTGGATATCGAAATTACATAAAGCAGATTTTTTATATTTCTATTTTTCATTTTGTCCATATTTTAATTGATTATTCTGTCATAGTAGTTCGATACTATGTGTAATTAATAATTTAAATTTTTTATTTTAATCTCGTGCTTCATATCGTCACGTAGATGAGATGAAAGTGGTGAATTTAATGAAAACGCTCTAGACCAACTCAAGATGATTTCATTTTCTCTCAACTGAATTAATCCTTGCTCATATACAGTTTTCAAACATTCCAGACTTTGAAGGCCGGCAGGAAACATGTATTTGTATGACAAATTAAATGAACATAAAGTAAAACCATATTACAATAAACATTTAAAGGTAACTTGCTTCGCTAGCTCTCGAACCCGGAATCTCCCGCTCATGATTCCGCTGCTTTACCGACTGCACCAAGACGTCCTTGATTAAAGGAACGATTTTCGCTACATATTGTAGCGAAAATCGTTCAAACTACCTTTTTACTTCTTGTTATGTATCTTACTCAGTTATATCTTGTGTAATGTATCGAAATTGTAGCGATATTTTTTGTCAATGTGGGACCATTTAATTTTTATTAGTTTTTAATTTTTAGAAAGCTGCAGGTACTTGTTAAACATTTTATTGTGTAAACACTATATAGTTGAGTGTAATTTTCTCCTTAAATACAAACAAAGTTTAATTTCCATCACGCCTAACGTTGTATTTCTACTTGAACTGTATGCCGACAGGGCAGCATAATGTTAAGTATAACTAACTTTTTCCTTTGTTTTTGTGTCTTAATTTTATGAAAATCATTGAATTTATATAAAGTTTGATTCATTTTATGGAAATGTTTTGTTTGCTCTTTAAAAACCTTTATATTACCTGTATGTAATATAATCTGAATATTAATTTAAATTTTTAAATTATTATGTATTTAAATTGGAGCGTTTATTTTTGTTGGTACTTAATAAATATGTTTTATCCTGCTCAGTCTTGATGTAAAAATTAAAGTTTGATATTTTTATTACATGTGGCACGTGAAAACGCATGAGGATATATAAAAATATATATATTTAAATAGTTTGAAAGCTATGCAAATGATATATTTGAACTGAGAAGTATTAAAATTTATATACGTTTGTGTGGTGTTGTCGTGAATGTAGAGGAATTAAAAAAGATAACAAGGATAACACTGTTCATGTACATAAAGCGTTTGTAGAAAAAGTAATAAGACATTTTATCCTACCGTGAATATAGGCTTTGATGATCTGGCTTTAGATAGGTGTGATGGAGAACAAAGTTAATTTCTATTTCAAATTGTATTACTTGTGCACAATCTTCCAAGAGGTTTATATTGTTGTTTTAGTGGATATCTCTCTATTTATTGGTTATGTTGAAATAAAAAAAATATTTTTTATCAAACAGCAAAACACTATTAATTTCTACTTAATAATACTAACAATCAGCTAAATATATTTTTGTTTTGATGTATAAATTATTAGGAAGTGAAAGTGTACAAAAATATTTATAGATGTTACAAGCGTTCTAAAAACTAAGTGAATGTAGTAGATGAACCCCTAACTGGAAACCAAAACCTGATATGTGTTGAAAACAGATTATCAGTTACATGTTCCAATGATCACAGACCACGAGTATTTGATATAATAACTGAGCAAAAAAATCTTATAAAGTATTTATCGATCCAGAAAAGTTACACCAATTGGAAGATGTATTATATAAATATGTCTTGTTAATCATTCTTCCCTAAGGTCCCGACATGGCACCGACAGATGAACATAAAACAAAGACATAGTATCATAGAAAAGATCACAGTGGTTTGTACGTGCTCTTAGGAAAGCATTTACTAAAAAGAACTTTTATGTGTGAAGCTCATAGTTTTCATATTTCTGTATTATAAATATTATATATAATTAGATTTTATTAAAATCTTATTATTGAAGCTCTTTTTATTAAAAAAAAAACTTATTTATTTACAATTTCTAACGTTTTGAAAATTAATTCTATTTATGTTAAAGGCTATTTTTATTTGTCTATTGTAATGATCCGAAAATATTGTTTAAAATACCTAGACCGTAGAAAGGGAGTAAAGCAGCTAGTAAATAATTAAAAATAATTATTATATATGATTCATCTTCTACTTTAGTTTAAAAGTTCTAGTATCATGGCTGCAGGTATCAAATTGGTGATTTTCTTCTAGGTTAAAACTATTAATGTATTATTATTAACAACGTGACTTAAATTAGTCTTCTGTACTGTCTTCAGTAACTTCAAATTCAAGTTTACTAGAAACAGTGAATTTTTTGTTCTTTTCACAAACATATCATACATCATTCAGTTAGTAAATGTATGAAACCAATGCAATTAGCTAAAATACAAAGAGAATAAAGTTATCTTGAGTAACAAGCTATTACCAAAGAATTCTTAAATTTACTGGTGACCTTTTTTTTAAACCAGAATCATCAACGATTGGATTATTATATTGAAAAATGCAGTTTTAAATATTCATAACTTGAAACTCCAATTCTGACCGACATCCAATTTTGAAATTTCTGTTTGTTAACTTTTACCGTGTATTACTCATGCAGCTGTATGATTGATATATATGAATATTCAGTTGTTGAATTTCCATTATTCCCCTTTGCTAGCATTCACTTATATTTGGAGAATATATATTTTAGGTTGAAGTTTTTGGTTTTGTTCATACCTCTATAGTAACAGTTACTACATGTAAAGTAAATGTAAGATTCGTTTCTATACCTAAATTTGAAATTTACATACAGTTTATGTTATAAATTATTAATTCCGTACAGTATATAAATATATATATATATATATATATATATATATATAAATATATATATATATATATATATATATATATATATATATATATATATATATATATATATATATATATATATATATATATATATATATATATATATATATATATATATATATATATATATATATATATATATATATATATATATATATATATATATATAATATATATATATATATATATATATATATATTAGATATATTATATATATATATATATATAAATCATATATATATATATATATATATATATATATATATATAATATATATCCTATATATATATATATATATATTATATATATATAACCCATATAATATTAATATTCTGTCTGTCTTCAAATTTTTAAGCGTTGTACCTATGGATCATCCTATTTATTTGAGAGTATTAGCAACTCAAATATTTTTATATTAATCTAGCCTATATTTAGTAGAAGGAAAATTTATCTACCATTATTAATAGATAAAAATAACATTTTTATATGACTATCTTTTAACCTCATTTAATATTTTATTTTTTAATTATTTAATATCATCTGTATTATTTTCATACCTTTTATTACTGAACTTAGATATTACGTAAATAATTTAATTTTAAATTTATATATGGGTGTTTATATAGGTATGAATGTGTATTTTTCCAACGTTAGGGTTAATAAATTACTTATTCACAATTTATGTTAATCATAGGTATGTCTTATTTGAACATACATAAAAAGGCACATTTCTCATACTCTCATTTTGTGCAAAGATATGATTACTATATAAGGATTTGTTAAATATAGCATAGTTAACTTCTTTCAGAATTACAATACTTTCGCTTCTTTTACTATTTCTCGTAGATCAGAGAAAATGTTTAAGGATGTATAAAGAATTCTACTTTCAGATATTTTCCTAATGTGTAATCCTATAAAGGCGAAATCGAACTTCCAGATTTTCCACTTACAATGTTTGAGTGAAAACCAATGCACTTTTTTCATGCTTCAAAAGATTCTTTTAGGGCATAAAGTGAAAGGTGTGGAGGATTTTAAAGGTTTTCGGAAAACAAGAGTGACTAGTAAACTGCACTTGAATTTGATCTTTTCCAGAAAATATTCCAGGAGAATGTAAAACTTTTGAAAAAGTGTAGTAAACTACTGGTATATATTTCTTTTAACGTATATATATATATTTTTCTAGTTTTTGTAATTTATATTTTAAAATTATGAATTTAAAAATATTAAATATTGACTTAATGATATATATTTGTTAAAAATAAAAAAATAAATAAAATTATAGAATGTTTATGCATTTTTTTAACATTCTGTTTTATTTTAATAATATATATATATATATATATATATATATATATATATGTATATATATATATGTATCTATATATATATATATTATATATATGTATATATATATATGTATATATATATGTATATATTTATATATATATATATATATATATATATATATATATATATATATATATATATATATATATATATATATATATATATATATTATATTATATATATATATATATACATCTCTAGAGCTAAATATTATGATAGACTATCAAGCCCCAAACCGCTATTTTGTCCTTCAGGCCCTCCAGGCATACTTTGGAGGCGGTAGATAGATAGCAAGTACTGAGCCACTCCACTACTCAGTCGACCCTTTGGAGAACCTGGAGAGCGGCAGGCGCCAACATGGTGCTAACACGTAGAGTTGAGTTGGAGAAGGAAAAGATTTTGGGAGACAATGGGGCTTAGAGGACATCTGGACGGCGGACTTAGCGAGGGACTAGAAGAAGAGCCAAATTAGTGGAAGAGAAAGAATTTTCCTGGTTGCACCAATAGACTAGAAACCAGAAAACCGAAAAAGAAGAGCAGGGAATTTTTGGATGTGACTAAGACAATCCTGGGCCTCTGGACCATCATTCGGGAATCATTGTGACTAACCTTTGGTCCAAACTGCGGAACCTCCGTGACTCGGAGTGCCCAAAAATTAACTCTCTTGGGCCTTGCAAGAGGATAGACAATTAAAGTAGCTATGAATTTCCAAATTGTATAATTCAATTTATTCTCTGAAAATAAATTAATATTTTTAAAGCTTTCAAGCTTTAAATTAATATTTTTAATTATTTTTTTTTATTTCAACTCACTTAATTTTTTTTCCCACAGTAGCCTGTGTGACCCAGAATATAAGAAGCTATCTGAGAAAATTTCCTTCCCTAGCCCTCACGGCTATAAATCGCTTGTAAAGCAGAAAGCTTTAAATAGAGGACTTTTTGTAAACATCTGTTGTTTTAACACTAATTATTGATAGATAACATGAAACAATTCATTGCTGTTCTATTAGATTTTGAATTTGTTTATTTAGATTGACAGATGTAAAAAAAAGTAAGCTTGGGGAAGGAAAATATGCAAATTTTGGGCTGGTTACAGAAGTAAAGAGAGGACTCATTGTAAGCATCTGTTGTTTTAACACTAATTATTGATGGATAACACGAAATATTTCATTGTTGTTCTATTCCATTTTGAATTTGTTTACTTAGATTCACATATGACAAAAAAATAGGCTGAGTAAAGATAACATGTAATTTTTAGGCTGGTTGCAGAGGTAAACAGAGCACTCACTGGAAATATCTATTGTTTTCACACTAATTATTGATGGATAACATGAAACATTTCATTGTTGTTCTGTTCAATTTTGAATTTGTTTACTTAGATTGACAGATGACAAAAAATAGGCTTGGGAAAGGAAAAACATGCAATTTTTGGGCTGATTACAGAGGTAAACAGAGTACTCATTCTAAACATCTCTTGTTTTAACACTAATTGTTGCTGAATAACATTTCATTGCTGAAACATTTCATTGCTGTTCTATTCCATTTTGAATTTGTTTACTTAGATTCACATATGACAAAAAAATAGGCTGGGGAAAGGAAAACATGCAAACTTTGGGCTGGTTGCAGAGGACATGGCAAAAAATATTATTGTTTTCTAATAATGATATAACATGAAACATTTCATTGTTGTTCTGTTCAATTTTGAATTTGTTTATTTAGATTGACAGATGACAAAAAATATAAAAAATGCAAATTTTTACAGATAAACAGAATCATTGTAAACATGTGTTTTACTAATGTTCTGAATAACATTAAACATTTCATTGTTATTTTATTTTATTCTGAATTTCTTTACTTAGATTGACAGATGACTAAAAAATATGACATGCAAACTTTTGCTAAATACAAAATAATTATGTCTTACATATATTAATACAATATTAATAAATATATTTTGTACGTGAAACATTTACAACATATCAATTTAACAATGATTTATTGATGTTATGATACTTTATTTCATATAAAAAAAAATTTTAAAGCTTCTTTTAACGTTTTTTTTAGGAAAATACAAATATCTTAAATCTGTTTATTCTTACAAAGAGATTTTTAAAAGTAAGCTGCAGTTACAAATTCAATAGGCGAAAAATGACAACATTATTTGCTGACTTGACGCTTATTCGAAAATAATGAACATAATCCTTCAAGTACTTTAGCTCCTACGTTTGAGGTGAACACAACAATTTTTACAAGTTTTTTTGTTATTCGCTTTTTCCGAGGAAATGGGAGAAAAAAAGGATACCAATGTCTTTCTTTTCAAGAAACAAATATATTGTTTAAGAGTGGGAAAGAAATGTCTTTTAAATCTCTATATTTATATCCGTCGTCTTCCCACGTCATAAATTTAAAGAAGATGGCTCAAATATTTTTAAAAATAATTTTAATACGTTTCTTTTCTTGAGAGCATATTGTTGACGCATATTTTAGATATTAAACCCCTAGACATGCATATGTGCATGTTTTAATAATCCATGTACACCTTGACATTTATGGTATTGGATAATGTATTATTTGTATTGAGGATAAAAACATCATAGAGTAATTCATTTTTCACAGTAAATTATTAGGCACCTTAGGTAAATAAATATATAAATTTATTTCCCTAATTATTTCTGTGTAAATTCATCTATAAAGCAAATAATTAAATTATGTAGATTGTATCTATATTGTGTTATTAAAACTTATAATTACTAATATTTTCACACACACACACACACACACAAACACACATAAATAATATATATATATATAAATATATATATATATATATATATAATATATATATATATAAATATATATAGATATATATATAAAGAAATATATATATTATAAATAAATATATATATATATATATATATATATATTATACAAATATTATATATATATATATATATCTATATATATATATAATATTATATATATAAAATATATAAATATATATATATATAAATATATACTATATACATATATATACATATATATATATATATATATATATATATATATATATATATATATATATATATATATAAAATATATATATATATATATATATATAAATATATATATATTATATATAATAAATATATATATAATATATATATATATATATATATATATTATATTTGTGTGTGTGTGTGGTG
>CM063504.1:160816129-160831129 GCA_032207245.1 Pardosa pseudoannulata | reverse complement strand
GGTGCAAAATCAGTACTATATTTGCAACCGAGATAGAATACTCATGTATATCATCTTCTTATGGCATTAGGACTATTGCTTATTTTGCCTGCAACATTGGAAAAATTTTACTTTCATATTATTTATTAATATGTTATCTATATGGAGAATTTGCTTTTGAGTACTACGGTCTCCTACGGTCAGCAACCCCCTAACCAATCGGTCATCGTTCGGTATCTATATGGAGAATCACAGACGACTAAAATTATGTATTGTAATATTATTAAAAATATAACAAATTCTACTTGCTTTCACAATTATATATTTTGTCTTATAAATTAAAATTTTTTATGTTATTATTTATTGCATTTATACTTTAAATAAAAAAACGTGTTAAAAATGAACCAACAGTTTAAGAATTTTTTATTTTAGAAACGCTTTCACTTATTTAAATTTAAATTCAGTAAAATGTAGCTTGCATGTCTGTTAGGTAACATATTTGATAATTTTATATATAATTTTCGTTGCATTTAAATTGTGATATATAGAATAGAAAATATACAGAAGTAATATATGGAACGTTTATTTTCAGAAACACATTATTCTCTTATTAGAATTTGAACTGCAATATTATCTATTAGAATGATAACAATTTCCATAGGTAGTATATGTAACCTTTTCTGAAGGGTAGATTCCTACATATTTCTTCATGAAATTTTATAAGTTTTCTAACACGATATCCAAAAGAAAGAAATATAAAATGTACTGTGAGATTAGAGTATACACATTAAAGTCATTTATTTATTATATATGTATATATGTATATAAATGACATCATAATTCTCTCAGACATACTCATACTCTAGACTGAGATTCTATTAATCTAACTGCTGAACAGTGTAAATTGCGTAAGACGCTGCTCTTCTAGAAAGAACTGAATTAAACTAGCATTTTATTAACCTTAATGACATTAAATTGTAGAACAATTCATGCGGGAGCAAAATTGGGTTTCTTTGTTGATAGATTTATATATAATAATATAGATTTATATATCATAAACTGAACTACACTAGTATATTATTAACGTAAATGACAATGGATTGTACAACAATTCATGCGAAAACAAAATTGTAGTTTATATTGATAGATTTTGTTACATAAGTAAAACTTTATATAAGCTATTACTTTAAGTACATAAATTTATTTTAATCTGTATTAGAATTAGTATATATAGAATTATTATAATTTCTTAACTTTGAAAGAGATAACATAAATCTTAATTATAAATCACAACTTTGTGTAATCGGATTCAATATAGAATATTTTATAGTTGGTCGAATTAGCTATAATTTTAAAATGATGACTTCTTTACAATATACGCGACTCCTAAACCGTATATAGATTTTAATAAAATAAATCTTTAAGGTGCAAATATAAAATTTTTTTAAATATGTAATCCATTAAATTTTAAAATACAGTAGAACCTCGATTAACCGAGATTTCTTTTGACCGAATCAATAATTAAGTTTATTTTTTTCTCTACACATTTTAGTTCGTTGTCCGTTTTACAGGCACTTCTTCCCCAGAAAAGCACTCAACTTCCAAGAAATATTACACCCTTTTTAAGTATTTTTAGCTTTGAAACATATAT
The DNA here is from genome assembly GCA_032207245.1 of Pardosa pseudoannulata. NCBI lineage: Eukaryota > Metazoa > Arthropoda > Arachnida > Araneae > Lycosidae > Pardosa > Pardosa pseudoannulata. The sequence goes on along the minus strand of CM063504.1, from coordinate 160,829,499 downwards.
TCATATAAGTTTAATTTTATACTTTAAAGAACGTTCTATTGTTTTTACTTTACAAGTTATTGAAATTTAAAAGCACGGAAGGTTTTTATACATGCTTCTATTAAACGAGATTTCCGATATCCGAGGTCCTAGCGGCTCCTAAGATTTATTATTCAAAACTTAGCATTAAATCATAGGTAGGAGTTTGGACAGAAAGAAAAATCTGAACCATAAGTAAAAGAGTGGGATGGTTAAATTATATGTTATCTAGTGTCTAAAGGTTTCAAATTTAATATTTGTTTTTAGACGCAGTATTGTGGGATCTTATTTACCTCATTAAGCAATATAACAATAATAATAATAATGTGAAAATGGCTTATAAGAAAGGCTGAATTCTATAAATAAATCATTTAAGGTGTATTTTATAACCAATAATTGTTGCAGTCACTACATCATTGTAAAAGTAGTTTTATTACAAACGTTAAATGTAAACAATTAAAGCAAAAGTAAATATACTGAAAACAATCTTTAATAATTTCCAAAAAATATTAACAGTAGATTGTTTATTCAAATACTAGTGTAATGCATAACAATTGTTTTTAAATAAGCTTACTATATTTTTTTCCTTCTATAGTAAGTACTAGCGGTCACAATTAGCTCGGTTAATATATATATATATATATATATATAATCCGAGTTTATAATGTAAATAGTGAATAAAAATAAACGGACACATAGTCCAGCGTTGTATAATATTAATTTAAATTCTAGTTGTTTTTAAGGAAATAACAGAAAGTTAATATAATGAACAAAATATATAATGAACGAAATTAATTGTTTATTTAAGACAGAAGTAAAAGTCCAACTTTAACTCTTAAAATTCTTGAAAACATTTACATTTTCTACAAATATCGAATAGTTAGAAAAATTAATTCAAGCAAATACAGTTCACTAAACGCCAAATTTCTATCGAAAGATGACATGATAAATTCTTTGAAATCTTCACACACCCAATTCAAATACATATGTTTAAGAGATAATTAGAAATCGTCATTTTATTTCTTTTTCTCTTATTCCGACTCTTGACTCTCTTATTATAGACTTTAATGAAGGTTTTCTGTGTCGGTATTGAAGTGTTATACCATCGGCAGCAGCGTAATTTCTAGCTATTTATCCAATTTAGTGGTCCATTACAAAATACAAACAAAATCGAAATGAAAGTTTAAGATTTCTGTCGTGCTTAATTATGGGGAGAGCAAATTATTCCTGGGTTCCCATTTGTCAATTAATTTCATAATTACACAAACCAAAAGCGTAATAATTTTCTTAGAGCTTTCTTACAATTTCTGTTTAACTAAAGATTTCGGATAGAAATGATTGCGCTGGGAATGATAGGGAATACTTATCTCTCTTTCTCATTGATGGGCGCGTTCCATATTTCTCGAGTATGGAGACTTCGATCGAATAATGACTTAATTATGTAAATTAGGAAATATGCAGTTTCACTTCAATTCGCAGAAAGGACCAGCGTTTTATTCTGCCCTCTCTGGGAAAATTACTGAAACGTGATTCCGTTACAATGTGGTAGGTGATTCTTGATATTAAGTAAGATAATGATTGATAGGTTTCGATAAATCATTCATCACATAATTAAACGGGACAAAGGAATTTTTATTTTATTTATGCTAAATTAGTAACTTTTCATAATATCATAAGATGTTTAAAACATAGACCTTTCTAAAAATGACCGAATAAAGGCATGTAGAGTTCAAATTAGTATACGATTATTTATTAACAGCAATGTTTTTTAATGCAACTTAAGTGTTTCTATAATTTATCCTAAGCTTCAAAATATGTCGATATGATCCATTAACATTTAAAATAAATAAAGCAATAAAATATCCAAAAATTAACACTTATGTATATATATATATATATATATATATATATATATATATATATATATATATATATATATATATATATATATATATATATATATATGTGTGTGTGTGTGTGTGTGTGTGTGTGTGTGTGTGTGTGTGTGTGTACAGATTTTATACTTTAGTCTTAAAATAAAATTGCTAACTCTTATATTAAAAAACTACTAAATCCGCGATTTCTTCATCTTCTTAGTAGCCTGTTGGTGTTAAATACTTTTGTCTTAGAAATTAACTAGCCATTCTACTATGCTGATTAAGCACATTCTTTTTCTCACGCCTGTTGCATCCCAAAAGTTATAAAAGACCGCACGACCATTTTTGTGAGATTTTTTGCTTAATCTTATAAATCTTATTCTTTTCGCCTACGACTACACCTCTTCAACCACTTTACTTCCCTTAAGGATGGCATGATACTTTATGTTTCATATATATATATATATATATATATATATATATATATATATATATATATATATATATATATATATATATATATATATATATATATATATATATATATATATATATATATATATATATATATATATATATATATATATATATATATATATATATATATATATATGTGTGTGTGTGTGTGTGTGTGTGTGTGTGTATTTGTGTGTGTGTATGTATGTATGTATTTGTATATATGTATACACACGCACACAAATATTACCAAATTTCTGTGAACTTTTATCATATTAGATCAATTCTATTATTAGCCTTAAAACACTATAAGAGATTATTTCTTTAACTTCCATTTTACTTTATAGACAAGACGACAGAAAATACCAAAATATGTTAACCCACAAGACAATAAATTGATAGAAATTCCTTTGAGTTATGTAATACGAATCATTTTACATTTCTTATTTATTCATTAAAAAATTATTTTAATAAGGCTATAACAAGCAAAAATATTATTTCACTAGCATATTTAGTGGATGTAAAAATTAAATATTTCATGATAAATCTACAATCTTTTATTTGTATTTGGTTGTGTAATATTAATTACTCATTTATTTTTCATCGAAACTAGTAGTAGGGACTATATCTGTTCTATGCAATTAATTGCGTAATAATTTATGAGTATAATCATAGATATTCAGGTTTCTATAATGGACTAGTTGAGATTAATTCAATAGAACATGTAGTAATCTATTTCTGAATAGAATTTCCAATTTTAGTCACTATGAATATATTAAAATATCTAAGAATCTTTTATCAAATAGTATTGAATATGAGCTACTTGAATATTCAATAGCTGTCTGTTCCTAATACACTGACAGTTTTATTTCACAAACACTCAGCACTTCATATCAAAATCAAGATCCCAATTCACTCATGCATTTTATGATATAAATTAGTTAACAGAATACATTTTTTTGGTATGTATCTATAATAAAAGTTTAATTGATTCGAAATATTTGAATACGTGACTCACATGTGATTTTTTTATAGTATTAATTTACGTATTTATAGATTTAGGGGCATTTTAATATTTTTGATTTTCGAATATTTGTGACTTGGTTTACGTGTATGAAACATTTATCAAATTTATAGAATTGTAATATGAAATTTGAAAATCAATATTAAACATTAAAATTTCAATATGTCAATTTTTTTAATTTTGAGTTCGTGTCTCGTAGTACTGTGCAGCCGATCTGTAACTGAACTAGCAAACATATAAGTTCTAAAATATGGCTAATTAATTTTACATCATAAATAAAAAAAGGTATTTCAACACAGCATTATTGCTTTATTTTCCCCTTTTTTATATTTCAAAAGACTGACTACATAAAAAAACAAGAACATTGCTTGTATAGTCCCACTTTGTTTGGCATATTATTTAATTTAATCCAAATTTTTTGTGTGCTCTTATGTGTTTTGATTTTTCAAATAAAAAAATGCTTCAAATTTTAGCTGATAGGGCAGAAAAATACGCTGTAGAAAAAACAATATACATATCTCTGTATACACGCAATATTGTATACCCATATAAAGAATTCTGAATCATTTTATCACTAAAATGAAGACTCAGTCATAAGTGCAGTAGAAACAAATATAATTTGTTAGCCCCATGTTGTAAAAAAGAATAATAAATAATATGTAATCTGATGCAGGCAGATTGAGCTTATTTTCCTGAGATTTTCTTATTTAAAAAATTTGTCTTATTAAAAAAAAACTTCAAGATATATAGTAATGGTAAAAGATAACACGCATGCTGAGAAATATGTAAAAACTGTCTAATCAATTGTACCATTTACTTCCAAATAGAAAAATGTTTTCTGTTTGAATGGTAAAGTTTGTTTAACCCGTTACGGATTGTAATGTTAGTTTGCTGATGTTAAACCTTTTTTAGATGATTTGATTTTAGATGAATTTTAGATGTTAACTGAGGTGAGATAAACTGCATACTGAGGAGTGCAAATGCATTAAGTTTGAATGAAGTTAGCGAAGGTCTATTACCTGAATTGCTACCATGTGCTTGAATTCCGTTAGCATTTGCTATTAGATATAATTCTGTTACGTGTACTAAAAATAATTATATATGATAGGGGTTGCTCAAAAATCTACTTTTGATTAGCATTCTTTAATGGTTTTTAGAAATTAGTGACATGTAAGTGAATAACATTCAGTAAGCTGAAAATACCAATCTGAGATATAGAAATGCTTAGTACCTCGTTACAGACTGAATTGACGACATAGAATTACACACACACACACACACACACACACACACACACACATATATATATATATATATATATATATATATATATATATATGTGTGTGTGTGTGTATATATATATTATATTTATATATATATATGTATTATATATATATATATATATATATATATATATATATATATATATATATATATATATATATATATATATATATATATATATATATATATATATATATATATATATATATATAACTTTTTTTAATTGACGAAATATCTTTACAGTAAATTCAATTCTTTAAATTTGCAGAATAGCATACGAAATAAAATAATAGATCCATTATATCATAAATCATATCTACTCTTTTTCTATCAGTAAAACAACTATTTGGGATAAAAATTTGAAAGATTTGCAATAACTTTAATCTGAAACCAAATCTTGATGGTCTAACGTTTTTTTATTTCTACATAATATCCCTCAACTTTTAAAAAATGTTTATAACAAAAACATGAATCTATCTTTACAGAAACTTTAGTTAAAAAATCAGACCAATTATTTTCCCTTTTAACATTATACCAAGGAATTGTTTCTTCGTTTAAAATTTGACTAATAAATTTCTACTTAAAATAAATATGCTTCATTCTATTACACTCAGCATTGTTTTCACAAGAATACAAAGAAATGTAACAAAAAATTAAGATGTAATCTCTTTTTAGATAATAATTTATCTAGAACATTTGAAATCCTTAAGACCTATTTTATATCGGTTTCATTAGCCCTAGTGTTGCAAAAGTAGACCGTAGCACTGCAAACAAAACCAAACCAAACCTATTTTACATTTTAGGTAATTGTAAAAAATTCGCATTCCATCGTATTAATATCCATATATTTTTGATTTATTAAATTCCATGAAATCGATATATAGAAAACATACAACACCTCTAGTGGAAAACCTAGAGGTTAGTTAAATGGTAAATTAACAAATCGTTTAGGTTGTTACTGTAATCATTTGATTAATATTTCAAATATTACGTTTTATCATGGAAGTGTGTAATTCTATTTAAGCAATCAAAATTCACTTAGAGAAAATATTTAATTAGACTTAAGTTGACAGTTTCTACTAAAGGTTTAATTAATTTAAGTACATTTTGTACTACTTCATTGTCTTACTGAGTAAAATAATATCATAAATAGTCACATATTCTCATTCAACATGAATACACTGTTACAATTATAAAACTTTCGAAAGATATGTAATACAAGTATCCATTCTAATTCATTATTCCATTCTCTGCACCTTTGGTGCAGTACAAAAAAGTTTTATTTCGTTAATATATTCTGTTCTCCATACCTTCTAAAAACCCTTTGGTTTTTTCATGTAAATCCATATTTTCTTATAAATACAGTTAACTTACCATATGAATAAGTAGAATATACATGAAGTTCTGCATTATTTCAGAGTAACAGTGGTTTAAAATTAAAAATAAATTTTTAAATTGTAATATTTGCTGCAGTAAGTTATATATAATTATAATCAATTACTTTTGTCTGTTTAAGCTCTTACGTAACAACGCTTTCCTTTTTTTTATCACTTTTAATATTTCTCTTATTTTTTATAGATTAGATAGTTACATAACAACATCTTCGATAGATGTATTTATTATTTAAACATTTATCTAAAACAGAAGCTCATTTAGAATCAACTGTAATACATATTATATATCCATTCTTGTTACTGAAAGAAAATATATGTTTTCAGAAGATTATATAATCATATTTTTTTCGACTAAAGAAAATTTATAACCAACAATATCAATATTACCACCAAGTATTATTTTTGTTACTCATGTTAGTAGTAAATAACACATTTTTAAAGTACAGTGTACGTTATCAGGTGTGTCTGGAATTATCACTTCAACATCTCCAACTCATCTCAACTTCAATTTTAGATGTGCTGTTTCCATCACCCTCAAGAACTGAAGGTGAAAATCTTTCTTAAATTTTTGAATCAGTGTCTTCTTTTACAAATGAGGGAAGTGGTGACAGTATCCACTAAAAGTTCTGGTACTTCCCGGCTATTTGAAACCACCCATACATTATACGCTTGAATATTCAGTTCATAATTTGTTGTAGAAATTATTCATTTATTCAGAATGTTCTTTTTTTAAATACCTATATGCATTATGCCTACATTTATATCAGAATTTATACGGTCCCTGTCTATATGATTTCACTGCAAATTCTTTTTGACGTTCATTCATGTTCTGCTCCATAATTGCTCTACTAGATTTGTTAATATTAGTTTTGTGGGTACTAAACATCTTTAGCGAATAATCTCCTTCCACTTTTGAATCTACTCTTTTTTTCTTATCTTTTGGAACTGCTTCTAGAATTAGTCATTTTTCACCTATATTATTTGTAAGCTCTTCGGTTTTCAGTCTGTAAAGTATTTGAACTAAATTGCCCTATTTAGTGTGATAACTCCTAATCAGTTGGAAACCCAATTTAAATTCTGGAATTTCATATTCTGTATTTTAAATTTCAAGTTTTACCCAATACACGCTTAGGGAATACTGCAATAGTTTCTGCATCCGACCTAAAACTTATCAAAGATTCAAAAAACTTATCAAAGATGGATGACAGTCTATCTCATCATTTAGACTCCAAAAGTTTCTCTAGAAACTTCTAGGTCTCCACTCTCAGTAATTGATACCAATTGTTTGGTATTTCCCTTCTATACCTTGAACAATATTTATATACGCTCTTCGCCTTACGCTGCTGAGATTGTCTGGTTTCTTTTTCAGTAGTTTCATTCGAGAATGATTTACATTTAACTGCTCTAAATATTCATTATCTTTGGCCCAGTAATATAGCTTTAATATCTAGATTCCAAGTAGAATAATTAAATCTCAATAGATTTCGTTTGATTGTTTTGATTTCTTAAATCCTTCCCTGTTTTGCCCGTAGGCCGTACGGGCACAGCTTTCTGGCCTTTACTGATTTGCCCGTACGGTTTATGGGCAATCTGATTTCTATTTCGCTAGCACTGTTTAGACCGTATTTTTTTCCAATTTTAGTAACAAATTATTCGTATAGATGGTCCAGTGAATGATAGTTTGCAGTTTATTGTATTTTCTACTCTGATTGGTTAAAAAGAGCAGGTTTTTTCGCATGTTTTGTATCAGAAGACGAATTGTTATCTTTCAGTGTATAGCTCTCTGGTTATAATTTACTAACCTCCTGATAATTTTATTGATGTAAGAGTTGAATAATATATTTTTACATTTAAATAATGGATAATTCAGATCATAAGAAGCTAATTTCTTGTGATTCGAAATATGACTCGGAATCAGAAACTGAATTATCTGTAAATGATAGTAGCGAAAGTCTACTAGATGACCTAGATAGTAGTCACTCTGATAGTAGTACACATGGAATCAGTCAAGCAAGACAATGCTTTTAAATTAATTGTGATAATCCTTCGTATCCGCCTCCTAGATTTGCTTTCACAAGAATTCCAAAAATTAACTTGGATATCGATGAGACTAAAGGTAAACTTCAGATCTATGATTATTTCATAGAAAGAATAAAATTTGTAATAAATGCTTAAAAATATTAGAAATGTTAATTTTACTTAAAAATGTAAAATGAACAGAAAAATGCAATAAAATTGACCGACCATTTTTTTGACCGAATTCTGGAAAAAAAATTAAACTGTCAAAGGGTTAAACATCAATTCTCTTTTTATATGTTCTTTACTTCCTATGGAGTGAAACATTTTCTTTTAATGTTATAAGCTATCATACTTCTGCATTAAGAAAAAGTTTATATTCTTTACCTATAAACATAATTATGTATTTCTTAAAAATACGCAGAGCTACTTTTAAAGATGAACTGGACGATGTAACACTTCAAATAAAACCTGTCAAGCTTAAAATATTTTAATGAACAAAAAAAAAAAACTGAACGACTATCATATAAGAAATGGCATCTACTCTTTTTATAGCAGTTAAAATGTACTAATTATAAAATATATTATACAGTAATATACATAAATATAATAGTAGTGTATGTAATAAAATAAATCTTTTGAGCGAAACTAAAGCTTCACGGTCTGATGTCATACTTCCCAACACAAAACTATTGTTAAATTAGCTGTCATGCTGATAGGAATTTCAGTGTACACGAAAGGAACAAATTATGAGTAACATCTACCATTGAGCAATGGGAATTCATGTAAATTGGAAGACCACATTTTCCACATACATATGCATAAACCCTGTTATTTAATTTGGATCTTCCTGAATATACATAATGACACTAAGTCAGAGGGGACATAAAAAGTGTGTCAATCATATTTTTAGAAGATGTTTTAGGCACACTAAAGAATAAATGTAGTTCATTTTAATATCAAAGTAAAAAGTAAAACTATTCTAATATATCGTGCTTCTGATTCTTCAAATGTGAAATATATATAACTACTGAAAAGAATTTACATTTTTACGTGCATACAAAAAACATAGGGGAAAAAATTAAACTGTGTCTCCCACTTGCTTTTTACGTTTAAAATAAGGCACCGACAACAAAATGCAACCCCTTTTTCTGTTTCATCTTTCATAAGATTTTTCCTTGGTGTAGGTGTTTTCGATATCTTTTAGATATAAGCATTTTGGAGTCTTATGGCATGGCTCACGCATGAATTTTTGATTCGCATATATTAATAATGCCTACATCGTCGAATTCGTCTTGACTTTTATTTACATGTGTTGTTGACAGAGACGTGAGAGAAAGAACATTCGATATTATTTTTTCCCTTGGGTCCAAAGGAACTGGAGTTGCGCATTTCGAGAAATATATTTAATTTCGAATAAAAGTACTACGAAACGGTGTTGTTACATGCTGTATTACTGCCTTTCTTAAAGTTCCTTTTGAAAGTTTGCATTTAAATGCATGCTTAGTTATTCTGAAAAATAAATTTGAAAATTTATGTAATCTTAATATCGTAATGCATATTTTTAAGCATGGATCTAGAAAAACATTAAAATAATTACATTTTAAATCTAATTCTTCTTATTTCCTACTAGAGGAGCACTGCTTAAAAACTGTGCAAATTATCACTATGCATTCAAATCTGTTATAAAAACTGATAATAAAGAGATTAATTTTGAATGTAAACATTAAGTTATTACTTCCTTTTCAATATTCTTTTGCCACAATAATTTTAACAAGAAAACAATATAAACTCCTTTTAACGGAAAGATAATAGCTAACACCTTATTACGTCTTTATTTTTCTACTATATTAAAGTACGGTTTAAATACTAAAAACACTTCAACAAACAATGATTGTTCTCCAGTCCAAAGTAGTCAAATCTTACTACAGTAAATTCGCACGTATAGTCCGAGAACTGTCTGTGCAAAATACTAAAAAGAAAATTTCTTCAGCCGAGGACTATCTGCTGGTGAGGACTGTCTGCTGGTTGTTCATTGCTCAAATCACCAAAATTGGAAAAAGCACTTATTGGGAACGGCCAATAATCAAATGTAAACAAAAGCACGACTCACGAGCCGCCAAGAAAACATCGTATTTTATCAGTAATAATCCATGAAAAAAATACAACACATAAAGCAGAACGAATCAGTAGTATCAAGTAGCACGATCTTAAATTGAGTCCTGGAAAACGGAAAAATTTCGATAATTACTATTTACAGCCCCGATCGACAACAACGAGTGGATGGGATCAAGATCGAAGATTGAGGGTCGAAGTTCATTTCACCACAAAGATCACTCGTAACAGAATTTTTTGTTTTCAAACTTTTGATTTTCGGTAATATTGGCCATCCATTATGTCTTTAAAACATCATCGCTGTTTTACTGCTGATTTCAAGCTGAAAGTAATTCAGAAGGTCGACGAAAAAGCACTAAAAATAGATGCAGGCAAAAGGAAACATTACAAATATGAGAAGAAAGCGATGCAATCGTCGAGGGAAAAATACAATGGCCTGCATTAGAAGAAGATTTACATATTGGGTTCACGAACCAAGAAGTGTAGGCCGCTCTTGTTTCTTCCGTTAAAATCCGTGTCTGAGGCTATGGCAGAAGAAATAATTTTAAATTTTAAAGGTGGAATTAATTGAGTCTAATTCAGACTTTTCTGCATTCTACTGAACTTAGGTTTTTATTCTTAAAATTATTTAATATTGTCATACTAAAATATATATTTTTCGGCATATAGTCCGAGGATTATCTAGTGGTGAGGACTATCTGATGATTTACGAAATTTTTAAATAAAAAATCGCTTCCGCGGACTATACGATGGTGCTATCTATACGTGCGAAAATACGGTAATTTTTGGTCATGAAAAACTATTTTAAAGTACACTGAAGACGACAATTGACTGTATAATAAAAATAATACGATACTCCATGCTTCATTAAATATAATATTTTTTTAGCTTTGGAAAACATAAGTACTTTATTTTAACCTATTTATGACGACTTTTTATTTCAGATTACCTCTTGTACGAGATCGATTTGTCTCTTCCAGAGAAATGAAATCTGGAGCATCTGTTGTAACAGAGTAGAAGAAGTTGGCGAATATTGCTTACCTCCAATGTTCTTGATATGTATGTTCCATTTCAAAACTATCTGAGTGTGAAGTGTACTTTGCAAATTGTTTACAGCTCTACAGTTGTCAGGGAGAAAATCGAGATGGGAGTGGAGAAAGATTTCTTTCAGCATTTCTAGATAATTGTCAACTTTACAGTTTGAAATATTTCTGTCATACTTCTTAAAGTTTACCATACTTATTTAACTTTTACCCTCTAAAATTCATGAAAATTTAAGATCCTTAAAAATTATACATATTTGTGTTCCTACACAGATTATCTTCGTCCAAATCTTTACTCATCTAAGACGTGTGCCTCAAAATGTGATTTATAAGAATCCCAAGCCAAGTTTTCCTCACAATCTAGATCCTCACTTCTTTCAGCCTAGTCCTTTTCAATCAAATAATTTTAAGGTGGTAGAGGAACTGGCAGATTAGCCCAAAGAGGAATGAGCCAAATGAATGAATGCAGGGATAGTCTCTTAGTATTTCAATTTTGTACCATTTTCAATTCAAGGAGAGAAACAACCAGGAAAAGCAATCATCAACAGAGGTTATTGGCTCACGTTGAATCATAGTTACTGTAAACTTCATTTCTCATTTCTTTCCCCTTAGTTACTTTAATATGGAAGTAGAATTCTGGATATTTTCCTTACAGAGCACTTTTGAATCAGTAATTTGGTTTATGCTTTTTTGCAATTCTGACATGTATTTTTTATTATTATTTTGTTGGAAGCATGACTTATACATATGTTACCATCTCAATAAAGTGATATAAAAAGTCCATTTTTGATGAAGTCTTTAAAAATCAATCATTATAAACTCCCGAATTATATTTTTCTTAATATTAAAAAAGTAATAAAAAATGCTTCTGACTCTACTTGTTGAATTCTACGAAAGTATTCATACTTTTAGATTATTTAATTATATATTACCTCTCAATGCTCTTGTCGCAACATTTTCTTCCACTTTCTAAACTCATAAAATACAAAGAAATCGTAATAATTTTCACCAGTATCGTAAGTAATACTTTATAGCAATTTAATAATTTAAGGGTTATTTTAACATTATTGAATCTTTACTAGAATCATAAAATTTGCTCCAGTTATTTTGGTTTCATATATTACTGTTTCTAATTGCCAAAGAGCTGACCTGATATAAGAAACTGTAGCTTAAAGTAAAACAAGATGCAAGAAAGAAAAAAACATCTAAAAAATCGTACAAATTCAATAGATATTACTCACTGCTTGATAGTAAACCATTGTTCAATTTCAAAATTTTGTTGACTCAATAATTAGTAATAATTTACCTCGATCACAGTATACAATGCGAATGCAATGAATTTAATACAATAAATTACTAATTGTGTTTTGCCTACTGTGCCTATATATCGATATCTATACTTATATAGCTATATCTATCTACCTACTTACTTAACTACGTGCCTGCCCACATAACTACCTTCCTACTTATGTTTACTTGTGTAGGAGTGTGTGCGTGTTTGTATACATATAAGGTAAAGCAACACAAGCAGAAAATTTAATCACAGAAATACACAAAAATATAAACATAATCATATCATGGTAATAATAAAAATCATATTTACCAAACATAATAATTTTAATAAAATTTAGAAATGTCATTGAGTACAAAACAATTTCAAAATATATAATAATTGCTTATACATCGTCTTGTTTTATTAAAATATAAGTTTCATTTAATTTTTGATGTAAGTTAAAACTCAAACACATATAATTCGTTGCTTTCAAATCATAAACTAAACTACACTAAACACTCTGTAAATTATATACTTACTTACATACAAATTCACATACAGTCATATATATATTAAAAAGCACACACACACATATATATATTTTTTTTCTATAGTCTATATAGTATATAGTATACAATACATGGTAGTGTAATCATCTACCATGTTTATTAGTATCATGTGTAATTTGTTGTTACCTTTCAGCAACAGTGTATTTGTTGTTAACCTTTCGCAACGTTAGTAAATAGCAGTAATGATGTTGTGATGTTAAATAAAAGAATTAATCGTTCTATGACGATGCGTACTCGATGTCTTCGAGGTTTATAATTTCAGAAGGGGGATTCAGATGTTGTATAGGATATGTTTAAAAAA
>CM063504.1:160748629-160808629 GCA_032207245.1 Pardosa pseudoannulata | reverse complement strand
TATGTCCAGTTTTATTAAACCTTAGTCTTGCAAAAAGTTTGACCTTAATGTTAAAAAAAAAACAAATCTAGTGTTTAAAATTCCCCTCAATAAAGTTAGCCTACTTTAGTGTACACTTGAATCTAATTCCAATCTAGATCTGAATTAAATTCGAAAACCAATTGGATTGTAAGTGACGACTTTAGGTGTTAAAATGGAAGTGTACATTTTTGGAGATTTGTCAAGCAAATTTAATGTGGTTTACTTTATTGAACTTGATATCTAACTCACTTTACAGATGTTGGAGTTCCTAAATGAACTAAATCTAGTGTTTAAAAATCTCCTCAATAATGTCAGCCTACTTTAGTCTAGATATGAATCTAATTCGAGAACCAAATGAATTGTAACTGACGACTTTGGGTGTTAAAAAGGAAGTGTACATTTTGCAGATTTTTCCAGCAAATTTAATGTGATTTACCTTATAGAACTTGATATCTAACTCACTTTACAGATGTTGGAGTTCCCAAACAAACCAAATCTCGTGTTTAAAAATCTCTTCAATAATGTCAGCCTACTTTAGTCTAGGTCTGAATCTAATTTAAGTACCAATTGGATTATAATTGACTACTTTGGATGTTAAAAAAGAAGTGTACATCTTGCAGATTTGTCCAGCAAATTTAATGTGGTTTACTTTATAGAAATTGATAACATCTAATTATCTTTAAAGATGTTGGGTTTCATTATTATAGCTTTTATTCTTAGAATACTTTAACATATATAACGATGTAATGAGATCCAATATTGTACAATATTTTGCATTTCATACTTAAATCTGACTACAGAGAATTATTTTTGAGATGCTATAGCTACATTGTTATACGTTATAGTTATATGTTATATAATTTCTCCAAACTTTTGTATTCCTTAGTATCCGAAACCGCTATAATTTATAGTAAAATTACACGACACATGAATTCCAACACAAACCAAATCTAGTATTTAAAAATCTCCTCAATAAGGCCAGCATACTTTAGTGTAGACCAAAATCTAATTTGGGCACTAACTGAATTGTAATTGACGACTTTAGGTGTTAAAAAGGAAGTGTACATTTTGCAGATATGTGCAGTAAATGTATTGTGGTTTACTTTATAGAAAGTGATATCTAACTCAATTTACAGATGTTAGAGTTCATTATTATATCTGTTATTCTCTTAATACTTTAATATATGTAAAAATGTAATGAAATCAAATAATGTAAGATGTTATACAATTTATACTTAAATCTGACTACAGAGCATTATTTTTGAGATGTACAGTTACATTGTTATAAGTTATAGTTATATATTATACAATTCCTCCAAACTTTTGTATTCCTTAGTATCCTAAACCGATCTAATTTATAATAAATTAAACGACACATCAATTTATTTTGAAGATTAATCCTTTCTTAATGCTCATTTGCTACACCTTTCAAATATTTAGAGATATAATCTTCTACGAAGTTTTAGAGTACATTATTAAAACATTTATAAGGTATAAAATTTTTGATAAATTATTTTCTCTAGATTTAAATCAGAATACTTTGAAAATAAAGCCTGCTTTGAAAAAAAAATATAATAATGTTAATTTTGTATTATTCTGAATGTGCAACATATTATCCTATATTTTTATTAAGAGAAATTGTATATGTAATTGTAAATTTTAATTTTAATTGTATTTTGTAACTCTTAAAATATCAGATTGTCCTAACTAACATACGTTGAATTTTAAAGAATTGGTTTTTAATATAAGTTTTAATCTTTGTTGGATATATCTGTTGTTCACATCAAGGTTACTATATTGGTGGCATTTCTTCGATAAATACAAACTATGTAATGGGGTTTTATATTTTCCGTTCATTAAGGAATAATAGAAACAAGAACGAAATAAAAACTTGGATGTAATATACATAAATCTATGTAGAGTATCTATGTATGCAATAAAAATATAAAATAATATGTTGAGGTCATTTATACATTTAGGGTAACTATTTATTTGTATCACAGGAAATAGAGGCAGAAATATATACTTATTTTATTATAAAGGCTTCTTATTTCTAACACCACACACATACACAGAGGAGCCTTCAACCTACCCACTTTCTATCAAGCCCTGACTAAACAGCAGAAGTTTATTTCTATTAAAAGAACGGCAGCAAAATATAATCTTCTAATGCACTGAACGAAAATGTTACAAACCTCAAAAAGAAATTTTCCTTCCTCTCAAATTTTTGACAATGTGCGAATACCAGTCCCTGATGTCGACCGCGGTCGTACATATGCCCGAAATGTATTGGCGGTTGTTATTGAAATAGAAGATTCCGACTTTTAAAAATTAGTAAACAAAAATGGTACCCTCAAGCAGCTTTATACCCGTAATCAGTTTATATTTTGTTTATATTTTGTTCTTCTCAAGAAATGTCGCTGATCGAAGCTGCTGCAGCTAATTCGAGAAGTAGAGGGCATGTCTGTAAACGCTGTCATTGTAAAAATAAATGTTTCATTACTAAATGCTATTGTAAATGTAAGGAACACTTGTGCAATTCAATTTGCTGTAACAGTTAAAATTGTTGCAACAAATAAGATAGTATAACGTAAATCAGATAATTAAGTTAACTATTGATATGATTTTCTGTTCTAAGAGTGTTCGTTTTGTTTTAAGTTCAACAGTTACATGTGCTAGTACTATAGATTTGACTGAATTGCCGAGAAGAAAAGACGTGCAATCTGAATCTTCCCTGATCATTTTGAGGTTTTGTCTGTCATGTAATCGAAAAATTAGTCATAAAAACTTTCTTAATTTATTACTGCATTTATTTTCATTATTTAACTTTGTTACACAATTTTCGTATTCTAGTTAGCCTTGAAAGATTATACTTATCAATTTACATAAAAGACTTGGCCGACTCTAATGGATCTACTGTAACACCCTTTAAATTTAGTGACGCGAACTGTTGCAACTCGATGTATTTCATATCAGACTAAGTATTCTAATAAGATTTGCTGTCTTGTTCCGGATGATGATTTAATTAAAATTTAATAAGTATTAAATATAAATCCCTAAGACCTCCAAGTTCCAAACTTTTCCTTCTTTACATAAGCTAATTTTAAATTTTAATACTGCTGTACTTAAACATTAGATGTGACAAATTGTTACATAAAATTTGTCGTTAATAGTCGGCTGTAAAATTAGAAATTTAGCCTTAACTCTATAAAATAGCTATTAATTTTATTAGCTATTACAGAATATGATATCAAGCGCTTTAATATCTTTCATTCACATACATTTATTTAATTATATTTGTTATCACTATAATTATCCAGAAGATTAATTGCTTTTCGTGCATTAAATGTCATTATTTTCGAAGCATTTGTTTAATGATTATTGAGAATAATAGTAATTTTAAAAATAAACATTCAGTTCATGTTCAACATATGTAATATGCTTGATGTTTTCACGTAAACAATCAATTATTTCATAAATTTTTACTCTATGCAATGGCTAATAAAGAAAAATAGAATCAATTCATAAAATAAACATCATTTAAGAAACGTTTCGGCAGTAATATCCAATTATTCTGATATTGGAAAAATATGTTATTATTTCTTGAAGCATGCTATGCGTTTTGGATGTTATAATCAATACGTTAAAATTATTGAATAGAAAAATAGCTATAAGCAGAACTCTGCACAACAAAAAAAAATATTATTATTTACTGATGTTTTATCTTCAGTTTCATAAAGGTTAAAATTGACATAGAGAAAATTGAAAATTTTTTAATTATTAATAATGGAAATTTATGAAATATTTATATAATGTACAATTTAATTATTTCTTCAAATCTTTGTGTTTTTGAAAACTATGTAAATATTTGTTTTTAGATTTATAAGATTAATAAGTATATATTTCCAATTTTTCGTCCTCGAACAATCCGAGGAACAAAAAAATTAACCATAGAAAATTTTTTAATTAAATTTCATTATTGATTGTGTATAAAAATAGATATTATAATACATGTCATCCATTGCCAAATTTGTCATTGTCAAATACAAACAACTGCCAAATGCTGTAATTATTTAATGTCATTTGATGATATGTAATTTCTAGCATTTTTAACTTAAAGTCACACATATTCGTGTATTTAAAATGCATTAACGTATTAAAAAGTATAAATTATTTAAACAAAAGACTATTTAATAACTGTAATATTTCCATCCAACCGATTAAAGTGTAAAATTTAATAACACTTTGTTCTCTTCTTCGAATACAAATATTTGGGATATTTTGAGAATTAAAATATTGTCATGAAATCCCTAAACAGAATACTCTTATGTCGGATAATACAATATGCATATATTATGTTCTATTCTTATATTATATTCTAATGATCTATGACTACACACATACACACTCATATATATATATATATATATATATATATATATATATATATATATATATATATATATATATATATATATATATATATATATATATATATATATATATATATATATATATATATATATATATATATATATATATATATATATATATATATATATATATATATATATATATATATATATATTTATATATATATATATATTTATATATATATATATGTATATATATATATATATATATATATATATATATATATATATATATATATATATATATATATTATATATATATATATATATATATATATATATATATATATATATATATATATATATATATATATATATATATATATATATATATATATATATATATATATATATATATATATATATATATATATATATATATATATATATATATATATATATATATATATTTATATATATATATATATATGTATATATATATATATATATATATATATATATATATATATATATATATATATATATATATATATATATTATATATATATATATATATATATATATATATATATATATATAAATATATATATATATATATATATATATATATATTATATATATATATATATATATATATATATATATATATATATATATATATATATATATATATATACACATATGTGTGTGTGAGTGGATGATGGAGTTTGGGCTCATCACAAACGGAAGTTTATAGCTGTAGTATCAGCCTGAAGCAGTTAATAAACGGAATCTAGTGAAAAACATCTCGGAAATAAAAGACAATGGAATGTTTGGATGAAACTGACACATTTTTGAAGGAAGCAACTCTCCCGAACGACTGTCCTCATAACTTGTACACTGTGATTAAATAGTTCTCTGCTCCAACCAATCAGAAATTACTTAGTTGTCGCCTATGACGTAGTTTAAGATAGATGATCTATTTTTAATTACTTTTAAAACCGAAAATAATCAATAGGTTAAACAGAGATATTCACCAAGGTTGCTAGAAAAGGATACCGGAACAGGATAGTATAGCCCGAAATTACTTGGAGTTAGACATATTACGTTTGATGATATTTAGGATAAAATTACAATTATATATATATATATGTATATATATATATATATATATATATATATATATATATATATATATATATATATATATATATATATATATATATATATATATATATATATATATATATATATATATATATATATATATATATATATATATATATATATATATATATATATATATATATATATATATGTATATATATATATATATATATATATATATATATATATATATATATATATATATATATATATATATATATATATATATATATATATATATATATATATATATATATATATATATATATATATATATATATATATATATATATATATATCAAAATTATTTAACTTTAATATATCCTTAAGAATCCGATACCATTTCCTTAAAAATCTTTTACACAGCCTCAAAATATTTTAATCAAAGGAGCGTCCTCGACTTAAAATTCTTTCGATATAATTCCCAAAGCTTTCAATCTTATAGATATAAAATTTCTGCCTATTCAACAACATGTTTTCCAGCTGTCGCCAGCAAATGGTTAGGGTTTTCCAGATCTTAACACCTAAATTCACTGAATAAGTTCTTGGTCCCTTGGGGATATTCTTTCTGTCTTTGCTTTTTATAGGTTGGTTGGTTGATTGAAGTTTAATGGCGCTAAATCCTCTTCGAACAAACTGCGCCAAACAAGATGTGGCAATTAACAAAAGACCAATTTCAGATTAAAATAAAATGAAAGGGTCTAAAACGGATTAAAGTAACAATAAAAATATAACATTCAACACAAAACAACGAAAAAAGATTGAGTTATATACAAATTAACAAGAAATGGAAATTGAGAGAAGAATTAAGATTTTAAGTTAGAAAAGAAAATTAAAAAATTAAGAAATAAGTGAAAAAAAGAATTGAAAATTGAATGAATGGAAATTGAAAATTAGAAAATTGAAGAACAATCAAAATTAGATTTTGGTATAAAAACCAGTATGGCGAAGGAAGGGGAACAAGTTTGTATGTGGAATTTCCCCAATGATTAAATTAAGATTAGGAGATGGATTACCAAATAATTTTATATACATTGATTTACAACAAATACAGGATGTTAAAATATGTGCGACGCTTTTTATAGGATATGAAAAAAAATCGTCTAAAGTTTTATTAGTGACTAGCCTTTTATATGTATATTTTGTAAACTCAAGACAGGTATAAATTGAATTCTGATTTTAAGATTTCACAAGAAATATATCAACGGAAAAATTACAAGACATATTAATATGATCTATAATCTTGGAGTTATGTCTCTTTAGTTCTACATTAATAATCTAAGGATCTTGTTCCGCTGCATAAATGAAAAAAAATTAATTTACTTTATTCAATCAGGGTGTGGTCTTATAAACGGCTGTTTTGGTATTGTAATCTTTATAACTGATACAAAATGATTTACAGTGGAAAATTCGCTTTACCTTGGCTTCTGAAATATATTATATAGATAAAATGAAAGTCCCATACTAACCTGAAACAATGAAACATTTCATGAATAAAGAAACAGGAATAGTAGAGTACCTTGTTTTACAAGGATATAGCTGCGTAGAAAGGTAATTGGAATTGATCGCCTTTGTAGAAAATAAATGTTAAAATTGTCAATGACATCAGTTCAAAATTTCTTTTTATTACTCCCAAAGTTAAAGCTACAAAGATATATTTGACTTCTCAGACATTAAAAAATAATATTCAAATTTAAAGTGGCTTTGGACTTGATAAATACATTATCTCAATTTCATTGAGCTAGAAAATTACTTAGAATGAAATTCATAAATATTTTTAATATATATAATGTATAAAAAATGCATTTGTTACCAGTACATGGAGATGAATGATTAGTACGATAAATATTAAGCAAATTTTTGAAAATGTTTTGTAATGCAAATTTTAAATATTCCAGAAATTTGAATTGTTGCATCTTCATATATTTTATTATTTAATTTGTTGCTTACGCAAATATTACTAAGAAATGTGTTTTGAACAGAGTTATACGAACTATCTGTACATGAAATAACGTTGCATTTTGAAGAGTAAAATTGATAATTTCACTCTTTTTTTCTAATTTTCATTTATAGTCTGCTACAATGTTTATATTAAGAAATTAATTTCATTTTCACCCTTTAAAGGTCACTCATATACATTCTTTGGGATTTAATGAAATTAGTTACAAAATGGTGAAACTAGGAATTTTATATAAATATAAATGCATATTTCTTTTTACATTTCTTGAGGGGTTGGGGTGAAATTTGAGTTTTGTTTAAAGTGCAAAGATCTTGTACGGAGTGAAAATACTTTTATAAAAGTTTTATTATGCTGGGAAAACAATGATTAACATAAAAAGCATATAATAAATTGTCAAAATGATTGTCGAAATTTGCCCCGAGTAGGCAGACCAAAGACACTGGGAGATACAGAACGACGAGTGCTGTCCAGAAAAATTCGGAAGAACCACACCCAACCGATTGCAATCATTCGCGAGAAGTTTCAACAGGAATCGGGGATTATTTTTTCAAAAAAATACCATCCGTAAGGAAGCACATCTGCTTGGTTTTTATGGTCGTGCTGTTGCCCATAAGCCGAGTTGAAGACAATACCACTAGCTCTAATATAAAGATTTGTGGAAAGTATACCCCGGAGGGTTCACGCTGTAATTGCCTCTGTGGCTCTACCAACTATTGATTGGAGGCTCTACCAACTATTGATTTTGAATAAAGTTAGTTTTTCTTCTCAATCACAGGTGTCCAAATACACAATTATTGATACACAGTGTATATACCGCAATCAATAGCAACGGATCCTCCAAGACAATCTGCTTGATACCAGCGATGACTCGTGGTAACCAGCCAAATCTGCCTGTCAGCATGTCTTCTAATGGAATACAGTTCAAGATGTTAGTGAATTTGAAACCGGTACTGGTTCTTCAGAACATTCCTTTTCCGGAACATCAGCCATCTCATTCCCCTATAAGTCAACATGTGAAGGAATCCACTTAAGATGTACTTCACAATGTGACGAGACCTGCTTAATTTTGCCAGCAATTACATTTCCGGCCCTATTACCAACTCTGCGCCAGTTTGAAAGATATTGGATGGCAGTCAGTCAAAAACGACTTATGTTAAATGCTGTAACACGTTTTTATTGTTTTTAAAGCTTTTCTATTTTAATTTTGGTTTCTTTGTCATATTATAAAATTCAAAATGTTTATTCAATGCACTTAAGCAAAATGAGTTAATTTTAAACAAAAGTCAAATATCTGAATAATTTTTTATTGATATGTTTTTAACTGTAATATTTTGATTTCAGATATAAGACATGCAATTTAATATGTATACCGATTTTTTTTTAAGATTTATAGGTACTCACATAAAATATGTCCTTACGAAACATTTATCAATACTTCAAACATCCAAAGTGCATTTCAAAGTGCCATAACTCTTTTGGATTTATGAAATTTCCCCTCCATAAATTAAAAAATAGAATTTAGAATTATTATATTTCGTAACGTGTAGTATATGCTTTTTTACTAGAAACTTTAATATATTTATTTTTAAAATTAAAAATAAATATTTTCACTATTATTTAGGATTTACCTTTATTATTAAGAGCCAATGATGATGTTGACAACTAAACTTTATTTTTCAATTTATAATTTAGATTCTAATTAGTGTAATCATGTAAAACAATACCACATGGTGCATTTTAATTAAAGTTAATTTTGAATTCAATAAATAATAGCTCCAGATAGATATAAAAATTTACTTCCTATTTAATTTACTTTGGCGTACATATATTTCCAACTCTAAATTTAGAAGAGGAATATAAATAAATATCATTCATTAATTAGAGTACAAGGTGAATTTATTGTCATATAACACTGTAATAAAATTATTGTTTCCTGAAGATCTATTTATATTGCGATTTATTCTAAAAATCTAATGAAATTGTGAAAAATAATTATTGACATTTAATACTGAAATTTTAATCACCTTTTTATCCATATTTTTAGTGTTTGCTTCTACTATGTTTTAAACATCAAAGGGATTATATCTGAACGATTTGGAGGGGATTGAGCGATACGGTCTAAGTGTTTGTTAAACGGGGGCTAATGAGACCAAGACTTACTGCTAAAATATGATTCCGAACAGCTACGAACATCCATGATTCAGTGGGCTTCGAACTTTCAACTCCAGTACCGAAGAGGAGTGCCCTAAACATTCGGTCTTTATTCGGCTATATCCCAAGGGTGAAAAACAATGTTTGTACAATTAAAAAATAAGCTTTAGTGCGAAAGAAAATCTTATATTATATTGTGATATAGAATTGAATATGGTTTTATATTACCTGAAAAATTTGGTCCATATATTTCTGCTATTACACAATTTATTCAAAATATCTGATCAAAGTACAAAAATAAAAGCTTTTACGCAGTGTTAATAAAGAAATATAAAACACATTTCTATTAATATTTCGGTGTATGTTTATTATTCTAGTGGCTTATATCCCTCGGGTAGGGAACAATGTCTGGCCCTTGTCCAATGTAAGTCAAAAGAAAGAGACACATAATACAAATGAATAAAGTACACGGAATACATAGTATTTTATTGCTAGCCTATGATTCCGTTGCTGTACAAGAGATAAGCTTTATTGGATTCTGTTTCAAGAGAAAGTTTGAGTACAAATATAGGTCTTCTTTTGGATTTAAATATATTGTTATAGTTTAGTTTTCTGCACAGTAAACTAGTCTCACAATTGTGCATATTTAAAACGGTTTAATATAGTTTTATTATTTTATAATATTTTTAGCTTTTATTATTTTATAAGCTATTTAGCGTTAGTATGTCAAATTTAAGTATAAATCCAATAAATAGTACATTTGTTTTCAATAAATTTTGTTTTTACAAAATTAACTCTTACGTTGGATTTAAAAATATTGTTATAGTTTAGTTTTCTGCGCAGTAAACCAGTCTCACAATTATGCATATTTAAAATTGTTTAATATACTTTTATTATTTTACAAGACTTTTAGCTTTTACTATTTTATAAGCTATTTAGCATTATTTCTCTTTTTATTTGTCAAGATTTCAGTTTTATTTAATAAATTGAAAATCTCAGTATCTCAAATTTAAGTATGGTTGCAATAATAACAGTACATTTGATTTAAAAAAAATTTTTGTTTTTTATAAAATTCATTCTTACTTTAGATTTAAATATATTATTATACTTCAGTTTTCTGCTAAGTAAACCAGTCTCACAATTTAATTATAATTTTAAATTCGCATATTTAAAATTGTTTAATATACCTTTATTATTTTACAAGACTTTTAGCTTTTACTATTTTATAAGCTATTTACAGTTATTTCTTTTTTTTATTTATCGTGATTTCAGATTTATTTAATGCATTCATAAGAACAATATTCCAAATTTAAGTATATTAAGTCCAATAAATAGTACAATTATTTTACCATAACTCTAATTTAAATGATATATAAAGACGTTTAATTTGTTTAATGTTTTTTGGTATTTTATATTTAAACTTGACGAATTAAGTTTTTGGGAAAAAATTTAATAAAACATTAAAGCATACGAGGTGTGTTTTAGACCATTATTTTTATTTTGAAATTTGGGTTTTCTGTGTAGTTTTTACATTTATTTTAAAGTTATATATACTAAATATTCTATGTATACTTAAAACTACAGTACTTAAAATAATTGTTATATTCATTGTACTGGGTATATTAATTTCCTCTTTCGTAATGTATTAACTGTATCTTGTCATCGAATGAAATTTGCAAAGTTTAAAATATAACCTAGATATGATCATAAAAATCATGTGTGAAGAATACCATATATTTAATATTTTCGTTTAAATGAATTTAAAATCAATTTGATAATTATTAGCTTTAATGAAATTAAAAAATTTGCTTTTTTATTTAGAACACCTTTATATTAATTTATTTCCAGTACAATTCTAAATTTTCAAGCATATTAAATAAATAATTAATTTATACATCCACATTGGCTATCTCTTAAATAATACTTAATAGTATCAGTTTATTTGTTAAGTAAGGTATTTTATCCAGCAAAACTATCTCTTTTGTAATTTACCTTAAGTATGCAATCTCTTTAGATAAAAATTGCTTTGTTCAAGATGTATAAAACACATTTTTATCATTATTTCAGTGTCTGTTTGCTCTTGTTAGGGCTTATATCCTTAGAGTAGAGAACAATAATAGTTCATCTACCAAAGAAGGTAAAAAAAGAAACATATAGTTCAAAACACTAGTAGGATACTTGACTATAAACTAATATAAAAAATCGGTTGACCACTTAGCTGCCTTTCTACGTTTTTTAAGGTAATTTCACTCATTAATATATACGTATATACAGATTAACTGTTAATAAATGTATAATTGCTAGTGTCGAAAAGAACATAGTTGTTGCTACCATCTACATTACGGACTGAATCTTTTTACACTGAAACCAATTGCAGAGAGGGATGCGTCCATGCGC
Organism: Pardosa pseudoannulata; assembly: GCA_032207245.1. Lineage (NCBI taxonomy): Eukaryota > Metazoa > Arthropoda > Arachnida > Araneae > Lycosidae > Pardosa > Pardosa pseudoannulata. Next base: position 160,796,560 of record CM063504.1, on the reverse strand, counting down.
CAACAGCGATAGACAACAGTATCGAACAGAATGGGGCCCTTGACTTAGGGGTGTCAAAAGTAAGAAATATACAATACAAACCATACAAAAGAGTGGATAACAATATTGATCCCATGACCTAAAAGCATCAATAAAAGAACCATACAATACAAAACATTTGACAACATAGTTGTTGCTACCGTCTACATTACGGACTGAATCTTTTTACACTGAAACCAATTGCGGACGGGGATGCGCGCATGCGCCAACAGCGATAGACAACAGTATCGAACAGTATGGGGCCCTTGACCTAAGGGTGTCAAAAGTAAGAAATATACAATACAAACCATACAAAAGAGTGGATAACAATATTGGTCCCATGACCTAAAAGCGTCAATAAATGAACCATACAATACAAAATATTTGATAACAACAGAAAACAATATTGAAATCTTGACCGATAAAAATCCAAAATAAATGAAAAACGAAAATAAATACCAAACAATAGCACAACATAAAATTTACTAATTTTATATATAATTAAATTTTTACTTTCTAACATAAACACTTTGGCTTAAATATATTTTCAATACAATACTACAGTTTCAAGCAATTAGATCTAGACAAAATACAATTTATTTTTAAGAATGAACAATGGCTTTAACGTCAGGTAACACTGAAGAATATTAGATTGTTTGGTAAAGAATGTACTATATACATTATGGATATTAATTCTAATAAGGTTATTAATTCTATAAGGTTATATGTGTAAATGATTATTACATGGAGTATTTTAATTAAAGTTTATTTAGAGGTAATATAAAAATTAATAATTTTATATATAATTAAATTTTTACTTTCTAACATAAACACTTTGGCTTAAATATATTTTCAATACAATGCTACAGTTTCAAGCAATTAGATCTAGACAAAATACAATTTATTTTTAAGAGTCTACAATGGCTTTAACGTCAGGTAACACTAAAGAATATTAGATTGTTTTGTAAGTAATGTACTATATACATTATGGATATTAATTTTATAAGGTTATATATGCCAATCGTTTATACCTAGGTTATTTTAACTAAAGTTCACATAGAGATAATTTAAAAATTACTAATTTTATATATAATTAAATTTTTACTTTCTAACATAAACACTTTGGCTAAAATGTATTTTCAATACATTGCTGTAGTTTCAAGCAATTAGATCTAGACAAAACACAATTTATTTTTAAGATTGGACATTGGCTTTCAAGTCTGGTAACACTGAAGAATATTAGATTGTTTATTAAAGAGTGCACTATATGCATTAAGGATATTAATTCTGCAATTTATTTAAATTACCAATGCAAACTACAGAAAGAAACGCTTTGATGTTTAGTATAGAAATATAAAAATTAATATTTTTATATATAATTATGTTTTTATTTCTAACATAGACATATTCTTTCCAAAAACAAATTTCAAAAGAGACACACAATACAATTAGAATAAGACAAAATACAATTTATTTTTAAGAGTGGACAGTGGCTTTACGTCTGGTAAAAAAGAATATTAGATTGTTTACGTAAAAAATGTACTATAAATTATGGATATTAATTTTATAAGGTTATATGCAATCATTTATAATAGGTTATTTTTAATTAAAATTTATATAGAGATATTATAAAATTTACTAATTTTATATATAATTAAATTTTTATTTTAACAATAAAATTTGGCTAAAATGTATTTTAATAATTTAGTTTCAAAATTAGATCTAGACAAAAAAACATTTATTTTTATAGTTGAATCTTTAATCTTAATAAAATTATTAATGTATTATTAAAGTTGGGCACTATATGTTTAGGATATTAATTCTGCAATTTATTTAAATTCTGATGAAAAACAATGTTTTTTATAAGAAATTAAAACATATCTATCAATATCAGTGTCTTTGTATTTTGTGTTTAATACCCCTGTAGGGAAAATGTTTTTCAAACAAAAGAAAGAGACAAAAACAAATAATAAAAAACAGAATACAAAGTATTTTGATGGATTATGATTTCAGTGCTAATTTTTATTATTTCAGAAAAAAAATGCATTAGAAACTGATTACGGTGGAATTAAATTTTTATGGTTAATCTGAATTATACGAACATCCTAGTTATTTATTTAAATTTTAAATAAGATTTTGTTTTTTTTTTTGTGTTTTTGATTTAGTTTTAATCATTGTTTACACAATATTTTTATAATATACACAAATAAAATGTTTAAAATTTATGTATTTTTAATAATATTCTTTTAGATCGTAATAAATAGAAATATTATATTTTTTTTAAAATATTTGAATATTATTAAACGTATTATTTATAAAACTTGATAACTATGTATCGAACTTTATCATGCCTGCCAGTCCTATATTTCTATAGAATTTTTGTGAATAAATATATTCTGTTTTACATAAAATTTGAAAGTTTTAGGAAGAACTATCAGTGTTAATTCATTATCAGTTTTCGGTGTGTTTAACACAAGAACTGAGGGTACGGGGATAAATTTTGACAAAATTTACTTAGTGCTGTAAAAGATAACACAAAATAAAGACAATGTTTAAGACAAAAAAATCATTGTCAAAATGTTTAAGACAAAATGTATTTTGTGTTGTCTTAACAGATATGTTCTTTTTCACATAGTAATACCAGAAATAATATAATTTTTATTAAAATTTTTCTGAGGATAAATTTTGAGAACGGATTAAATTTTTATTAAACTGGATAAATATATATCGAACTTTTATCATGACTGCCTGGTCCTATATTTCTATACAATATGTGTGAATAAATATGTGCAGTTATACATAAAATTTGAAAGTTTTGGGAAGCAATATCAGTGTTAATTCGTTATAATTTATCGTTGTGTTTAACCCAAAATCTGGGGGGGATAAATTTTATCAAAATTAAGTGTTTGTCTTTTAGCATTAAATAAAGACAATGTTTACGAAAAATTTTATTTTGTGTTGTCTTAACAGATTTGTTCTTTTTCAGATAGTAATAACATAAATAATATAATTATTTTAAAAAGTTTTCTGATGATAAATTTTGAGAATATATTTTATTGAGTATTATATTATTTCTGTATTAGAACGTATTGTGTGTTAAAATGAACACAAATTATAAGCTATGTTTATACATTCAATATTTAAAATGATAAAAGTCAAAAGTTTAAGCCATTAAATATATGTTTACGATAAATGTATTTTGTGTTGTCTTAACAGATTTGTTCTTTTTCAGATAGTAATAACATAAATAATATAATTATTTTAAAAAGTTTTCTGATGATAAATTTTGAGAATATATTTTATTGAGTATTATATTATTTCTGTTATTAGAAAGTGAAAAAAAACTCTGTAAAGAAAACACAAAATAGTTTGGGGTTAAAATGATCCCTAGAGTTAAGCTATGTATTTTATAATTTTATTTATTGTTTTTAAATCATAAAAGTTCAAATGTTATCATATTATTCTCTAGCGTTTTAGCACGTATGTCTCTAGTATTTAATAAGCAAAATAATACGTAAAGGCAACATATTATACCATATAAATAAAATTCTAAATTTTTCTGCTTTAAATAATATATTTAACAAATAATATTTCTTTTTAAATTTTATAATTTATAGGTGTAATTTTTACCACATCTAATGTTGTGTTCTTTAAATTTTAGAAATATATTTCATAAATGTCCTGTAACAAACGATTGTGGGTAGTAATATCTTTTAATCATTTAATTTAAATGTATAGTGTTTATAGGACGTTACTCTAGGGTGTTGTCTGCATTAAACAGCTAACAAGTAAAAAAACATAAGTAATTATATTAAATAGAAAATTGTTATTTATTATTAATAAATGTATATAAATAATAAAAAATTATAAACTAAAATATTTATTTTGTAAGTAAATACCTACAATGATCAAATATTGTTATTTTTTAATTAAATCAAAATTTTAAAGAAAAAAACAACATATAAATTTAACATAATTTAATTATAAAACGTTGTGTTTATTAATAAATTATAATTTATGAAAAATATTTACTGAATTTTTATTATATGTGTAAGATAGTTAAAAAGTTACTATATTTGCAATCTAATAAGTTTATCATAAAAAGTATTTATATTAAAAAATCAAATTGCTAAACATTTAATTAAAATATAAATGAATTTATATTTACCAATATAAAAAAAAAAATAATAAAATAGTAAAATAGTAATTTATTTTATCGTCATTTTTTAAAAAAATACTAAAATCTTATTTTTTCCGATATATTTTTTAAATTAATCAATATTTTATTAAAAAAAAAGTCCATATTTAAATAATTATCAAACAGGTTGTTAAAAAAATAAATACTGAAAAATATTTGTTCATTTACGTTTTATATATATCAAAAGCATACGTAAAAAATTTTTCATTAACTTTAATAATTAAATAATAAGTATCACATGACAAATCACTAAATGAAAAAGAACCAAACAAAATATTTAATTAAAAGTAACCTTCAAATGAATTTACTCAGTATAAATGCAATCAGACAGAAACTTCTAAGTAAAAAAATATCGTACCGTAAATCGTGCGCTAGTAAAAAAAATCGTTGTATTTTTTATCGTCATTTTTTACTAGATATTTGCTACCATCTTTTATTTTTTCCGATATCTTGTTTTATTTTACAATCCATTTCATTATTATATAAAAAAAACTGTCCATTTGTTTAAATCCTTTAAACATGTTTTTTGTTAAATTTATTCTTTTAATCTAAAATAAATATTTAATCATTTAAAAAGTCTTTTCATTGAAAAAAATGAAGATAAAACATTACTGTAAAAAATTACTTTTATTTATTTACAAAAAGAATATTGTAAAAAATTATGAAACATCAAATAAATAAAGAAATATAAAAAAATTTTAATAAGAACATTATGCATTATTAGAATTTATTTTATGAATTCTAAACTGTTGTAGCTAGGAGTTTAAAATTTATAAGAAGATAAAATTTATTAGATCATTAAAAAGCGTCTTTTCTATTGAAAGAAAATGAAAACTGTAAGTCTATATTATTTAACGATCATCTGTCAAAACACATATTTATGTTATATTACAAAAGGAAATATACTGCGTAAAGGTGAAATTTATGAACACCATTTCTTTAGAGTATGCAACTCTCAAACCGTTATTAAATTTTCGTCTTCGAGAAACGGAGTTCAGAAACACTGCATGGAATGTTAGTTATATTTGAATTCTAACGCTCTAAAAATTTATAAGATAAAACTTATTAGATCATTTAAAAGCGTCTTTTCTTTTGTAAGAAAATGAAAACTGTAAGTCTATATTATTTAACGATTATCTGTCAAAATACATATTTATGTTATATTACAAAAGGAAATATACTGCGTAAAGGTGAAATTTATGAACGCCATTTCTTAAGAGTATGCAACTCTCAAACAGTTATTAAATTTTAGTCTTCGAGAAACGGGTTCGAAAACCCTGCATGAAAAGTTATAATTTGAATTTTAAGCTCTGAAGAAATAAATAAAAAGCTAACAACTTATTAGATCATTTAAAAGCGTCTTTTCTATTGTAAGAAAATGAAAACTGTAAGTCTATATTATTTAACGATTATCTGTCAAAATACATATTTATGGTATATTACAAAAGGAAATATACTGCGTAAAGGTGAAATTTATGAACACCATTTCTTTAGAGTATGCAACTCTCAAACCGTTATTAAATTTTAGTCTTCGAGAATCGGAGTTCAGAAACACTGCATGGAATGATAGTTATATTTGAATTCTAAAAGCTCTAAAAATTTATAAGAAGATAAAACCTATTAGATCATTAAAAAGCGTCTTTTCTATTGTAAGAAAATGAAAACTGTAAGTCTATATTATTTAACGATTATCTGTCAAAATACATATTTATGGTATATTACAAAAGGAAATATACTGCGTAAAGATGAAATTTATGAACACTATTCCTTAATCGTATGCAACTCTCAAAACATTATTAAATTTTTGTCTTCGAGAAACGGAGTTCAGAAACACTGCATGAAATGATAGTTATATTTAAATTCTAAACACTCTAGAAATATATAAGAAGCTAACAAATTATTAGATCATTTAAAAGCGTCTTTTTTTCTATGAAAATGAAAACTAAATCTATATTATTTAACGAATATCAGTCAAAAAACATATTTAGGGTATATTGCAAATGAAAATATACGGCGGAAAGACGAAATTTATGAACACCATTCCTTAAGCGCATACAACTCTCAAACCGTTATTAAATTTTCTTCTTGGAAAAATGCAGTTCAGAAACACTGCATGAAATGATAGTTATATTTGGATTCTGAACGCTCTAGAAATATATAAGAAACTAACAACAAATTAAATCAATTAAAAGCGTCCTTTTTTAAGTAAGAAAATGAAAACTGTAAATCTATATTATTTAACGATTATCTGTCAAAATACATATTTATGGTATATTACAAAAGGAAATATACTGCGAAAAGGTGAAATTTATGAACACCATTTCTTTAGCGCATGCAACTCTCAAACCGTTATTCAATTTTCGTCTTCGAGAAACGGCGTTCAGAAACATTACATGAAAAGACTGTTATATTTGAATTCAAAACGCTCTAGAAATATATAAAAAGCTAACAACATATTAGATCATTTAAAAGCGCCTTTTCGTTTTTAAGAAAATGAAAACTGTAAGTCTATTTTATGTAACGTATATCTATCCAAATTGATATCATGGTATATTATTATAATTATTTCTAAGATTAAACAAAAAATACATTTTATAAAATATATACAATCAACAGGCAAATTATATACCTCCAAATTATCACGAATATTTGTGGATTTGACTCACGCATTCTAAATAATTTATTTTAGATTTTGAAATATCTAAATACTTTCCGAAATTCTTTAATCGTGTGATTTTCTCAAATTTATTATTTTAATCTTAAATAAATGAAAATATTTACTTTTAAATTAAAAAAAATATTTTCATTAACAGCAGATATCTATTTTGTTTGATGGGACACAGGAGCCCGTTTTGAATTGTTCTCCTTTCCGAATTTTAGAACGGAATTTGAAAGTTTTTCAGGACTTTTAATCATTTTCCATGGTGGTTACGCGAAAAGTATTTTTGCGGTTCCATGTAAGTGAAAGTGGGAGATAGATTTTTACAACTTAATATACCTTGAGCTTTAATTTGTATTTTTTCGACACCAAGGCAATTTATAATTTTAAATAGCTGTCGTTCAACAAAGATAGTACATTAAGTAGATACCATTAGTAAAACATATTTTCCAAACTACTATCGCACATTTGTTTCACCTTGAATGCATTGTTTATTGGCTTAATAGCGGAAACAAATCAATTATTCTAAAATTATGATAAATTACGTCTAAGTGTTTCAATGCATAGCATTTGCTTACCTGTTCAGAAAAAAAATTCATTAGATTTTCTAACCTTGTATAGAATAGACAACCTGAAACGATGACTCATAAATAAATGTTAAATTAATAATAATGAATTAATTTTGCATGAAAATGGAGTGAGGAAAATGTACAGAAAAACTGAATATCCCTGTATCCATTGCAAATGTGGTATGCACAGAATATTATGCATAAAAAAGATGATTAAAAAATTGAAAAAAATACATAAAAATTACATTAAAAATTGCAAAAAGAAAACATGAAATGATTGTTTGTAAAAAAGATTAAGGGAATAATAATAAAAAATTTTACATGAAAATTGTATGAAGAAAATGCACGAGAAAATTGAATATCCCTGTGTCCATTGCAAATGTAGTAAGTACAGAATATTATTCATAAAAACGATGATTAAAAAATTGCAAAAAATACATAAAAATTACTTTAAAAATTGCATAAAAACATGAAATGATGGATCGTAAAAAAGATTAAGTGAATAATAATAAAAAAAAATCTTACATGAAAATGGTGTGAAGAAAATGTACAGGAAAATTGAATATTCCTGTATCCTTTGCAAATGTAGTAGGTACAGAATATTATGCATAAAATCGATGATTAAATTTTTTTTCTCAAAAAGAAATATTTTTCTTATTATACTAATATTGAAAAATTTAATTTTTTTTATTTAATATTAAAAAATCAAGTAATTTATTTTGTTAAGAGATTTTATGATATAAATGGTCATAATATATGTTAATATATGAAATAGTATTAAAAAGTCTTAAAACTAAATCCTACGGAACAGTAGTCATGCAATTGAGTTAACACAATTACTTTATATATTTTATACCGCGGTGTTAAAACAATACCGCGGGTGAAGGGTAATTTTACATTTAAGGGTAATAACAATCTTGGACGTTCTACACTTAAATCTGAAATAATAAAATAGAAGTAGATTAAAAAAGTATTTTTTTAAATTCATTTAACTGATTAAATGGAATCTCACGAGTAAAAGAACGAGAACGTAAGCGATAAATAAATAAATAAACGTAATATAACACCCATGGGTTAAATATAATACCTATAATTAACACCCATCAATTTGGGCTAAACTGTTTTTTCAGCTATTATAGCCAGGAATTGAAGCCTGAATTTCATAAAACGTATGACAGATCATTAAACCGCCACACGTCAGTAGCTTCCTGCTACCTTATAACAAATTGATAATGAAATAAAAACTAATTTCACAATAAATAACATCGTCCCTTTTCAAGGGCGATATATTGCGGAAGATTAAATTTATCGACACTATTCCAAAAACGTATGTTGATCTTAAACTATCATTAAATTTTCGTGTTTGCAGGATGGAGCTAGGCAGCACTGAGAGATAAGACTTCTGTATTTGAATACTAAACGATTAAGTAATATATAAGAAGTTAACTAGGTATTTTATCATTTATTATCGCCTTTTTTATAAAGATGAAAATTATTAGTTTACATTATAATCAAACCATATTTGTTAAACTACATATTTATGGTATGAGGCCAAGGTTATTTCTGATGCTAAACATAAAAAAAAAAGCTTCAGTAGTATAAAAAACTTACAAGTGAACAATAGATCTCAAAGTTATATAAAATAATATTGTATTTTACTGACGCAAACTAAATGATTTATTTTATTTTTGAACAGTTTAAAAAAAAGAAATTATAATAATAAATAATTACACTTAAGGTAATTGACCATGTTAAAATAGCAATTACCCTGAAAAATATCGTAAACACTTTTATTCGTTTATTTTAAAGATCAGTTATTTAGCTTTCGAAAACAGGTTTCAGTTTGTTTCTAGAGTCCTTAGAAGTCATGATACAGCTGTTTAATCATCACCGGAAGTTTCTAAAAGATACCGGAAGTGAGCAGTTAACAGGCTTGACTTTGAGTATTAGCATGAAAACCATCGTAAATAGCGTATTATAGCTTCTAAACAAATAAATAAATTACTCGAGCATGTATCTGAATGTTTATCAAATTATAAAACACTTAATATATCCAATAAAATCTTTAAATTGAATTTCTAAAAAACTGTGATTTTTGCTACACCACCAAACCTTAACAGTCATAACTGCTAAAATAATTTTTAGAATTTAATTATAATTTAACTGTACGTTTTTAATGCTGTTATCTATGCAATGAAACTCAGAATTATGAGATGAGTTATGGGCATTAATGTTAGGAACTTCATAATATTTCTTGAATTTTTGCTCTAAATTACATGATTGGCTGTAACTCATTTATACTTTAGAATATTTTTATTCTAGAGGTTCAATGCATACATAATGGGTAGATGTATACATTTATCAAAGTAAAAGTTATATGTTTTACGTATTTTTTATGTTAGGAGTGATGGCATAAAGTAAAAAAAAATGCTTGTTTTTGTCTATATTTTTGCCAATGTTTAAGACAATACATATGTATTTATGTTTTATTTCATCTTTTTCTATATTTATAACCTATTACTGCAATGACTAAAAAAATCCATAAAAACCATATTTAAAAATTTTGACTCCGAATGTGGTCGGTTTGCCTTAAATATATTTATTTACATTCCAAAATTGGTTAAACATTCGATTCTTTATATTTAATTGTTTTAATCTTAAATAAAATTATTACAATTAAATTTAAAACACATCTCAAAACTTTGCCCATTAAAGATTAAGTAAATAAAATGAAGGCCCTTTTAAAAAATATTTTTGTTTCCTTTAGACGATTAAAAAAGTTTCAAGAGCAAAATTAAAGAACGTAACCAAAAAGTATGTAAATAAGCCTAATATAGCATCCATAGGTTATAAGTATTCAATTTTGGCCAAAATGATTTTTCATCTATTATAGCCAGGAGTTTAAGCGTGAATTTCAGAAAGCTTATAACAGACCATTAAACCGTCATACATCAATAGCTTCCTGAAACCTTATAACAAATTGAGAATGAAGTAAAAACTTATTTCGCAATAAATAACATCGTCCCTTTCTAAAGGTAATATAATGCTTAAAGATTAAATTTAAGGACAAGATTCCTTCAGCGTACGTTGATCTCAAACCATTAAATTTTCGTGTTCGAAGGATGGAGGTCGAAAACCCTGCGAGATAAGAGTTTATTATATTCGCATTCTAAACAATGTACAAATAAATAGCAAAACATATATTTATTACATCATTAAATAGCATGTTTATTGTCTATGAAAATGAAAGTTATCAGTTCACATTATATTTTACGCATATTTATCATGCTACATATACAATATTTTAATGAGCAATATTTTAACTAGCAGAAAGACCAGTATGCTGCTAAAGATAGCCCGTATAATTTTTATGTTTTCCTAAAACGAGGTTTCCTTTGGAGACAATAGATAGAGGGCAACCTTATAAACAATCTACGTGATTTCCCAGTAATTATTATTATTTATAAGCTTTCTATTTGGGTTGACAATTCATGAATAATCAAACGACATTTATAAATTTACTTTTTCTTCAGATTCATAGACTGAAAACATAACAGTGTTTATTTACTATAAAATTCCATTTTACAGGCATCCTAGTATTTTTTAAATGATAGCTGATCACTAACGCGACGTGTTGTACACAAACTTATTTAAACTTGAAATTTATTTTATTATGTTACATAATTATATCTAAAGTTAAACATACAAAATAACAATTTGTAAAATAAAAGAAAAAACAGGTAAATTCTAGATCTCAAAATTATCCGATATATAATTGAATTTGACTACGAACTCTAAAGAAATATATTTTAATTTTTGAAATATTTAATTACACTTCAAAATTCTTTAAACGAGTGCTTTTCTCAAATTTATTACTTTATTCTTGAATAAATGAAAATAATTATTTTTGAAGTGATAAAATTCTATGCTTTAAAGATTAAGTAAATTAAATAAAGACAGGTAAAAAATAAATACTTTTCGATACTTTTAATCTATTAAATAAATTTCATTTGTCAAAAAAAAAAACGGCAGGTGCATAGAATGAAATGACAAATTGCTTTATGTATTATAAAATTCCCTTTTAGAGTGTATATTTTATATATAATTCCAATTTTTTCTTCTTCATAAAATCCATTTTTTTCTTTTTCACAAAAGACATCCTATGATGTTTAAAACGATAGGTAATCACTAACGTGATTCGCTGTTCTACTACAAGCTGTTTAAGCTTGATATCTATTTTATTCTGTGCAGTTACAAAAGCTTAAAATTAAGATATGTATCGATATGTAGTCGGTAGAAATGACACAGACATTAAAGGAATATAACATGATAACATATTTACATCGAAGGTAAAAATAATAATATTCACATTTTATAAAATAAAAGACTAACAAATAAATTATAGGAATCAACATATGAATGTACAAATCATATTATAATATTTTTTTAAAATTAATAATTCAGTTTTAGTAAAGAAAAATACTTATGCCTATAATCAAACTCAGTCTTTGATAAAACCAGTAACATAGAATTAAATAAGTTATGAAATGCTTTATAGAAGTGTCCTATGTAAATGTAAGAAAATATTTATAATGTAAATATACTAGGATAAATATAATCATCATATCGGGACGCCTCGCTTAAACTTTAACAACACAAACAACAATGTATAATTAAGCATAATAAATAAATATCATATATCTCAAATATCATAGTGCTTCCTGACGCATGCAAAATGTTTAATTTTATTTTTTGAAATATTTTTAAAAAATAGTAAATCATATCACTTGACATAATTTATTTACACTTTATGAGTCATCAAATATGTGTACTTTAAAAATATATTTTTTACTTTAAGTAAATAAAAATAATTAACTCCGAAAGTAAATGCAATAAAAATTGCAAGTAAACCTAGCACGTGGATATGCATTTTTTATTCATTTAACCAGATTAATTGATGTTTCTTCTACGAATGAAACAGAATGTGAGTGAAAACAATAAATAAACCTGTTACTACACCCCTGGTTATAAGTAATCCGTTTCGGTCAGATTTTTCGGCTATTATAGCCAGGAATTGAAGCGTGAGTTTCATAGAATTTCTGACAGACCATTAAACCGCTACACGTCAATAGCCTCCTGTAACCTTCTAACAAATTGAGGATGAAGTAAAAAGTTATTTCACAATAAATAACATCATCTCTTTCTAAAGGTAATATACTGCCGATGATTAAATTTATGGACGCTATTTCTGCAGCTAAAGTAGATCCCAAACCATCATTAAATTTTCGGGTTAGAAGATGCAGGATGAAAACTGTGATAAATAAAATTTATGTTATTTGAATTCTAAACAATGCGTAAATGTAAAATAACGTAAATATTTAATATATTACTTAACTGCCATTTTATTTTCTGAAGAATTAAAACTAACAATCCACTTCATAGTCCACTCATAATTGTCATCCGTCTACATATTTATAGCAGATTTACGCAAACTAAATTATTGATCAAACAATTTTTATTAAAATTGATTTGATAAATCAATTTTGATAAAAATTGATTATTAACATAATCACATCTGAAGAGGGTAAATAAGATGTAAGAACGTAAAATATCCATATTTATGGAAAATTATAGGATTTATAAATCAATTAAAGGCTTGGTCAAATTATATAGATTTTTATTTATATTATAAACAATACTTAAATTGTAAAGGTTTATTACGTAAATGTATGTACAGGTTTAAAAAGAGGATTAATTTATGATAAAGTGTTCAATAATTCATCAAAAGAAGAAATAACCACTATCAACATAATATTGTGATAAATCAGATTGAAGAACATCTATATCTATATTTATATGAAAATCATATCTATATTTATATGAAAATGATATCTATATTTTTATGAAAAATTATAATATAGGAAAATAAGAATATAAACCTAAAATAAGAGACCATAACTATAAGCAATAGCAATTCATTTTAATCAAAAAAATTTTTCGGTATTATTGTTAAAATTTGAACAGAGAATTTAATAAAACTTCTTAGCAGACATTTAAACTATTGCATGTCAATAACCTGCTTCAAAATTCTAACAAATTAATCGTAAAGTAAAATCTTCTTACGCAATAAATAACATTTTCATTTACTGAAGGTAATATACTGCGTGAAGATTAAATTTATAGACACAATTTCTTCAGTGTAACTTGATATCAAACCGTCATTAATTTATTTAATTTTTATTTTTGCGGAAACTCTTTCTGAAGAAAGTTTATCTTATTTTATTTCTAAATACTGCAGATATTTATATAAAGTATACTTATTTTATAACAAGGTATTCACTTATTAAATAATTTAACTTTCTGCTATTTTAAGGTCAATAAAATTAAAATTATCAGTCTAATATAATTTCTACGTATATTTTTCAAATTACATATTTATAGCATACTAAACCTCTGAAAAAATTATATTAAAGTGTTTTGAATACAATAAATATATTTTGATATTATTATTAAAATTAAGTAGATGCTGTTCAAAAATTAGTTTATATAACTTTCTAACTCAGAACTAAACTGTTGCTCGAATTCTACAGATTGCTAATTTTATCACGTAATTTCCTTCTCACACAGTCAGCATTTATTTATGTTTTAAATGTGTACCAACATAAAAAAGATCAATCTATTGTGACAAATTGCTAAATGTTGAATGAGTTACCAAATCAAACAGCACACTGACTTAAAAAAAATATTTAAACAACCAATACGCATAAAAACTTAAACAGACTACGATATTAAAAGCATAATAAATAAAAAAGTATTTGCTTTTGTTTTTCAGTCTCATATCTTATTCAAGGTATCTGCTGTATTTACACATTTTAAGAGCTGTAATTTTGTTTGATGACATTTTTATTATTTCATTAAAAATATTTTATTTACACTATAAAATGACTCAATAAGGTTTTCTATGTTAAATTATATTTTTAATCTTGTAAAAAAACAGATTTATAAAAGTCAACACTATTTTCATTAAATCATAAATAAACACAGTAAAAGCAGAAACATTTTTTATAATATTTTGTATACCGTACTATAAACAGATAATAACATACATGCACTTGTCTTCAGATTTTGCGAACTTTGAACCTTCTATTCACAAACATAATTATATACATGTTTTATATATATATATATATATATATTATATATATATATATATATATATGTGTGTGTGTGTGTGTGTGTGTGTTTTGGATAATCCTGTAAAAAATAATGTGAGAATTCTTCTTGTAATTATATGTGCTAGTGGTTATGAGAATAGCACTTATACTCGTAGAGAAATTAAGGATTCATGAAAATAATCCGAAATTTCGCCAAGGGTTTTGATTACAATTCTCAGAGTTCTCAATATTAAACAATGCTATTTTCCCGACGCATGACAAAAAACATCAGCTGCAATCGGGCACACAATAGTCGGCAATCGAAATAAGCAGTTTTACTAAATAATGTTTCATTGCGCATGCGCGACTGCAATCAAAATATAATGTGCACGACACATTAGCTAAATGTATAGAACAACTTTTGTGAAAGTCTCTAAAATACAGCTTTAAAATTCTGAAAGTTAGTCGAAAGTTTCGTCGATAGAATAAGGTCGAAATTCGTTGTTTCCAAAATGAAGCAAAAACATGAGGGGCTGTATCAAAATATAGTTATCGTTTTGTATAAATACAAAATATACATACAGCATATTGCAAAAAACAGTAGCAATGTTTCTTCTACAGCCAGGAGAAACATTCGCTTTAATTACAGCCTCAACTTTAAAATATCCATCAATGAAAGAAATATTACATATGTACCCATTAACTCGCCAATGAGATTTTTAATAAAATTTGAAATTTTTGGTACAGCCATTCATCCTTTTTCTTCCTTTTGAAAACAACGGATTTCGAGCTAATTCTATCGATGATCACTTTTAGAAATTTCAATCTGTGTGTTTTCCACGTTCACAAAAGTTGTTCTATACATTTAGCAAATACATTATGCACATTATATTTTGATTTCATTCGTGCATGAGAAGTGAAACATTATTTAGTGAACCTGCTTACCTTTCACCCTATACTTAAAGTTTTTTAAAATTTTAATTGCAGGGTTTTGTGTACAGTGTTATTTGACATGTTTCCTGAAACAGCATTATTTGATATTGAGAACTTTGCAAATTACAAGAAAAACACTTGGAAAAATTTGGAATTGTTTTTATAAAAACCTTAATTTTTCCATGAGTACACGTGCTCATAACAGTAAACACAGATTATTACAACTAGTATCTAATCATGGGCAAAAATTATAATATTTTTCATACATTAATTTTTACAGGTTGTCCAAAACATATTCATTTTTCTTCAATTTGTTGACGGTCAGTTATGGGGTTTCGGGAAAAATTCTTAGCTGAAATATATGACGTCTAAAATCCTGTTTAACCGTTGAGGTTTCAGGATAATTCCTCGTGTATTTTTTCATACATTTTTTCATACATTACTTTTTACAGGTTGTCCAAAACATATTCGTTTTTCTTCAATTTGTTGACGGTCCGTTTTGGGGTTTCGGGAAAAATTCTTAGCTGAAATATATGACGTCTACCATCCTGTTTAAAGGTTGAGGTTTCAGGATAATTCCTCGTATATTTTTTCATACATTTTATCATACATTACTTTTAACAGGTTGTCCAAAACATATTCGTTTTTCTTCAATTTGTTGACTGTCCCTTATGTTGGTTTCGGGAAAAATTCTTAGCTGAAATATATGACATCTACCATTATGTTTAAAAGCTTAGGTTTCAGGATAATTCATCGTGTATTTTTTTAGATATTCAACAAAATGTCTAAAATCTCAAGTATCTGGTCATCATTGACAATATAGTGTACTTTTCATTGCAGTAAAAGTAAATATATTGTAAAACTTTTATATATGTAACACCGGGATTAAAATATTTATTCATTATTCTCAAGATTACTACAATAAGTTGAAATATAATTTCTTTAAAATGTCAGGAACAGAAATATATGCATCATAAATAAATTGATTCTTATATAAAAAAAATCTGGCTTTTGTAAAAACAAAACAAAAAAGAAACCCCCCGCAGAATTCTTGTAGTGTTCGTCTTGATAACAGACTATATACACTATCTAAATAACTGTAGGCAATCTGTTGTAGGTTTCATTTTTCCTTCACAGAATGACAAAATACTGTTGAAATCATACACGCTAGAATGATATCTGTCAGTGACCCTCGAGAGTTTCATTCTAAGTTAAGATATAATGATATAGGTACTTCTAAACATAGGGTACGCCAAGAATGCATTTCTTGCATTTTATAAGAGGAAAGAAAAATAATTTTAATAAAGTTCTTATCATCTTGAGAAATGCGTATATTTGTTATTGTTCATTTCTAGACAAACATATATTTTTCAATAGACAGCTACAAAATTCACTATTATGTTATTGTGTACTCAAAAAATATCGAAATTATATATCGATAAATAATAAATGTAGAAAATGAATAAAAATTTCGATAAAGAATAAATGTAGAAATTAGCTAAAAATTCTCTGGAGTTAATAATAAAAAAGTGATATACTTATTGTTAAATATAGCCTAATATTTTTTCTCATAATTCTTAGATATAAATAAATTTATGCTAATAAATATAATTGATCATGCAAAAATATTTTATTCTTCTATTGTAATTTGTTTAAATTTATTGTGATGGAATCATAATTTCAGTGCATGTGTTAAAACT
Organism: Pardosa pseudoannulata; assembly: GCA_032207245.1. NCBI lineage: Eukaryota > Metazoa > Arthropoda > Arachnida > Araneae > Lycosidae > Pardosa > Pardosa pseudoannulata. Next base: position 160,779,329 of record CM063504.1, on the reverse strand, counting down.
AAGTATTAAGTGTATTAAATGTATGAATGTGTATTAACTCCTTTCGGTAAAATGACGAGTCTAGCTCGTCATTAGTTTTTCATTCCATACCGCACAATGACGAATTACACTCGTCATGCGATTAAAGTTACTGTTAAATATGATCATTAATTTAGTTTAAAATTTCTAGTGTACTGAATTTGGCAACACTTTTATCACTTGTGAAAATCACAAGTCAATATTGCATATTGTTTACTTAGAATTTCTTGGTACAAGTCATTGCCAAATTAATGAGTCAGTATAAAAGAAAACCTACTAAGAAATGCCGTGTGTGTTACAAGAATCAAATTAAAAGCCAGACTACTTGGTGGTGTAAACAATTAAGAATTCCTTTGCACTTTGTTTTGAAAAGTACCACTAGCTTGAAGACTATTATCTGTATACCTTATTAATGTTTTGCTTTGATAATTTCTTAATTTTACTGTTTCTGATATTATTTAACACTATGTAAAATGTGGATTTTAATTAAGAATATGTAAGAATTGTAAAATTAAACAAGTTTTTTAAATAAAAATTAAATGGTTATTTCATGCACAGTTTTTCATTATTAAATCATACCGGAAGGGGTTAAATACATTAAAGCCATAAAGAAAAATAAATTTAAAAAAAAATCCATGCTAAATAATTGGCAAGGATGCAATAAGACATTTTAGGAGTAGCAGAAATTACCTTTATATATCAACAGTTCTCAAATATTTTAAAGTTATAAAAATAAATTAATGTAATATATTTCTAAATTTAATCACAATGTTAAAAGTGAGATTAATTCTATTTTACAGATTTGTCAATATAATTTTTAAATTGCAATTAAATTTCCAAAAATTATGGTATGTTAGAAAACACTTGAGAAAAAACTTTATTTTTATTTCTCTAAACACTTTGTACTATTATCCGTTTCAATGTTATCACCGTCTAAATTGCACTATCTACCAGACAGAGATAAGAACAGGAAATAAAGTGAAAGAAATTGATTTTTCTTACGTGCTTAGTACAGATTCTTTCCATACCCTTTTGACCCACCTTTTTTTCCGCTACTGTAATGATTGGTAACATGCAAGTAACTCTCTCGAATACCTTCATTAAAGCGGAAGATTATATCTTCATTGCTGTCATGGGAATACAGTTATCTGAAAACTTTCTGATTGAGCTGAGTGACAGTAGATGATTGAGGCAATTTATTTTTATTTAAAATTTCACTATGTTTGTACGTTCTGTAGTGAAATATACGTAGTTATTATTTTACCTTCGAGATTTACAGATAATGCAGAAAATTAATTTGTGCACTTACTGAATTTGAATGCAACATAGATATTAAAATAGGAAAAGAGGAAAATAGAAATATGTGTAATTCAAAAAAACATACAAAATTTATTTAGATTCCATTTTAGTATAACACTTACGTATAAATAGCTAATATATCATTTGTATATGATAAGATTGGTTATAATCTGTGTTTTGCATGACTAGTTTTTTCTGTATATAGGCTTACGATATCATAAGTAATGAAATTTTAAATTTGCACGTCAACAAACTTTATATTTTAAGTAAACACAGTTATTATTTGTTAAGGTCTATTTTAATACTTTTTAAGCATAGAATACTTAAATAGTAATACTTGATATGTTTACCGTAGTAAAGATATAGCATGTAGTTGGTTGTCCACATATGTTTATACATTCAACGTATACGTTTATTGGTTCTATTCAAATGTCTCTTTCAAACCATCCTCTACTAACCCTTTCGTTCCCACTAGACCTTAGAACACACGGTTGATCAGCAGATCTAACCAATCGTAGGATATCTTACAAAAAAAAAGGAACAGGCCAATCATAGGAAACATTCCAATGACAACAGAGTCAAGACTAGTTTCCTCAAAGTTTGGCCCACTTGCGGTCAAACTGTTTTAAGTTTCACGTGCTCTATTTTTCCAAATAAATCTTCTGAAAACAATCAAAGTCTCATGAATGTTACTTTATATGAAAATGGTGTATCTATCAAATAATGAGTTAATAAGGGATTAATACAACATTGCTTTTAAAGATTTTACAGTTGAAATATTAAATGCAGTATTTCCCTTATTTTTTCATTAAAAAATAACTTATTTACTAGGTAAGATATCCGTGCAGTATAATTTTCATGTATTTGCACAGTAGATATTTATTAAATATATAGAAATGCTTGATTTTCTTGAATTTTTACAAGATACTTGAAGAAGTTCAAGTTTGCTTCGTAAAACTTATTTTATAGAAAACAGCTTTTCTCAATCTTTGTACTACTTCATTTAAAAAGTCTATGAAAATTTGTTTCTAATATTTAAAATATTTTAATTAAAATAAATTAAATTATGGGTCGATGTAAGTCAAATTCAAGTGTTATTTAGACTGACAAAACCCCAAAATATTCTTTTAACTTAACAGATAATAAATATTAACTAAACTGTATAATATTTCAATACTCAATTTGACAATAAAAACATCCTTACATAAGTCACAATCAATAAACATGTTGATGAAAGGTCAAATATGTCAAAACAAAAATATCAAAACAAACGTGCCCTTATAATCTATTTCATAAACTAGAAAAAGAAAAAAAAGAAGGGCTACTTTTGTAAAGACTCACTTTAATCCAATAATAACTTTGCTTATAATAAGTTTTGAATTGCCAAATACATAGAAAAATGAAGCCAAACTGTACTCCATTCAAGGGTTACTAGGATTCTTCACAACCGAAACGAATCTGATTGGTTACATCAGCTGATCAACCGTGATTTCTAAGGTCTAGTTTCGTTCCCACAGTTTCCTTCGATAACAAAGACCTTTGTATCCCAGAATAGCGGAAGCAATCTCAGAAAATCCCCTCCTCCCACAAAGGGAAGAATACATGTACTGCTGATGGCAGTGAACACAGGACTCATTGTAAACATCCGATGTCAGCAGGTTTTTGTCCCTGATGTTTATACAGCACTTTGAGGAACGCTACTTGTTCCTGGCTAACATGACATGCTTCATTCTTATTCTATTTGATTTTGATGTTCTTTACTTAGATTGGTTTGGTTTGGGTTGTAACAACAGTAAACGCAGTTATGATTTGATAAACTCTATTTTAATAACTTTTAAGCATAGGATACTTAAATAGTAATCCTTGATATGTTGACAGTGCTAAAGATATAGCATGTCCTTGGTTGTCCACATATGTTTAAATATTCAACTTACATTTTTATTGGTTCTATTCAAATGCTTCGTTCAAACCATCCTCTACTAACCTTTTCGTTCATACAGTCGCCTTCGATAACAAAAACCTTTGCTTCCCAGAATAGCGGAAGCTATCTTAGAAAATTCTCTTCCCCCTAGAGGGGTGACTGCATGTATTGCTGAAAGCAGTGAACACATGATTCATTGTAAACATCCGATGTCAGCAGGATTTTGTCCCTGATGTTTTTACAGCACTTTGAGGAACGCTACTTGTTCCTGGCTAACGTGGCATACTTCATTAATATTCTATTTGATTTTCATGTTGTTTACTTACATTGGATTGGTTTGAGTTAGTTTCGAAGTGCTAAGGTCTACTTATTTTCAACACGATGACTAATTACACCGAGACCCACAGCTTAAAGACGATTCCGAACGGCTACGAAAAACCATAACACAGTGTCATTCGAACAAATGAACTAAAATATCGAAGATCAGTACCCTAAGCAACCGGCTGTAGTTAACCGGCGTTTAATTAGATTGACAGGTGAAATGAAAGACTAAGTTAAGAAATACATGCAAAATTGAGGCTATTAAGCTGGAAACCTGAAATCAGTTGAAATTCTATTGTGGGGGTATTAAACAGTTAAAGATGTTTATGTATTTAAATGTTACGAAACATACGAGTATACACACTTTGTTCCTGCCCCATTTCATATGCAAAGAAAAGTATCAAAGATTCGTAAAAGAAGGGATATATATATATATATATATATATATATATATATATATATATATATATATATATATATATATATATATATATTATATATATATATATATATATATATATATATATATATATTATATATATATATATATATATATATATATATATATATATATATATATATATATATATATATATATATTATATATATTGCAAATATAAATATGTCATTTGAATATTATGTTAATATATACAGACATTTATTTACTTTTTTAAGGCAGTTAATGTATGTGTATATACACATATGATTATATGTATGAAATTGTGTATATAAATATGTATATATATATATATGCATATATATATATATATATATATATATATATATATATATATATATATATATATATATATATATATATATATATTCATACATACACAAATCTATATATATATATGTATGTTTATAAGCAAAACAAATAAAGGATTAAAGAAGATGTGGGTAGAAACGTTATGTCACAGATAAGGTTGACAAATAATTCTGTAGCTAAATGTCAAGTGCATATTCGTGTTTCTGGGTAGAAAACTCTTAGCGAAATACTTTATTATGTATTTAAGAATACGAGACCTCTTTTCTCTCTCTTATTACATCACAAAACTAAATTTTGCGAGAGGTTTCCAAATGTGAAAATGGCACGAATCAATGATATTATTAAAACTACTTATATATATGAATAGTATTAAAATATCTTTGTATTTTGTAATTGTCAGAATGAAAAGATGGTATTCGTAAAATTATAATAAAAATTGTTTATACGTTCTAACAATAAAATTGGTAAATGATAAATTTAAATATTTTTTAGGTATTTCAAAATTTATTCATTATAATGATTTTATTAAATTCTGATTATATATTTAAAATTTATACGTTTTTCACTGATAACAATTATTTGTACAGATTTTTAGAATATAAAACTTCTAAACCTAAAAATAGAATAATACACATGAACTATTTTAAAATATAATAGAAAATTAATAGTAGTGATTTTAAAAACCCTATTTTTCTTAATGTTAGAAAACCCATCCTTATGTGATTCTAGATACGACACGCTTGATTTACATTTTTATAAACGAATATTACTGTTTCAGAATAAGAAAATATTCCTTAATTATATATATATATATATATATATATATTATATATATATATATATATATATATATATATATATATATATATATATATATATATATATATATATATATATATATTATATATATATATATATATATATATATATATATATATATATATATATATAATATATATATATATACTATTATATATATAATATATATATATAAATATATATATATATATATATATATAATATATATATATATATATTTATATATATATATATATATATATATATGTATATATATATATATATATATATATATATATATATATATATATATATATATATATATATATATATATATATATATATATATATATATATATATATATATATATATATATATATATATATATATATATATATATATATATATATATATATATATATATATATATATATATATATATATATATATATATATATATATATATATATATATATATATATATATATATATATATATATATATATATATATATATATATATATATATATATATATATATATATATATATATATATATATATATATATATATATATATATATATATATATATATATATAATATATATATATATATTTATATATATATATATATATATATATACATATATATTTATATACATATATATTTATATATATATACATATATATTTATATATATGTATATATATATATATACATACATATATATATATATATATATATATATATATATATATATATATATATATATATATATATATATTATATATGTATATATATATATATATATATATATATATATATATATATATATATATATATATATATATATATATATATATATATATATATATATATATATATATATATATATATTTATATATATATATATATATATATATATATATATATATATATATATATATATATATATATATATATATATATATATATATATATATATATATATATATATATATATATATATATATATATATATATATATATATATATATATATATATATATATATATATATATATATATATATATATATATATATATATATATATATATATATATATATATATATATATATATATATATATATATATATATATATATATATATATATATATATATATATATACATATATACGTGTGTGTGTATTAACCGTAAACAATTTCACTGGAATAAGTGTATATAACAAAGTTAACAATCATTGAATATTTTCAGGCTATTATTTTTTTACCGAACACTAAATGTGCCCCTCACCATTTCATAGGTAGTCAAATATCCATATAGTAATTGAAAATGATAACTTTTGAAATATAAAGTGAAATAAGTAGTTTATAAATTTTTAACAAGGGTAATGTGTCAACTCAGAGATCGTATAACTAAAGCATAAAGTATTTAAACTGCTCCGTAGAGATAAATAAAACATCCAACTAAATTGGCAGAATTTTGATGTAAGGTATAAAAATTCATGTTCGCCTATAAAGAAGTTTGATTGCAGAAATTCTATTTCCGTAAAAAATGTTGTACTTCGTGCATAATATCATAAACATATCTTTAAGTTGCTACATAGAAGATCATTAAACCAAAGTTCAGTAATAAATTCAGTAGAAATATCAATTATAATTTATTTTGTTTAAAATAATCTTTATTGCGATTTAATATTTTATATATTGTAGGATTTTTAAAATATATTGTGCTAACTACTACTAAAGAAAAACTACCTAAAATATTCTTACATATACTAATGAAATATACTAATGAAAATAAAAAAATTTATTTAGGATAAAACGAATTACAATAAGTATAAGAATATTTTAGAGTTTTGTGTGGAAAATATGCATTTTGTTTAATTCCACGATATAATTTGCATATATTATTTCATATTACATAATTACCTAGTAAGAGTAATTATGTTTTACAGAATTTTAAAAATGTTTTCTCTTTTACGTATAACCTTTGAGGTATCTTTACTGGTTAAACCTTATGCAGTTTATGAATTTACAAGATATTTTCTGAAAAAGGGAAAATAATATTTTAAATCTTTCGAATATTTGTACGTAATTCAACTTTTCTATTTTTGGAACATTAAAAATGTATTCATAAATTTATAAGTAATTAAATTTTAAAATAATTTTAAAAGTAGAATATTGTATTTAGCTTAAATTAACATTAAAACTTTAATCTAAATATAATATACTACTTATAATTTTATCACTATTATGAATTTTATTTTATCTATTAAAATGTTTTTTATCAATTTCTAATCAAATTAATGTCGATGTTAATAAAATGAGCATTTTAATATGATGATTGCTTTTTGACCATTTTTCAGGATCTAAAGTTTGATGGACATAGACAATAAATTTCCTTGAATTTCTTGATAGAAGCATTATTCAGTATTGGTGTTCAATACTTTCTTAAACGTAGAATCACCTTCTTATTCTATTGGCAGCTATTATCTCTTAGGTTGAAATGAATTAAATATTTTTAAAATACAAAACATTTGTCTATACATTAATAATAACTTATGATATGTGGCTACCATATAATTTTTAATGCCATTATTGAAAATTAAATAAAAATATTTCTTTAAGCTTTTGTACAACATGTGGATTATAATAATAATATCCTGTATTTAATCAGAGTAGTTTTAATATTCTCATCACATAACTGCAAGCACTAAACAAGCAATAAGATATCCTTGTGTTCAACGTTAGTTGCCATATATTCCAATATCACATTTAATTTGCACTTAAATAATCATAATTGCCACAATAAATTTTATTATGATAACTTTAATTTTACACAATTCATCTTATACCATAATTGTAAGCATTTAAAGGAAAATAGAACCTATAAAATCTAACATCTTTAACAAATTCATTTTAGAAACTATATCTTAAATACCAACCCAGAATAGCAAAGGCGTAAAGAGATAGATTATTAAGATAGATCATGTAAAAAATTTTATGCGATTTTCTTCGTAGACATTAAACTTTAATGGTACCAAAGTAATAGTTAGGAAGAAAATAGAAACTTTCCTTATATATATTTATATATAGTTTAGAGTATTCAGTCTATCAGTACATTCAGCTAAAACCACATATAAAATTTTATGTTACTTTAATGTTTTAGGTTTATATTTTAACTGTAATATTTCATATATTTGCACTTAAGGATAACCACAATAAATTGTCAGAATCTTATTCAGCATTTAAAGGAAAATAGAACCTATAAAATCTAACATCTTTAACAAATTCATTTTAGGAACTCTATCTTAAATACCAACCCGGAATAGCAAAGGCGTAAAGATATAGATTATTAAGATAGATCATATAAAAAATTTTATGCGATTTTCTTCATAGACATTAAACTTTAATGGTACCAAAGTAATAGTTTGGAAGAAAATAGAAACTTACCTTATATATATTTATATATAGTTTAGAGTATTCAGTCTATCAGTACATTCAGCTAAAACCACATATAAAATTTTATGTTACTTTAATGTTTTAGGTTTATATTTTAACTGTAATATTTTAGATGCATATATTTGTAAAAGCAATAAGGAAACAAAAGCGCAGGAATTTAATTTTAGAATAGGAAGCGTAAGAAACTTTTATGCAGTACAGAAAAGAATATACATAAAATAACTGAATTATATACCTTCGTTATCAGATCTAATACTACTGGTAAAATAGCATTATTCTCTGAGAGATAAAGGCAATAAAGGCATTACATATTATAACACGTTTACTACAGTTTTATTCCAATGTAGTTACATTATATATTGGTATGCATTAAAGTTCATCAATATATATATATATATATATATATATATATATATATATATATATATATATATATATATATATATATATATATATATATATATATATATATATATATATATATATATATATATATATATATATATGTGTGTGTGTGTGTGTATATATATATATATATATATATATATATATATATATATATATATATATATATATATATATATATATATATATATATATATATATATATATATATATATATATATATATAATATATATATATATATATATATATATATATATATATATATATATATATATATATATATATATATATATATATATATATATATATATTATATATATATATATATATATATATATATATATATATAATATGTATATATATAATACATGTATGTGTGTATGTGTTTATGTGGTGTAACTAAATTAACAAAAATAGAAAAAAAATCATACCGTAAGAAGTAAACATAGAATGTTTTGTCTTTTTTTCATAATTAAATGCTTATATTGCGAGGCTGTTGACGGAAACATTCTTCAGGAAGAGTTTTTGTTTTTTCTTTTAATAATTTCGCCTAAATCTTTTATGTTCGAACATTCTTTTTCCCTTTGTTAATGAGTTGGTAATGGTTCTTTCGTAGTTTCTTTTCCTTTTTGAACAATATTAACTTTCCTCATCCTACGAATAAAAAAAAAAGGAATGCATTCCGGAATTTCCCTCAACTTATTTCTTCGTGAGAAGTAAAACAAAATCAATGTATTTGACACTAGTGGAGAGAAAACTAAAGTAGATAAACTCTCTAAAGTATTTATCCCTATAATATGCTTTAAAAACATCATAGGTGTTTTAGTTTGACGATCTGAATGCATGTGTTCTCAAGAATGTTAGAAAAGAAATAAATAATTTAGACTTGAAAACGTTGTCATTCACTTTCTAGTTTAATCCTTATCTAATAATTCATCACAAACTTTTCTTATGTTCGAAATCAGATATATGTGTGAGTACAGTTTTTGTAAGTTTTAAAAATCAAATTTTGTAAAGGATATGCAATACTCTTAACACTAGAATCGCATAGGATAACTGTTTAAACGTTGAAAAATAAAATGATCTGTAAAATGTAATAATTTTGCATTTTAACAACTTATGCCAGTATAAAAGTCTTTAAAAATCTTTAATACTCAGAAGCATTTATTTCATGAGCTGCGGTAGCTTAGTCAGCAAAGACTTTTGAGAGGTTGCGGTTCAGAATCGGCCTAAGTTCATTAAAGGTGACTGGGAAACGTGAAATATGTTCGTGGTCACAATGCCCTCCAAGTTTTCTCAATTAATACTTCTGGGGGGGCAGGTCAAGTCTATGGGTCTTCTACTTGTGACTGCTTGAAAATTACGATCACCTACTTGAGCGAAGTCGTTCTTTAACCGAAATGGTGCTCATTGAAACAAAAGTAGCACCCAAACGAAATGGCACACCACTTGACCTTAATACGAGAGCATGCAGGCTCAATCATGCTTCGTCTGTTCAAGTAGCATGAGAAACAACATTTATTTCCGAAAATTTGCTGTATAATGAAACTTTATATACTGAAATTTTTTTCTTAAAATGTTTACTGCTATTTTACTGAAAAATATTTTGACAGAATCACTTTAGCCTACATTTTGCTACATATGGTTTTAAATACTTTAAATTAAACGCTTAGTACTTAAAACACTTAAAAATATTCTAAAAATAATCAGAGATATACTTTTATCGGTAGTGTAGTGAAGGTGAAAATGATTGTAGATTCAATTACAATATGAGGATTTATATATATATATTTATGAAATCTAATATTTGTTTAAACAGTCGTTAGAAAATAATTAGCTTCTATATCGGTGATCTAAATAATATGCAATATGATTTTTAAGGATGAATATCTTCTAATAAGGGGAAATTAATAGTGCATTAAGATTATTGAAGAGTGCTGACTAAATGGTTCATTATATTAGAAAAGATTTTTCTAAAAAAATATTATACATCAAGAGATCAAATAATTACATAAAACACTTTATAAGAATTTTAAACGGTTAAATGAATGTTATGTCTTTATGGCATCTGATGATAGATTCCCCAAAAGCAGGTACTGTCACCAGATGTTTATTGTACCCAAACCTAGGAAATAGAAGGAAAGCAAAGGAAACGGAAAGGAGAAACAGATTGTTTAAGAACCTCGGGGTTGTGGCACCCGTTTTTACCTAAGGCAGTTATGTCCTAATGGTTCATGATATCAATGACCTCAGACAGTGATTAGCACTATATCCGGCAATAAGGACACTGGGAATTTTTGTACACCTTTTAACATGCTGAGCTACAATGATATTCTTATTGTTAACACCAAACATACAGTTAGTTACAGAAATAGAAGGAAAGCAAAGGAAACGGAAAGGAGAAACAGATTGTTTAAGAACCTCGGGGTTGTGGCACCCGTTTTTACCTAAGGCAGTTACTCCCTAATGGTAGTTCTCTGATATCAATGACCTCAGGCCAGTGATAGCAGGGAACACTGTATCCGGCAATATCCCCAGACACTTTGAACCCATTTCGTACACCTCTTGCGACATACCTGAGCTACAATGAGACTATACATCTGGTTCACTTGGTCTTCATAAAGTTAGTTACAGAATCATATAGAATTTTGAACAGATATATATGATATTCATGGCCACATTTGATAATTGTTTAAGATCTTATGTTTCGGCACCGTTTTTAACCATCTAAGTTTTGGTCGTCCTCATTCGGGTTCCACTGATTCTGACCCAGACCAGTGGATGGGTCATTGTCATTAAGTCGAATATCCGGCCCATTTTAATTTTGTAAACTCTAATAAGACATATCTGGGTTAATGAGATATTCAATATTTGTTAACACATTGGTCAAATTTACATTTACAGAATCATGAATTTTGAAGATATATTATATTTTATTACATGGCCACAGTGATAAACAGATTGTTTTAAGATCTTAGAGTTTGTGGCACCCTTTTTACTTAAATTACGTCCTAATTGTAGTCCACTGATATCAAAAACATCGATAGTCACAGTAATTCTGCAATAAATTTCATATTTATATTTTGTGCAATTTAAGACATTCCTGAGCTATAATTAGACTATTATCCGGTTAACACATTGGTTAAATCATACAGTTAGTTACAGAATCATAGAATTTTGAACAGATGTTATCTGATATTACATGGGCACAGTTGATAAACAGATTGTTTAAGAACCTCTGGGTTGTGGCACCCGTTTTTACCTAAGGTAGTTACGTCCTAAGGGTAGTCCTCTGATAACAATGACCTCGGACCAGTGATCTCCGGGAGCACTATATACGGCAATATTCCCGGACGCTGGGAACCCATTTTGTACACTTCTTACGACATGCCTGAGCATCAATGAGACTATTTATATCCGGTTAAAACATTGGTCAAATCATACAGTTAGTTATAGAATCATAGAAAATTGAATAGATATTATATGATATTACATGGCCACAGTTGATAATAAAACATATCTAGTGATGTGGTAGTACATAGATATTAACATTACCAGTTGACATCAAATGTGTTGCACGTGAAATTATGTACAAAAAACAGCTAATTTGTAACTTACCAATTAGGAATTCATATGCAGTTAAGATTGTTCGAAAAACTTTTAGAAATATTTTTGAATTAACACATAAAGAAAATTAAACTTTCTTAATAGTATAGTATAATAAAAATTTAATATAACCTAATTCTTAAATGAACGATATGTTGACTCGCTAAGTTCTTCTTAACGAAGACCAAATTTTAAAACTTTGTTTCTGGAAAAGTGCTCATCTTTTCTCAAAGTTTGAAATTGGCTTAATATAACTTAATATGGTACTTTTATAAGAATTTATTAATCTGTAAGGAAAATAACATACAAAAGATAACCACGTGCCATATAAACCATATACTCCCAGACTGAGACTGGACGTCATGCAGATGATGTTAATAAACGGTATTTCTCCCTATATTTGTTTTTCAAATAAAAAATGAATAAATTTGTAGTCTCATCTATATAGATATGAGTGCCACATTTAGTAAAATGTATTTTAAAGCATCTGCACATTTCATTACAGTAACATTTAAATCAAAATTAATATTAAGCTTCAATAATGGGTTGCATTAAAATTACAGTACAATTTCTAACATAAGTCTTTAAACAGTGAAAAGTGTTACATTGAAATTTAAAAATAATAACAATGTGAAATATTAAATTATGTATGAAAAGTAAAATAAAAATAAAATAAATAATAGATGAAACGAAGATATGTTCTTTTTTTTATCTCAGATACAATTATCATTTCTTACAGATCTTAAAGCACTAATTTTAGGCCTAAATTATGAATAGCATCAATTTATTACAGATTAGGCATTCTTAAGAAATATTTTATTAAAATAATTATAAATAATATATTAAAGTAATTGCTGAAAATATTTTTTTTAAATAAAAACATACTATTTTTTACATAATTATTTTTTCAATTGTTGCAAAATTAATGTTCATGGCTCTCAATTTTTATTCAGGTAAATATTAGGTATATGTAAAATATAATTACAGTATATTAATATAAGAAAAAACTAAACAAAACTCTGATTTAATTCAGAATTTACAAAAACTATTAATTAATTCAGATAGTAACTGTACATTATTAATAAAAACTTTCTTTTTAAAAAACCTAATCAAATTAGAAATTCGCTAGTCAAACATTCTGTTTTCTACATTTAAGAGGCTTATGTTACGGGTATTAAAACTAAAAAAAAATAGGATTGTAAATTTTTCATATTACTTACTTTTATGTTAATTACTTTTAGTTAAACAATAGTTTTTTTTCCTAGAAATAATATGTGATGTAATATTTGAAGAATAATCAAAACTCATTCCCTTAGGTAAGTTAACAGGAAACTGGAGTCAAATTTTTGAAAATGTAGTATAATATTACTGTAAACTGAAATGTTAATTTTAGTGTCATTTTAAGGTCATTTTAATGTCGTTCATAACATTAAAAGATTTCTATAAATTTGAGAGTTGTATCCCAATTCAAGTTATTTTCAAAATTCTTCTTAACTGAGTAATATTTTTGACTCATGATCTATGTTGGTAAGAATAAATCTTATAATGGCTAAAAGAGAAGGATGTAAAATAGTTAAAGATGAAAAAGAGTAGAATTACCTGACTTAAAACACAATGCGAAAAATATAGAGGATGAATGTTCATGCTGGAAATGATTCATGTAAACAAAATGAATGAAATTTTGGAGAATACAAATAAATATATTCTTGCAAAAAAGCGAATACTCCAGAGGTAGAGAATACAATCTTCTTCTTGGTTATTCTTCTGATCAGAATTAGATTAGATAGATTCATGAGACCATTGCTTATTAGGGGATGACATCCAAGATGTACAAGAAGTAAATCCACGATGAAAGTTGGTTTCTTTAAAAATTCACTACATACAAGATTAAGGCAATTAATTGACAAGGTTTGCGCAATTTCTTCTTAAATATTACACTTGGGGGAAACAAGGAAGCTCCCTATAATGAAAGATCTGATGGTTTTCATAAATTTCCTGAAATTAGTCAAGGATTTTTTTTTAATTGTGTCACTCTCCAAACTAATTAAAGATCCATGACCCTCACTAGGATACCATTGATGTTACCATCATATCTAGGATACCATTGATGTTACCATCATACCTAGGATACCATTATACCTAGGTATATTATAATTATACCTAGATACCATTGATACCATTGATTTTTACCTTTGTTGATGGTTGCCTCCAAGAGCTATTTATCGCAATAATACTTTTTGAATATACCTCAAGGTATGGCATAGGATCACTAAGGCAGTGGTTCATTGTAAAACCGTCATTCGCCAGTCCATCCGCAATCATTTTATATTTTAAATTCACATAAGACGAGTTTGGATTTGGTTTAGAGAGATACAATATACTTTTTGCCAACACGAGGACTAATGAGACCCTTTATCTTAAGAAGGAATCCATTTTAGATGGGGAATAATACAAAATAACCTGAAAAGTGGAAATGATGGTACGCTTTGGCTCTCCATATATTACAGGAATAGAATAAATATGAAATTAAAATCGTGACAAAGATGGTAAAATAATAACTATCTTAAAAAGAAACCCGTGCTTGCTCATGTAAAATTGCTTAGTGTTCGTGCCAATGTATGGCTTTGATTTCCTGTCCAATCAATGAGGAAAGCTTGTTATTGTCCTTAACTTCAATATGAAATATGCTTGCATATGCTTTTTACTAATATAAAATTTCCACGGAATGTACACAAATGGAAATTACGGAATTTACACCAGAACAAAGACAAAATAGTCATTGTAGTACAAAGACCTATCGTCTCCTTCGTACTAAATTATATTTCTTTTAGTCCAACTAATGAAAAAAATATTACAGTACATCATTTAAAGTCAATAAATGGTAAAGTAATAATAATGCTATTTTTATATATTGCAAACATATAATTTTAAACACTACATAATTCATGCATTTCTTTTTATTTGTGTCATTATGTCTAAGTTTAAAGTTTCTTGAAATTAATAGTGAATTTCTTAGATTTCTTTTTTGCTCAGAACCTGAATTTTTATTTAGAGTCTAAAATTCAAGTTCTAAAAAATACACTATATTTACTCTTTTATTAAGTCACACAGCTAAATTTTCATTAAATTATAACAAATCATTCTAGAAAAAAGTTCATTAACTTTTAAACTTATATAATGAGGAAAATAAAAGACTAGCTAATCATAATATATCTAGTAGTTTATTCTACGTACAACAGCGGAAATTTTAAATCGTCAGAGTAATAATAAAACTGAAAACCGTAAAAAAAGTCACCATTTCTTGCAAGAAACACAATTTCTCTTTTAAGCATAATGTGTAGTGGCAAAATTAACCAAGCAAGATATTGGATTTATCGCATTTGTCGATTTAATCCCCTCTAATTACTATGTACCTCAAAAAGAAAGACTTAAAAGAATGCTTAATTTATGAGTTAATCGAATTTCACAATTCCAGTTAATTACGGACAAAAAATTAATAGGCTTTCAATTAAAATAAATATATTTTTAAAATAAAATTCACAAGGCATCTAGCATGTTTTCTTTTCCCATGGAGCTATTAACGATATTAGTATTTCAGAAAACAAAAGTATTTTCTTTCTGTATATTATATTTCTGTATTTTATATGTTTTAAGTACATTTTCAGTTAAAGAGCTAGTGATTAAATGAAATATTCTCAGACGGTTGTAATTCTTCATTTTATTTATTATAGTAGTGCTAATTATAAAGCCTCATTAGAGAAATTATATTGGGTTAAAAAATTTAAATTATCTGTTAAAAAGGTAAGATGCCGTTTGTTTAATGCATTTTTAAAAATTTAATTTATAGGATGTACCATTTCATAAATTCTAATTAAGTTAGAATTCTGAATAGCATTTTTAAATTCATTTACGTTTCCATCAAATTGCTTTGTTGCAATATTAAAAAAATTAAAATACATATAATAAACATTTTTATTAAACGGAAATTATTATGATAAATAACACATTATTTATAGTATTGTCTTAATTGAACATTTAATTACAACTATTACACTAGAAATTTCTTGTAACATTTCTTTGGGTTAAACAAATATTTTTCATGATTTTTTTACGTCTTTCAGGTAAATAATAGCCTACTACATTTTTACTATTTTTTTAACAAGAATCTGTAACAGTGGTTAATGGAAACCTTAATTGGGGCATTGTTCGCCTGCTAATGATTAAGTTGATTTACAGAAGTAAATCATTAATTATTCATCCATTATTTTATGCTAAAAATATTTTTCTGAATAGGTCATTTATAACATTTCTTTCGAACAGAAATGAACTGAAAAAGTTCTTGTAATCTTCAGTAATACAAATGATATTCGATCACATATATCACCCAGAAACCCATTATTGTAGTAAACATTCCTTTTACGCTGATAAGGGCAAAGTCAACCATGAAAAAGAACAAAAAATCGTAATCGATTACAATAGTAAGTTACGAATCTTTTACTGTATGCTTAAACGTCGGAAAATACATCATAGAAAAGATTTAGGAGATGACACTAATCAATTTGTCTAACAAATGATGAAAGAAAGTGTTTGTAACATTAAAAATTACGTTTTCACAGACTGATCTTCATTTATTTGTAGGAATTCTGTTAAAAAAAAACTAATAGTCTTTATGTTTTATCCAGTCTTCAAATATCATTAGTGACTTGAAAATTCAGTTTTAATAAGGTACCAAAGTACTTTTTTAACGTCAAAATTGTTTAGCACTTTTAAAGTGAAAAATGTCGTTTTAAAGTAATAGTTAATTTATTAAAATCTCTTTTTTTTAAATTTATGTCATTTTTTAATTTTATAGAATATAATGATGAGATTTAGATGAATAAATTATTGCATGTCATGATCTATATTTTACTCCATATTTGATAAATTATAAAGTAAATTGAAGTCTTTTAATAAATTAAATATTACATTACTTTAAGCTTTGATGTTTTCACAAAGAATAAAATCTTGCGTAATAATTGAGATCTGTATATATATACCCGTGCTTTGTAGTATCCTCTAATAACATTACATAAATTAATAACAATAGCAAGAAAATTAAATTATAAAATAATTTACATCAAATTTTCCTTTAATTTGAATACGAAGATGAGAATGAGGAAATAAAAATTGAAGGAAATGCTGAAAATAATGAGTAATTTGACATCTAAGGTGTGTGTCGGTAAAAGCTTCTTTTTGAAGTAATATTATAGCACCATATAAGTAGTTTAGGCACAATAAAAACCAAAGGTGTCAAATATGCAATTTATCAGGCATTATTTGTGCTAAGTCATTGTTGTTATCATTGGTGTTATAATTAAAATTACCCATTGATGTCTGTTGTAATAAACACTATGATGACATCTTGCGATAAATTTTAGCTCCTAATTTGTTTTATCGTCATTTCTAAATATCGTCAATTCTGCAAAATTTTCGATTATTGAATACTCGGTGTCTTTTCAGCTTTAATTTCATCTCCTTGAACATGAAGAAGATTAAGAAGTTTGACTGTGTGTGCGGTATAAGCTTCTTTTCATACAAACTGTAATGCAAGCTATAGTACTGTATAAGTAGTTTCAGCACAATAAACACCAAAAGTGTCAAATATACAATTCATCAGTCATTATTTGTGCCAAGCCATTGTTGTTATCATTTGTGTTACGATTAAAATTACCCTTTGTTTTAAGTTATGATAAACACTATGAGGACCTATGTCGACATTATCTCCTAATTTGTTTTATAGGCATTTCGCAATATCCTTGATTCTGCAATAATGTCGATTATTGCATACTCGGCGTCTGTTCAGCTTTAATTTCATCTTTTTTAACAGGAATTAGTTTAAGAAGTTTACTTTGTGCGGTATAAGCTTCTTTTCATGCGAACCTTAATGCAAGCTACAATTTATCAGTCATTATTTGTGCCAAATCATTGTTGTTACCATTTGTGTTATAATTAAAATTACCCTTTGATGTCAGTTGTAATAAACACTATGAGGAACTGTTGCGATAATTTTTAGCTCCTAATTTGTTTTATCGGCATTTCACAATATTGTCAATTCTACAAAATTGTGGATTATTGCATACTCGGTGTCTGTTCAACTTGAATTTCATCTTCTTTAACATGAAGAAATTTAAGAGGTTTGACTTTGTGTGCGGTATAAGCTTCATTTCATGCGAACCTTCATGCAAGCTATAGCACGATATAAGTAGTTTCAGCACAATAAAAACCAAAAGTGTCAAATATACAATTTATCACTCATTATTTGTGCCAAGTCATAGTTGTTAGCATTTGTATTATAATTAAAATTACTCTTTGATATAAGTTGTAATAAGCATTATGAGGACCTCTTGAGATATTTTTTAGTTTCTTATCTGTTTTATCGGCATTTTGCAATATCGTCGATTCTGCAATAATTTAGATTATTGCCTATTCACCGTCTGTTCAACTTTACTTTCATTTTCTTTAATATGAAGAATTTTAAGAAGTTTGACTCTGTGTCCGGTATAAGCTTCAGTTAATGCGACTCTTAATGCAAGCTATAGCTCAATATAACTAGTTTCAACACAATAAAAAACAAAATTTTCAAATATACAATTTATCATTTTTTAATTGTGCCAAATAATTGTTTTTAGTATTTGTGTTATAATTAAAATTACCTTTTGATGTAAGTTGTAATAAATATTATGAGGACGGCTTGAGATATTTTTTAGCTTCTAACTAAATTTATCGACATTTCGCAATATTGTCGATTATTGCATACTCGGTGTGTCTTCAGCTTTAATTTCATCTTCTTTTAGAAGTTTGACTTTGTGTGCGGTATCAGCTTCTTTTCACGGGAATCGTAATGCAAGCTATAACACAATATACGTAGTTTCAGCACAATAAAAACCAAAATTGTTAAATATACAATTTATCAGTATTTCTGCTAAGCCATTGCTTTTAGCATTTGTGTTATAATCAAAATTACTTTTTCATGTAAGTTGTAATAAAAATTATGAGGACCTCTTCAGATATTTTTTTAGCTTCTAATTTTTTTTTTTTTTTTTACATTTCGCAATATCGCCGATTCTGCAATAATAATTTTTCTGCAATAAGTATTGCATACTCGGTGTCTCTTCAGCTTTAATTTCATCTTTAACATGAAGAAGTTTAAGAAGATTGACATTTTGTGCGGTATAAGCTTATTTTCATGTGAAACTTATGCAATCTATACCACAGTAGTATATAAAGCTATTTGACAGAATAATAAAACATACCATTATAAAATATCATAATATAAAAGTTAATAAATCCTAGATGTTTGGAATTTTTCGGTGTATACTAAATTGTATTTAATTTATAAGTTTCTAATATAGATGTGAAACCATAGTGGAATTTTTGTAGTTACAATTAAAACATTTTAATAAAGTATTTCAGTACATATTTAACTTTCTTTGTGTAGCATAATCAGGGTCTTAATCATTAGTTTTATTTCCAATTGAAATGAAACTTTGACTTTGTATGCAATAAAATTGCATGTGGTGTAAAACATAACATATGGTATAACATAATATATGAAATTATTTGTCAGTATTTATATAAGCTTAAGCATATTTTTTAACAATCTATCAGTTCATAGAAGTTTTTATGCATATTATTAGATATTTATTTCATAAACTACTTATTAGATACTCTTTATAAATTACTATTATTAGATATTTATTTTATAAACATACTTTTTTATGTATAAAACCATCCATTGTTTTTTTTTTGTAATTACAATAAATCATTAAATTAAATATTTAATTATGAATATATATTTCAAATTTTTCATGCATATTTGACTTTTTCTATTA
Source organism: Pardosa pseudoannulata (assembly GCA_032207245.1). Classification (NCBI taxonomy): domain Eukaryota; kingdom Metazoa; phylum Arthropoda; class Arachnida; order Araneae; family Lycosidae; genus Pardosa; species Pardosa pseudoannulata. The sequence goes on along the minus strand of CM063504.1, from coordinate 160,758,853 downwards.
TTAAACTATATCTACTAGATTGCATTTTTATAAACAATTTGATTTTTAAAGTACATGAACAAAACTATTTCTAAAGAAACCGGCAGGAAATGCAGTTCAAGGAAATTATATAGGAATCAGTAAAAAAATAGTTCGCATGAAGTAGTTTGTACTAATGGAACCTACAAACGTTCAAACAGAGAAAGCAGATTTAGTGTTACGGTAGTGTCAAATGGCCACATTTCCTTTTTAGAATGGTAAGAAAAGCTTGACTATCATCTGACTTTAAAACTTCACGGTTAAAAAAAGTATCTTATTTTATTCCACCGAAACATAATTATATTTTAGTAAATTCAAATGTTATTGTTTATCTTTGGAATTCTTTCTCATTTTAGGAATCTTGCTAATATTATAACGTGAAAATGTAATTTTTAAGACAAAGTGTATTTTTATACGTTTCATCACTGAACTTAGATATTAAATTGAAAAAAAATATTTTATATTTGACTTAAATAATAGTTTAGTTACATATGTAATAACTTACATATGTAATAACGTAATAATATATTTTAGTAAATTCAAAAGTTATTGTTTATCATTGGAATTCTTTCTCATTTTAGGAATCTTGCTAATATTATAAAGTGAAAATGTAATTTTTAAGACAAAGTGTATTTTCATACGTTTCATCATTGAAAGTAGATATTAAATAAAAAAAATCTTTTATGTTTGAGTTAAATAATAGTTTAGTTACATATGTAATAACTTTAAATTTATTCTTTGATTATATTTTGTTGCAATGAAAATGTTATCCCTGTATTAACAACAAATTTTTTTTCATAAAAGTATAGAAGTCTATTTCATGGACTATTAAATATCTAGCTTTTAAATTATATACCTTTGAAAATTAAGAAGTTTGTTCGTTTCTGTTTTTTATACAAAACCACACAGTTTGTAATCGATTCGCTAAATTTTGGACATCATTCAAATATACAGCCAAACAAACACTGTCAATACTAAAACTTCTGCTGTCTATCCTATAACATAATATGACAAGATAAACTAAAGTTGGCAACTAACATTCAGTCAGTAAAGATAAACAAATTATTGAGCGTGTACCAGATAATTCTCAGTCAAACATAAACCATTCTTTTTGACTGCCTCATAGGGTACAATTCTGAACAGTTAAAAATTTTACTCATCCCGTCATATGACAGGCTATATGTTAGTCCTTTTATCCTAATACAATAGGAATGTTTTATGTGAAGGTTATAAAACTGAGTAATTACTGATAATAATTAAATGTCAAGAATAGTTAATAATAGTTAATAGTTAAAACTTTCAAAGGAGTTTACAGTAATAACTTGATTTATGACAGCAATACTTTTAAGCGCATTTATTGTGAATGAAAAATTTATTATATTCATAAACCGAAAAATGTAAGATTAACAAATATATTTATCATTAATATTAATAATACTTTTACTTTGTACCCTGAATATGCCTAGTTTATAATTATATTTAAAATATATCTTTTGATTCTGTTTTTTACTTAAATTTCATCAATCAAGGATACAGAAATATTGCATAATCAGCCAAATTTTGCTCTGATATAAGTCACCTTAAAATTTAAAATCATTAATTACTTCAGTTCCTATATTAATTTTTGAGATTGTTTAAAAGTTTTCCCCAAAAGTAATTTTCCAAGCCATTCTTTTGCAATTTAAGACATTTTCACTCCATATAGCGTTGAAAAGAATATATGACTTCCCTAAATTCTGAACTGTGGGCAACATTTAGACAGGGTTTTGAAGAGAGTGAGCGCATCGCGCTTTAACCTAGAGTATCTCCGCAGCACAAAGAGTTGTTTGTTTAAAATATTATAGAGAATAATTTTAGAAAGTAAAGCTCTTCAGCAGTTTATTATTTATAGTAAACACAAGTAGTGTAATCTTCAAAGTGAAGCTTAGAGGAAATTTGCATTTAGAAATTTCACAGCTCTAATATGTGTATTTTGTATGCCGAGAAAGTTTTCGTTTAATTGGAAAGATTATCCTCATTAATGCAAGCATGAGTTTCTCAAATTTACAAAGTAATCCGTTTACTGCAAGAGTCCTCGTATTATTTTATGCAGTTTTAATATGAAAAAATAAGAATCAAGTACATTTTATTCAATTTAATTAAAAATTAAGTGAATCTGTTATAATAAATTCAACAGAAATTTCAATAAAATTACTTTAAACACAGTGTTCTATTAAATAATTCTCATTTGTATTAGTTTAATTATAATTCATTGCATTTATGTATAAACAACTGAATAAAATGATTCATTTGTTAATTAAAAATATACTTAAAATATTATTCAATTATAATTCACTTAATTAAAAATTAAGTGAATCTGTTGTAATAAATTCAACTGAAATTTCACTAAAATTACTTTAAACAGGGTGTTTTATTAAATAAATTGCATTTATATTAGTTTAATTATAATTCATTTTATATATGTATAAAAAAATGAATAAAATGATATAATTTTTGGAACAATTTAAATTATAAAATTAATTTAAAACGTAAAATAATCACATACATTTATGTATTACTTTATTTTAATTGTTAAAAATTTATCGGCACATATTTAGTGATGTCGATATTTATTAGCTCTCAAAATTTTGTTTAAAATTATGCTTTACGTCTACATAAAAGCTAATTTTGTAGCTATATTGTCCTTTCAGTTAAATCTATCGCTTTTGTCTCTTTAGATATCAATTAATATTATGCTTTTAGTTTCAAGTCATTAAATTATCTGGATGCTTGGTAGATTCAAGGATAATGCTTGGTAGATTCAAGGATAAATAACTTTTCATATGAACTGATTTTCTAAAATGCCCTGTAAAGTCGAAATATAGAAGATATGGTACAGATGCATTATACACTCCGTGTTTGTTTTCTCGCCAAACTTGGCGATTTTATGGGGCGATGACTGGGTTGCTGTATATGTCCTAACTTTGGTTGGAGAATATGGAAGCTCCGATATGTTCTTGCATCCTATTGGTGCACGTGATTTTTGACGTCATTACCCGGCACTATATGAAAATTTGCTGCTTTTAATGTTTTTAACTGTTCTTTTCGTTCCAGACGCGGAGTGGTAAGTTGTCACCTAGGTTAGGTAAGTAATTTAGTTATGGCGGGTGTTTCCAGAAATTTGTATCTTAGCTACTCTTTTGGTTTACATTTACATAATCAGGTTTTTTTTTTAATCATTTTCTGGGATTTAGGATTTAAGTTATGGTGGGTGTAGTTATTTCGGTCTAACTATTTTTATTCTAAATCAAACAAGATGCTTGTGTTTGCAACATTTTGTTTTTGTTATTATAATTTTCTGGGATTTAGTTAATTTAGTTATGACGGGTGAAGTTATTTCGGTTTTGAAATTGTTAAAAAGTATCAAAATATTCTAAACCAAACAAGATGCTTTGGTTCGGAATATTTTGTTTTTGTTCTTATCATTTTCTGGGATTTAGTTAATTTAGTTATGACGGGTGAAGTTATTTCAGTTTTGAAATTGTTAAAAAGTATCAATTATTTCGGTTTTGAAATTGTGTTTTTATTTGTTAAATGTGTTTTTATTTGTTAATAAAAAAAATGTTTTTATTTGTCATTGTTTATTTTGCATTTATTTTATTACAAGGGGGGTAAGGGGGGGAACCGTCTCACATGTTAGAATGTTCATAATATTAATGCTTATTAAAATGCTATATATTGTATTCATTCTGTTGACACATATCATAAATATTACTAATCCGTTATTTATTTTTTAAATAACGTAAAAATGATGATTATTATGCTAATTTTCTTTTAATAATGCTTTAAATTGTTAATCTCTTTTTCCTTTTAAAGTTTAGTTTTGTTAATGTTGTGTTTTCAAATATGACCGCCGCCATGTTCTTTTTTCTTTTTTTTTTTTGTGATCTTTCAGAAAACACGCACCGCAGCCATGTTTTTCTACTTGGCGACTTTTCAAATCCAGCGTTTTTCTGTTGGTCCTCAAAAAAAAAACATGGCGGACGGTACCGGCGTCTCTAATGCGTCTGTTCCGAAGATATCTGCAAATCAGTGTCTTAATTCAGATATTTATAACGTATTTTCTTTAAAGCCATATATGCTACTGATTATATAATGGGCAACGGACATTTTTTGAAGACTGGTTGTCTTTGATTTTTCATGAATGTAGCAGTAAAACCGAAAAAGGCCTGGTCAAACATCGAGCTGGCCCCCAACGGTAACATCTATGAAAAAAAAACCCTCAAAAACGATGGTAACAACCCTGACTGGACTCACATCGAAATCGCCCAAAACACAGCCAGGAAGGGGGTAGCCAGACTCCAAGGAAACCTCGTGCTTTCAACAAGACACAAAACTTCCTCGACTCTGACCAATGATAAGCCAAGAGGAAGAGAACGAAAAGACCAATTGGAAGAGAGCACAACCAATGAAGGTGATAATTAGCCAGGGGCGATGTGATGGGGAATTTGGCAATACCCCACAACGTGATTTTTTCAAAAGAGTCGGCTGACGGAAGTTGCTGAATTTGCTGATTCTGTGCACAAAGTCAGAATTCAAGCCAATGAAAGGAAATAATGACAAAAAGGTTTGAGTATAGCGGATACAGGTGGACAGAATTGGGAGTTTGGTCCCAAATATAATCCAAGACCCAGGGTGGCTCTATTTGAAGAGAATGGCTGTAGCTGCACCTGCAAGGGACAATATGCAAAAAAAAGGACATAAAATGTATTAGTGAATCTAACCCACAAGTGAAATATGTAATGTAGTGACATGAAAAAAATCTTCATTACAATGTATATCCAATAATCATTGCTTGTCAACTTGACCAATATTCGTGTTCCAGGTTTTGTATATTAGCAAAGAAAGTAGAAATGAAAATATTTTAATATCTAAAATTTTACTAATTATGATATAATTTAAATGTTTAAAATATTTTTACATAATTTTTAATACACCCTATTTACATTGCAAAAAATTAATATATAAAGCTTATAAGATTAAACAAAACAAAATATAGAATTTAATAGTGCGCTAGAAATCAGTTATATGTTACAAAAATAGAAAATCTCTCAATATATAACCATTTACTTAAAAATAGTCCGTACATTTAAGTAATAAAATAAAAATAATTTGTTACTTCTTAATGTAAAGCAATAAAAACCTAACACTAAAAAAAATCAAGCTTTATACCTTCTGAAATCTAAACTGCACATTTGAGGATAAAATGAGAAGCGTACTTGAAAATATATTTTCTAAAGTTGGGGTTGGAGGAATATGTATGAAGTTTATCTTTCAAATCATATTGCATAAAATATGGAAAACCGGCTATATTTCATGATTATTCAGTCTTATAGGTTATCCATTCTTCAAAGAGTAAATAAATTCGAAATCTATTTTTTTTGGATTTCTGATATTAATATTTTCCTTTATCACTTAAAAATCTCTTCCATTATAATGAGTGTATTTAGGTAAAGAATGATAGGCAGAAATTTAAATAACAGAAAAATATAAAGCAATTAATATAATCATTGCATTGTCCTAATAAAACTTATATATTGCTTAACAGAATAATTTTACTAGAATTCATTGAAATGCCACTGATTTGTGAACAGTTTCTAAAATTTTAATAATTGCTCCCGCATGCTGATAGTTTATTATAAAAAAATATGTTTCAGATAATTTGCAATTGTATTTTCAAATAACAAAAGAAACTATGGCTTTGAAATATGATATATATGTATATATATATATATATATATATATATATATATATATATATTATATATATATATATATATATATATATATATATATATATATATATATATATAGTATATATATATATATATATATATATATATATATATATATATATATATTTATATATTATATATATATATATATATATATATATATATATATATATAATATATGTGTGTGTGTATATATATATATATATATATATATATATATATATATATGATAATATAATAGGAAAACTAAAACAATAAAGTACAATATCCTGCTGCCTAGTGTCACAAGAGTGTGCTACCTAGTGGCGATGAAAAGGAAGGTATCAGTCACGTATCTCATAGTTTGAGGTTTCCATGATCAATTATGTTCCCTGCAGAAAATAATTCTATCCGTCAGCTACCACTTTAAAAGAGGAAAGATGATTGGATCTTACCTCGCTGGAGCGTCCATTTCCTGAACAGTCAAATTTGTATCTGTTTAAAGAACCAAGGAGGTGTTATGGGTACACACACTGTGGCAGTTTTGTGTGTGGGCAATGTTAGCCCACACACAAAACTGGGGTGTCTTCCGTGAAGAACAACAGTGAAGAAAAATAAAGTTTAAGGACCATGACAGACGGGTGTTTAAGAGTATAGTCTTCCGAAATCTCAGGACTACACTGCAGCAAGAAGTTCCGTTTATATGTATATATATATATATATATATATATATATATATATATATATATATATATATATATATATATATATATATATATATATATATATGTATGTATATATATAAATGTAATATATATGTATGTATAAATATAATCTAAATGTAATGTAATTAACAACAAATATTTTAATAAAGTATATGTCTTGTTATTCTATTACAAATAATAAATTTCATATACATGCAGTGATTATTGAGATCATATAATTATTGTTCATTTGTTAAGAAGTGAATTCCGTCAATAGCATCGTGAGACTTGCTGATCACTTTAAGAAATATTCTTAAAAATTCTCCTACTCCAAACCAGACGGACTCCACTCTGGTGCAAAAAAGCAATAGTTACAAAACTCTTTTGAGCAAGCTCTATTGTAACATGAACTAATACCCCTTAATAGGAGGTGTATCACACAGTTAAAGTCGGAACAGGTATCATCTCGGAAAACAAGGTATCGTCTTCGGAACTGGTTGCTATTAATTAACGAGGATGAACTGAGGACCTCTCGAGGATAATTCTAAATACTTCGGAGTTCTCAATTAACTCTTACTTCCTGGAAAGTTTAGTTGTAAAGACTGTAAGTTTGTATTGTAAAGGGACTTCTTCGGCCACTCTTGATGACTCTTTGATTTGGGTTCCACTATGTAAACTCGGTCAAACAAAAAGGGGTCCTGAATCAAAAACTAAAGTCTTTTTATTGCGGACACCTGCCCCCTTTAAAGTTTTTTCAAACTTTTAAGACACTACAGGTGAAATGAGATGATTACGGCATCTAGAAAATATATTGTTTTAGTTTTCAAATCACCTACTCGAAAATAGATCATAGCAGGGATCTCAATAATCTACTGTTTCCTTTAAATGATAGTAATTTTCTCTAACTGATCTTATACTGCATCTATTTTAAGTATTTATAAAAAAGCTTCTCCTCCTAATTATGTTGAAGCTTGAAACATTTTAAAATTTCATACCGGATTATTTGCATGAACATGAGCAATTGACCAAGAAATAATTTCAGCCATGCGATGTCAAAATTTCAGTAAAAGTTTCAGTCTTATAAAAATGAAAAAAACTTAAAAATAGATGACAGACTACAAGTTTTTTCAATGAATATATTATATAAGGCCAAGTCAGTTGAATATAATATTTATTTTTCAAGTGGTTTTGAGTTATACATTATTTAAAATAATTTATTTCCTTTTTCAAGATAGCGCATAAAATTTAGTGAAACATAACTGCTGTATTTTTATATAACTACCTCTGCATACATGATAATTTATCTAAGCAGAACAACCATTAAGATCTAACATCAATATTCTATAGAATTTGTATCCTTATATATGAATTTTGAAAACTTTCTTATTTGGATGATTATAAAGTTGAATTTAATATTAAGCAATATCGTTGGTGTGAAAATAGAATTTACTTTATTTCCGAGAAAGTATTAAATTAAAACATTTGTTGTGTACTCATGAGATAATATATGTACTAGATTTTATCATTAATACATACCAATATAGCTTTTATTCTCATAATTTTGATTCTTTATAACAAAGTACGTAGTGTTTATATTAGAGAGAAAATTACACATGGAAAATATAATTTTATGCATTTTATTAAAACATGACAAAACATTTATGAGGTTGATTACATTCTTAATATTATATCTCAAATATGCTGAATCAATTGAAAACTTTGCTATAAATAATAGAAAATTTAACATTGAATGTTGGAGTTTATAAATACACATATGCTTGTTATAAAATCCTCACAAAAACATTTCGATGTAAAATATTTGACAATTATACAGCTTTACATATTATTTTAAACAGTGCAATTTGATATAATTTGTTTATATCAGGCATTTAACATCAAAAATATACTCTTACACATCTTGAAATCTAAAATACCTTTTAATATTTCTAAAATTTGTAATTCAAATGCAGGTTAAAAAACTATATACTACTGCCTTGCAAGACTGAAGAAATACTGTAAACCTGAAATAAATATAATTAAGGTCGATATAAAATAGTGGGAAAAAATAGAATAGAGTATTTAATATATGCAGAAATATAGAGGGTATGCAATTTTCCACCACAGTAGCAGTTAATAAGAAATAAAACTCAAAAATAAAACGGTCTTACACATATACTTAATTTAATATGTAATTGACTGCAGAGAATTTAAACAATTCCTTATGTTTTCTTTTTCTCTTATATAAGTTTAGATTTTTCTATTATTTTTCCGAAACGGACACCCAGAAACATATTAACACTAAGTAGATTTGTTTTGAATTTTCAAAATTACTATAAAAAACATTAATTAAATGTTATACGAATTTCAGTGGATTTTCTATAAAATACAAGATGGAATTTTTGCACGTAACATTAATTTAGATGTGTAATTTTCCAAGGGAAGTTTTCATTTTATCATAGAAATGAGGAAGGTGCTTTATATAAATACTTAAGCCTTATTTAGTTAAGTCACGAAGTTGCCATTACATTCCTACTTGTGTTGGAGAAAGATGAAGTGATGAAACAAATTACATTTCTCTACACGGTATTCCCTATGGATTAAGAATGCAATGCAGGACTTATTTGCTTGTATAAGATAGTGATTTAAAGAGGAATTGCCTTTGCTATCCCTTGATTGAATTTAACACTAAAGCAGTTTATTGGTAACGAAATTTTACTATTTTATTCTAAATTCAGTTATAAATGTTTCTTTGTCTTAGTATTTTAATTTAATTCTGATTACACATTGATTACATAAATTCATTTTTTAAATCCTCTGCCTTATTACTCTGCATTAGGTGCTGTGACATAACTATACTATATTGTATAGAAAAAGTCAGATGGTAGAACAACAACAAATCTACATTCTTATTAACTGCTTATTCATTTTGTACATTAAGCAAAAAATCAGCGAATTAATGCTTAATGTGAATTTTGAAGTAATAAATGAAGGACACTTACTAGTACGCTTTCTGTGTGTGTATATATATATATATATATATATATATATATATATATATATATATATATATATATATATATATATATATATATATATATATATATATATATATATATATATATATATATATATATATATATATATATATATATATATATATATATATATATATATATATACTATATATATTAAATATATATATATATATATTATATATATATATATATATATATATATATATTATATTATATAATATATATATATATATTTATATATATATATATATATATATATATATATATATATATATATATATATATATATATATATATATATATATATATATATATATATATATATATATATATATATATATATATATATATATATATATGTATATATATATATATATATATATATATATATATATTTTAAATGGGTATAAAATTATTTTAAATAATATCTAGTATTATAAAGATATCTTATCAATTAAAACCAGTTATATAAAATACCGTTTTTTATTTGACCATTTAAATAATCGAGTTTGAAATAAAATAATTTTATATAAAAGATTTAAGATTATATTTTATTGTATAAATAAATTAAAATTAAGATAATCTTTGACATTTAAATCACGAGTTTAAAATTAGTAAAGTATTTAATGTTTTACTTTAAGTATTGTTTTTAAATTTTGTATCACTAAGAGTACTCAATTTTCTTTTAAACTGTTTGCCCGTATGACGTACGGG
>CM063504.1:160731129-160736129 GCA_032207245.1 Pardosa pseudoannulata | reverse complement strand
GTTTTGGAGTACTACGGTCTACTTTTTTGCAACACGAGGGCTAATGAGACCGGGACCTACAGTTTTAAGCCGATTCCAAACGGCTACGAACATCCATGCCACAGTGGGATTCGAACCCACGAACTCTGGTACCGAAGGCCAGCACCCTAACCAATCGACCATCGTTCGGCGTAAACACTTTTGAACATTTGCTGTGATGTAATCCTCATCTGCAGTAAAAATCATATTAACACAGCTGTAGATATCATTTTTTTTTTCTCCTAGGCTACACTCGTGATCACAGCACTCTAGCGGTCGCAGTTTGCATTTTCAGACACAAGTTCCTATGTAAATATTTTTCATCGTGATATGACAGACCAGCATGTTAAGTTTGTAAACGACCTTTTCGGATACCCTGTATAAATCTAGGAGATAGCGGACAATAAATACAGGGTTCTTTCAAAATAAATCACTGCATTTCTATATATTAAAATTCTATACATTAAAAGTTCTAAACATTAAAACATGAACAATCTGTAACCAAAGAAAAATATAGGATTTTTATATTTTGATCAAAGGATGACAATTGTACGTTTTTAGTGAAGCTATTTCATGACAGCTGTTTCAGAAAGGTTTTAGTGACTAAAACATTGTTTCCACTGAGCAAAACGTTTCGCGTGTTCTGTCATTTATGTGGTATAGGTGTATAATAATTGTTAAGCCTGTATTTTGAAAAAGTAATCCACCATTTTAATTCACTGGCTTTATTCACCATCACTTAAACTTCGTTTTCCAACAAGACTAGGCAACCAGGAGCTTCTTCATTTCGTTACCTCTTTCGCGATCAACGTCTTGGCTATTTCGCGACTCAGCTATTTCACTCTTATTATTCCAGCTTCGCCTCCACGTGATGATCTCCAGCTGATATTGAGGGACTAGTGTCGCGTATGCGTAATATCGGAAATCGGAAAGCTTTGTTTTGATTTTTAAATGCTAATTTTTTTTTACTAGATGGCATTAAACGGCAACTGTTTTCACAACGATCCTCAAGAGGTAAACTTGAAATAACTTTCAGTTGGATCGATCACAGTGGGTCAGATAACTTTATGACACTCAGATGAATTCGTATGTCACTTGATATGACCCATACTATTTATTACTTTGAGGTTTGTACAATATAATGTATATATATTATGTTTACGCGCAAATTTATGTGATCTTAAACATTGGATGTTTGCTCTGGTAAAATCGTACCAAATAGTGTCATTTTATAACGTATGTAGCAGAAATACCCCAACCATATTATTATTATATTTTGTATAATTGAAGAAATTTGCACAAAACACTTGTAATAGTGTAACACAATTTTCGTTTTTATTAATGTATCACTCATTACTCTATGTAGTTTATTTACGAAAATATAACATATTGGAATATAAGGATTTAATTTAAACAAATCAATTTTTGAAAATTCAACTCTTCACTAATAAAAGTTGTCAAATGTATACAATTGTAAAGCTATTTAATCCTCAGTTTACTTTAAAATTAAAATATTTCATAAACCTACTACTAGGATTTTGTATAAAATAATTTAATATAAAACATTTTTATTCATATCAGCAAAATAATGCATATTTTTATAGGCATTTGTGCAAACATCATTTCCAAGAAAAATAATTTCTCAACATGTACTTCCAAAAATACTCGAGTAGAATTCCCCGAAATCGTCTGAATGCCATAGAAAAATTTATTATTTCTATTGACATAACTCTTTCTATCAACTCAAGATTTGGTTTTTGAAATTTTAACCTATATATAGGTTACTACATAAGAGTGATCACAATAGAATATCCTCCTGAGAGAAACCAAATATCACTCTTAAACTTACGTAGAAATTGAGGTCAAAGTATTCAAAAGTTTTGAAATGTATAATTACAACTCTAAAAATTACAATAAATAAGTATTAACAATTTAGAATGCAATTTTATTACACATTTCCATTATTTGGCTATGCTTTAAGAGTAGTTATGCATTTAAGATATGAGAGAATATATCCTTACAATAATAATATTTTAATTTCATATTGTACCAAACTATTAGCATGCCGCAATTTATAACAAACACTATTAATTAACAATGTAAATATATATTATATAAAATAAACGCTATAAATTCATTTTGCTACAAATTACTATATGAGGGTTTATGATGCTTCTAATGAATCATTACATATTACACGTAGTACTGTTATACGTATATTATACGTATACAACTCTTTACCTAGAAGATATTCTATCCTAAAGTTTATTTCAATAACATCTTTGAATAAACTGAATTAATTAATAAATATATATATTAACATAGAATATATTAATACAGAATACATAAATTAGTCACCTCTTTGATCCTTCTGTAACTGAATATGTTTTAGCCATTTGGCAGAAAAGTCGACATCAAAATTTGTTGAGTAATAAAATAACGTTTGAGGAAGCATTCTTGGATGACTATAGTCAGTGTCAGTGTAGGATGAACGGTGATTGATAATAAATTTTATTGTGTATTTTTCTTCATAAACACTCAACTTTATAGTATCATAGTTGAGTAACAAAGTATCGTGTAGCGATATGTTTACTTTTTACACAAATACAGATAATTATTCAAGATTCCATTCTATTAGCTGCATTTAATCCAATGTTCTTCATTTTTAACATTTGTATTTAGGATAGAATTTTTGGAATTAGTATTTTGAAAAAATGATCTATGGTGATATTTCTTCATTTTTAAAGGTTCTATCAAACACAAAACGACGTATTTGGTGAAAGTAAATTTTTGAGGGCGATTCTCACCTTTAGATATGAAGAACCATTAAACATGCATTTTTTTAAATCCCAGAATTTACTGTGAAGCAGTTATACATCAATATTGGTAATGAGCCAAGAGCAGATATTTGGCATTTTCTCCAATATAAAGTTATAAAGAAATGACTCAAGTAAAGGAAAAGCAATTATTTTCTTTTCAAATTAATATATATTATCAAAATGTTGGAAAGGGTAATTTGGACTTCAATATTGTGTACTGCCACTACAACATACTTTTCAGCTGTTCTTCATTAGCCCTCGTGTTGCAAAAAGTAGACCGTAGAACTCCAAACCAAACCAAACCAGCTGTTCTACTGCTATTAGTAACACCCTTCTTAAAGTGCCTCTAACCTTGTAAGTGAGTCATTTGACCTTGAGGTATTATTATGTTCACATATGAGCAATGAAAAGAAAACTATAAAATTATATCTTTTTTCAGGATACGTTAATTTTCCAAAATTAGTACTTCATAACAATTGGGTTATTTCGTGGTTTTAGGTATAAGTACTAAAAAATCTAATAGGTAATTACAGTAGTATATTTTCAAGTATTGATATTAGCACAAAATTAGGAACAGTCAAGAATTATTTTTCTATTCATTTCGTAATTTTTAGTGAAAATCAGAAACAAAAGTCAGTTTGGGTGAAATAGATCCATCATGTGGTGCTAGTATTAAAATTTTCAAAACATGTTTCTTCAAATCTTTGTAATTAAAAAAATGTCTTTTTCGCAATAATAAAGATGATAATAGATTAATAATGCACTTGTTTAAGTAAATTTCTTCAACTTTTTTCTATTCAACTGGTATAGATATAAAATAGTATACATTAAATAAAAAATATTAAATCCATTATAAAGATAGATTTTAACGCATGTATAATAGCATCTGACATTTTATGTTCATTTAAAGTAAAATATATATTTTCATTTATAAATTGAAATAAGTAAAAATAATATGAATTAATTTTTGTTAAATAAATTTTTGCTCTTGTTAATAGAATTCAGATTCCTAAAATATGAAAAAATAGTTTACAAGCATATATTTAATAAAATAAAATCCCTTCTTATTTTCAATTTTCTCAATATATTTTGCAGGTTATAAACATACATTTTTCTTTTTGTGGTTATGTATTATGTTTTCCCAAATTATACTGCTTGAAATAAAATCACCACATATACTTTATAATATTATATTAAAATTAAAGTTGTATAAAAGATTTTGTTATTACATCCTTGGCCTATATCTGCCAATTCACCGAGCTATAATAAGCAAGAAAGTCGGTCGCATTCAGTGCAATTCGATTGTTTAGCCGTGTACCCGAATTGGCGCAAAATGTATACATTTCATTACAGATATATTTCAGTGCAACTAAAGGAATTGTGAAATTTTAAACATTATTTAGGTACAAATATTAATTTTAAGATGTTGAGGTGTAATCATAATCAATTAATCTTCCTGCATATTTACTTATAGGAAACATAATATCACTGTCCTCACTATCATATTGAACAGTATCTATCGAATCAGAATCGGCAATAGAGCTACAATTCTCTCCACTATCATCAACATTAGATTTTCTTCTTCTTGGCATAATGGGTATATTAGTTTTTTAATCCTTTATATGAAGTTATATTCGAAACGTGTGAACGTAACGAAGATTTACTTGTAACTAAACTAACATATTTTCCAGTTACCCCAGAAAAAACTGAAAAAAAATACTAACGTCACAATCAATGGAAAATAAAATCGATGTGGAAATATTCAATGTGGAATAATTCTAATCGCTTGTTCTAATAATAATACGCAGCACCTTATGCACAAATTCCTCACCAACTGTCAGACTCGTGGCTTTTGTTTATGACAAAATGCTTTAACACAAGTCACACTCGTGATTTTCGCTTAAGACATAAACTGTTAACCACGAGTCACATTCTTGGTTTTCGCTTATGACACACACTCTTCACCACGAGTCACACTCATTATAGGTCAAAGGTTCGATAGAGGATATATTTAGTTTTCTACTTAATAATACTGTAATAACAAAATCAAAATAAGCTGTTATAATACAGATCTTGCTTTCAAATTCTACTCTTCCCCTGAAGAAACAATATCAATAAAAAAAGACAGTTTTCTTATACAGTTTTGAGAGAAATAACTTCCAA
>CM063504.1:160723629-160726129 GCA_032207245.1 Pardosa pseudoannulata | reverse complement strand
AACTCCATGGAAATATGGACAGGTTAATTAGTAGATTAATAATTAAAACATAATGCTCTATAAATACTAAACTTTTTTTGAAATTTTACGGATTGATAATGATATGCATTAAAATTTTATTTTTTTATTATTTATATATATATATATATATATATATATATATGTGTGTGTGTGTGTGTGTGTGTGTGTGTGTGTATCTAAGTATATATGTGTGTGTGTGTCTCACATTTTAAAATGAAAAACTTTAAAACTGTTAAGTATTTCAAAATATATAGTTTTTACTATGAAATAAAATATTGTGTTACTAGTATTTAAATAATAGGGATTTTCAGAACAACGTAATGTATTTACAGTAACGTAAGTAATGGTATAAAATAATTAATGTTATATAATATCATTAAATAATTTGCAGTTTTCAAAACTGACCCTGCTTGTAAGTAGATTTCTATATATCCTACGTTTATAAATTTTATATTCTATTAAAATTATATATTTCTTCAAATAGCAATATAAATCCACTTTTATAAAGATAATTTTACAGATTAAATAGGAAATACAATTTTTTTAAGAAGAAGAAGAAAGTAATTCGGCATGCAATAAAAAGAAAACTCTTGTTTTATTTGAAGCATTACAGTACTTCATCTGAAAAAATACTAAAAAAAAAAGGAGCTATACAGCTGAAAGACGTTTGCCAACTTCTAGGAAGATGCGTGTCAGTAGCTAGATATGAACACTCGATATTTTTAAAAAATAACTCTAAGAACATAATAATTATAAAGACATGAGCAAAATGTGTCAAATTTTTTTTATAGATTTTTATTATTAGCTATAAAGCATATTTCTAGTTTTGTTTCCTCTATTTACTTTTATTTGCTTCTTTAATTTACATAAAGAGATAGAAATTATTGCAAAAATTTACTCTAAATAATATAGTTTTAATTATAACGATGCATTTTTCTTTTTAGATTTTATATGAATTATATCATAAGACATATTCAAATTAAGTATGTTATGTAGTATTTATATTCAGTAACATTTTGAGTATTTTGAATAAACTATTATAAAGCTTTTACGTAAAAATTTATTTTAATATCCTACGTTTACTTTCAAAATATATTTATTATTAATTTTTAATTGCAACTTTTTTAAGAACCATGAAATACAGGGAAAATAAAACATCATATTAGCAAATAAAAGATGAGTAATCTAATTCATCTAGATTACACTGTACATATAAGTAAGAAGTTAATGATAATACAATATTTTTAATTCTATTATCAGGTGCACTTGCAGGATAGGCCTTAATTAGAGCGTTCATCAATCATTTTACCTTGGAAAAACAAATAGGTTCTTAATCATCTTAAACAATGATAAACGAGTATAATTTAACTTCAATGCACAGATAAAACAAAATATTTTAACTTAGAGCAGGGTAATTTTTTGTGCTTTCTAAACCTAGGCGTGTGTCATTGTTATAGTGTGAACCTATTTTTCCGAAAGATTAGACTTTTGTGTTATGACATATAGTTGTTCATTAATTATCCTTCATGTTGTTGTGTGAGTCTTTTACTAATATAATGAAAATGTCGGACAAGATATGTGACATTTTTGAGGAGAAATAAAGTAATTTTTCATCTTAAGGAAGTAATGTATTAAATTATATATATCATGAGCTTCAGATTTTATTAAGTGCAAAGAAATTTATATTATGCGTAACATAATTTTTAGAGTTTAGTTTGAAAATATAAAAAGACCAAGACGAAAAAAGTCATATATACCCTTCACAAATCTGATACCGTCAACCTGATAATAAACTTTATGATTAATGATTGAAGAAAACAATTGATATAGAACAGATTAGTTGTTAAAAATATATTACTCAATTATTTCTTTAGATTCAGCGATTGTTTAACATTATGTGAAAAAAAAATCATTTTACAAAATTAAAAAGGAATATAAGTCCTTTAAAGGAATTAAAGCAGAAAATCATAAAAATTAACAACCTGTACCACATTCAAGTTCCTTATATCTTAATATATAATTCATCAAGAATAAATGCAAAAAATCATATTCTTTAAACAAAGTGTAAAAACTCTCTCTCTCTCTCTCTCTCACACACACAACACACACACACACACAAACACACACACACACACACACACACACACATATATATATATATATATATATATATATATATATATATATATATAATAAATATATATATATATATAAATTATATATTTATAAATAATATTATATATATATATAATATAGTATATATATATACTATATATATATATATATATATATATATATATATATATATATATATATATATATACACTGAATGCCAAAGAAAATTCGTATAGGCATATGCAAATATAGGGACAAGGAACGAACCAGAACAAGGCGCTGATGTTGGCAACGTAACAAGTGTCTGGCACAGATTTTACATCGGTTACTTCTGCTACAGTGGCAGGTTATCAAGGTTTAAGTA
>CM063504.1:160691129-160718629 GCA_032207245.1 Pardosa pseudoannulata | reverse complement strand
TTATAATTTATCTGGTTAAATCCGATTAGTAACATCTCCAAACTTCAACAAATCACATCTAATTCAATAAAACATGGAAAAATCTCCGCTGTCCTAATCCATCACCAGACGAATGTAAGTAGGTCAGGTAAAGCGACTGGTGATTCCTCCTCTTGCTTTTAAATTCCTTATGTCGATCAAGTTCTCCGGAAATTAATTCTCCGCATACAAGTGGCCGCTTCTTGTTCGTAAATCATACTTTGACGAATACGTACTATTCCGAACATGTGATATGACTTTAAAGAGGAAGTGTAGTGTTAAACAGTCAATCACTAATGGCTAATGTAGGTATGATTTATGAAATTAATAGCGGACTATTATTTGGATTGGGGCCTGAAATGCAGCCAGATTCGCCGTTATTCGTAATTCTGGCAGATATTCAATTCGTAGTGAAAATGATACAGTTTATAACTCTTAATAAATAAAATTTTAACTGCAATAAATGGGTACCATCTATAAAATTCATTTGCAATTTATCGTTAGTCTACATTATGCTACTAATAATTTTGGGGGGAATCTCTGAATCACAGAATATTGCATCTATTTCTTGGAATCATTTATTAATAATCATCTCAATATGTGATTAGAAATGCATAAAAGTAATTAAATTCTGAAAGTATAAGTATAAAATTAATATTGAATTCTAATGATTTCATATAGTTAAAATGATACATTTATGAAATCTAACTAATAAAATTTTATATAAAAACATTTTTTAGTAAATCGTTATTACATTATGTAAAATAAATTGAATCTCTATCAAAATATTTTTATTTTAATCATTTATTAATAAAATTCAATATGTATTAGAAATGCATAAAAAGTAATAAATTCTGAAAGATAAATAATTAACTTTTTGTTACATCTTAATATAAAATTCAAAATAATTGAATTTGTGTATTAATATAATGTTTTAGAAACAATTACATCGTTAGCAATTTAATATAAGACAATTAATTATAAAGTTTATAAGATTATCAATGAAAAATTAATCAATATTCAAAAATTCAGATAAATATTTTACATTGTATAGATATAATACCTTAGACAGAATTAAATTATTAAATAAATTTAGATATTGGTTTTTTGTAAATAATATGTTTTTCTCATTCACAAGATAAATTATTTTGAAATTCGCAAAGAATTTGAGAAGACAGAATTATATCTTAAAGTAAATATATATCTTTTTATTGGTAAATTTGCTGTATAATAATGAAATTATAATATAATCGCAAGAATTTTAAAATTTATATCACAATATAAATTCTTTATTAATAACGGCATAATATGTATCAAAAAATTATAAAATATATATAAATATAAATATATTATAACATTTTAAAAAATTATTTATTAACTTATAAATAGTTATTATTGTAGATTCTTTTAATTATAGATCTGTCTTTTAGATTAGATTTGTCTTTTTGTAAATTTTGCAAACTATGCATATTTTAAACTTTATTTAATTATTTAATTTGCATATCAGTTAAGAAACATATAACATTATTTATCTTATAATTTACTTAGATGCTATATTTAATGGCTTTTTATTGAATAAATAGATTTAAAGCGTCAGAAAACATTTAAATTACCAAATATATCATTTTTTTGATAGTAAAAATAAAGGGTTAGATACAGTGTGTCATAATATGTGGAAAGCATAATTTAAAGTATAATAAAAGAGCTAATAATGGTTGTTTAATTTTGTAATTTATTGGTTTTTAATAAAGCATCATTACATACACCAGTCCAGACAAGGGCTTTAAAAAATATACTATCAGAAGAGACTACTGAAGTAAAAGGTTATTTAACACACTTAAATCCAAACAGAGCTTTTAAAAATGTACTATTCGTGTGATTATCAGATAAAATTTTCATATTTTGCAATCATCTAAATTATATCAGATACATACAATTTATTTTACATCATTTCTGTTTTATAAGCACAAAGCTAATAAATATTAAAAGCATAAATGACGTTACCTATAAATGAATTGTTTTTTAAGTACAATTCAACCAATATTGTTTCTGAAATTTTCCCAGTCTGTTGTTTCTAATCTCTTTATTACAGGAATTCAATCTTAATGATTTATGAGAATCAAAATTTAATCTCCAAATTTAAAACACTATTAGATTCTGGGAAATAAAGTTTAACCTACCATCTCACTTTTATGAGCTTTATTCTTTAATTAATGACAGAAATAATCTAGATAAACTTTACTACTTCCTATTCTACTTATTTTTAATAGAAATGTAAAACAAGGGAATGATCATTACGTACTTTACCAGGATTTCACAATGCATCTATTTCTGTTGAAATCATTTAGCTTAAATTACTCAAACATTTATTCAACTATCTGTATAAAGGGAAAAACTAGAATAAATAAAATGCCTTAGTGAATGATAGAATATGAACATTTCAAAATTTAGAGATCCGATTAAAGCAAAGACCATGAAGTCTATTGCCGAGTTAGAACACGTATGACTGTGAAACCATCCAGTAAAATTTCTTTTCCCACCTGACCACTATGGTGGGCTATAGTGGGAAGGTAATTTTAAACCATTTTCACAGGTGTTAGTGCATGTAAAAAATTATCAGTTTAAAGTCTAACACCAGAATAAATAAAATTCCTTAGTAAATAATAGGAAAAGGAGATTTCAAAAGCTAGAGGTTCAATTAAAGAAAAGACCATGAAATCTACTGCAGACTTAGAATACGTGTGATTGTGAAACCTTCCAGTAAAGTTTCTTTTTTTCCACCAGAACACTATTATGAATTGTAGTGGGCAGTCAGGTAATTTTCATCCTTTTCACAGGTGGTAGTACATGTAACAAAATACCGTATATAGATGTGGTCTATTTACTTACTTGCCTTACTTTCCTCTAAATTTTTTTTTGTAACTTGAAATTTTGACGGATTACTTTTACAATCTGATGACGCTTTAAAACACATACATCAATTTTTAATGCTGCTAAAATTTCAAAACTCATATATTTAAGAACAAGCTGCTGGCTATAATTAGCAATTCAAATTCGTCGATAATTTTTTTTAATTGCTGTCCAGATTATATTGTAGGTTGATTAATGTTCTCCTACTTTGTACTCGATTTTGTAGTATGGCCTTGAAATATTTGTGCTGTTCCCTCACAATGAGTAATGGTAAGTTCAGTTCTGGGGCTTTCATAATAAAATATCCGGAAAAATCTGGGGTTCTCTGACGAATGATTTCTTTTATAAGCAATAAGCAAATTTAACGAAAAACTTAAAGTGAACAATTTTAGTATAATTGATTCATTTCCGCTTTGAACTCAATAACACTGTATTTAAGATGAAATGTGCAATAGTACTTTGGGAAGTTTGTTTAACTAATATTATCTACTTATTGAACTATCATTTTTTGAAAAACAGCTATTTATAATAATAAAATTTCTTGGTGTCTAAACGAAATTCTATATATATTTATTTGTAAAATCTCTCCTAGAACTAAGAAATATTTTCTATGTAAAAAACATAAATTTGGTTAAAAGTCACAAGAAATTTTCAAATTCTCTACAAAAACAAGTAAATAAAGTAAAAAATCTAAACAGGCTTCGGTGTCCAATCGACAGCGACAGACGTTCTAGTTTTAAAAAAGACAATACACTGAAAATTAAAAAAAGAAAACATGTAACATATTCTTTATAGATAAATGATGATATAATATAATTCTAAGCTCTATGTTGTGTTATAGAAAATATAGAGTTTTATCTTTGTATATTATGCATGCATATATTACTGTATTTTTAATTCCTCATTTAAATTGACAAATTGCTAAGTATGCACAATAATACGTGGATGACAGATATAAGTTAAACCCTATTTTCCTTAAGTTTAAAGCTTTATTTGCTTTTTACATAATTTTTGTGGAGAATAAACAACTTTTAATAATTATTAACTAAAATTAATACTTTAAAATATACTTCTTTTTTAATTAATCTAATATATTGGAAATTAAAAAGAGAAAAGATTTAACACATTCTGTATGGGTAAATCATGATATATTATAATTTCTAAGCTCCATATTGTGTTATAGAAAATATTGATTGTTATAGAGTTGTAACTATATATATTTAGCATGTATATATTTTTGAATTTTTAATTTATTTTGCAGGAACAAATTTCTAAGTATGCACAATAATACGTGAATGACAAAAATAAGTTAAACGCTGTGATCCTGAAATGTAAAGCTTTATTTGCTTTTTACATAATTTTTGAGTAGAATAAATCTTGAATAATTATTAACTAAAATTAACACTTTGTAATGTAATCCTTTTTTATTAATCCATCCATTAAAATAATAAATAAATTTCTAGAATAAGAAACATTATTACAAAAAAGTAAAAGCTTAGCGATATAATTTAGAAACGAATACAAATTATGCCTTTGAAAGCGACAAATGTATAGTTATTTTTTATTTATATCATACATTAACTTTGCATCCACTTCTATATCCAATATTGGTTTATAAAATGTACAGTTAAAATGTGTAATCCATGGCAAATATTTCGGCTAGATTTCTATGATCTACACTTATAAAAATACTAAAATTACAGTAGAATGTAAAATATCTATTTTTTTAAATATACCTATTTTAGAATACAATTTTTCGAAAATTAATTCCTGTATAACTGCTTCCATTAGCAAGCTTCGCTGAGTTTTATATTGTTTTTTTCCTCATAAAGATGACTATCCACTTTTATTCTTTTATTTAATGAAGAGTTTTTGAATCACATTCCTCTCGTGTTTTTCAAAATATAAAATCTCTTAGAAATGAAACAGTCTATAGTTGCATATAATAAAAAGAAAATTATTTTACATTTTACATTAAATTTCTATTTTTCATAAGTGTAGTACTATATAAATATACTTTAAAAAGTAAAAGATTTGCAATAATATCCTAGTTATCAATGCTAGTTAAATTCTGTTCTGGATGTAAGTTTTATTAAAATACAAAGTACCAAAATTTACTCATCATTCTGAAAAGTGTATTAATATGGATTTAGGATATTTTACGTTTTTTTATGGTCTTAGTACTTTTTTAGTAGATTCATTTTTTCTTGATATCTATCTACGCAGTTTAATAGCAATTTTTTTGTCTTATTCATATTCAAGGGAATTTCGTATTCTATTGACATAAACATGTCACAAAACTATAGTTAAAATAATATAGTCAATATAGTTAAAAATTCGATAATATGTAACAAACTAAAACAATTGTAGTTTTCCAGGATATATTTTATTCATTGTAGTAAAATTAGTTAGGCTTATACTATGTATCACTAATTAATAGAGCTGCATGTATATATATATATATATATATATATATATATATATATATATATATATATATATATAACCTATTTTAATATTTTTAAAAACTCAAGTAGATCTGGTAGATCTGATATTAAGCAAAGTGCAAAAAGTTTTAAAAAATCACTTTCCAATCTTCGTAGACTTGAAAGTAATGAATAAATATTAATATAAAATATAATTATGATTCTAATCGATTTAAATACATATGAAATATAATCATTTTCTATTTATTTAGATAGCATATCAAAGATTACAACACATATATATGCATATGTTGATTTTTTTCTTTATAACTGAGCTTTGGGATTCACTATGTTTTCAAATTGAAATCAAATACTGCTTTCATCTGCAATAACAATATTTGTTCAAATTCATTTTGTATTAGAGGAAATATGCACGATTATTAAATAACAATCCATTAGAATTTCAATAGTATTCTTTTAGAAATGCAGTATAAAAATAAAAATCGAAAATCCCTAATGGATTACAAAGTGAGAAAAATCTTACATAGAAGTGTGATTAGAATCATTTTAAATACAAATTTTGCCAGAAATATCACAATTAAATTTGGCTTGAATAAATTACGGAACACTCTCAACGGTAATTATTGATATTATTTCAAATCATACTGTTTTCCATATAATTGCAGTGCGTTAGTACATAGAATTAACGCATTTTGGAATTTCTAAAATAAAATGAGCCAATAACTATATATATATATATATATATATATATATATATATATATATATATATATATATATATATATATATATATATATATATATATATATATATATATATATATATTGCATTAATTAGTTATTTAAGATAGATTACTGAGTAATTTATTAGCGCTTATTATGTATGTAATCTTGAAGTTTTAATTTCTGCTAGTGCATCTTGTGGTACAGTCCTGAGCGAATACGAATTTTATTCCGCAAAATCTCTTTGGATTTTATAGACTTTACCCTTTATCTATCCTATCGCGGTCCCTCAAAACCCAAATCAAATCTTGGAATAACATTCCAGCCGTTGCCATTTTACCAGTCACGTATACTATAATAGGGGAAATGAAATTACATATATTTGTAGGAAGCACAATTCAATTGAATGAAATGCAACATGCGCATCGGTACTCAGCGTTTGCTTAATGAAGTTAAATCATATCTCACGTGTCTGTGACAAACATCTGTTTAAATTATATGTTGATTCCTGGAACACAGTAGACATTTTAAACGGCATGTAAACTGTTTGTTTAGCGATACTTACTCATTTTGGTTAATTGCAATATGTAATTCCATAATGTATCTACACCACCAAAAATTATTTATTTAGTAAACGAAATACAATTGCATTTAGTCATCGACATATATTTCATCATTATTATCATATTTTAACAGTAAATCAACAAATTTATCTTTTTATGAGTTAAGTAGTTTTATTTTGTTACATAGAGCAAAATTATACATACTACATTTTTGGTTTTTACATTTTGGTTAATTGCAATATGAAATTCCATAATGTATCTACACCAACAAAAATTATTTATTTAGTAAACAAAATCCAATTGCATTTAGTCATCAACATATAATTTATCACTATTATCATATTTTAACAGTAAATCAATAAATTTTTCTTTTAATGTGTTAAATAATCTTATTTTGTCGCAGAATGCTAAATGTTACATATTACACTTTTGGTTTTTACATTTTGGTTAATTGCAATATGAAATTCCATAATGTATCTACACAAACAAAAATTATTTATTTGGTAAAAGAAATCCAATTGCATTTAGTCATCATCATATAATTTATCATTATTATTATATTTGAACAATAAATCAACAAATTTATCTTTTAATGGGTTCAGAAGTCTTATTTTGTAGCAGAATGCTAAATTTTACATGTCACACAGTTTTGGTTTTAACATTTTGGTTAATTGCAATATGAAATTCCTTAATGTATCTATACCAACAAAATTTATTTGTTTAGTAAATGAAATCCAATTGCATTTAGTCATCAACATATAATTTATCCATATTATCATATTTTAACTGTAAATCAACAAATATATTTTTTAATGGGTTAAAGAATCTTATTTTGTCGGAGAATGCTAAATGTTACATCTTACACTTTTGGTTTTTACATTTTGGTTAATTGCAATATGAGTTTCCATAATGTATCTACACCAACAAAAATTATTTATTTAGTAAATGAAATTCATTGCATTTAGTCATCAACATATAATTTATCATTAAAATCATATTTTAAATGTATATGAACAAATTTATCCTTTAATTGGTTAAGGAGTCTTATTTTGTAGCAGAATGCTAAATGTTACATGTTACACAGTTTTGGTTTTAACATTTTGGTTAATTGCAATATGAAATTCCATAATGTATCTACACCAACAAAAATTATTTATTTAATAAACAAAATCCAATTGCATTTAGTCATCGACATATAATTTATTATTATTATCATATTTTAACAGTAGATCAAGAAATTTATCTTTTAATGGGTTAAGAAGTCTTATTTTGTCGCAGAAGGCTAAATTTTACATGTTACACTTTTGGTTTTAACATTTTGGTTAATTTCAATATGAAATTCCAGAATTTATCTATACCAACACAATTTTTTTGTTTAGTAAATGAAATCCAATTGCATTTAGTCATCAACATATAATATATCATTATAATCATATTTTAAATGTAGATGAACAAATTTATCTTTTAATTGGTTAAGGAGTCTTATTTTGTCCCATAACGCTAAATTTTACATGTTACACTTTTGGTTTTAACATTTTAGTTAATTGCAATATGAAATTCCATAATGTATCTATACCAACAGACTTTATTTGTTTAGTAAATGAAATCCAATTGCATTTAGTCATCAACATATAATTTATCATTATTATTATATTTTAACAGTAGTTCAACAAATTTATCTTTTAATGGGTTAAGAAGAGTTACTTTAAATGCTAAATTTTACATGTTACAGTTTTTTTCCTTCTTACATACATATCAAATTATAAAGCAATTTTTAAAAACAAAAGCTTGAGCATTTCAAATATATGATTGTTTATCATATCATAGAAAATAAATTTTAATACTAAACACTAATTTATACTTTAAAATAAAAATTTTTCTTATACTTCTTGTGTGAAGGACTCTAATAGAGGTATGGGGGCCAAAAAAAAATTCAACTTGTTACCAAAACGAATATGGTGTATATTGAACTTATACTTTAGACCGAAGCATTTTGACAAGATTAATACTTTTTTTATTAAATGTGATTTACATATTTTTTAAAAAGTAATTTTTTTCAAAATTATATCTAATTAAAAATTTAGTTATTTAAAGGACATATTTATTTGAGGCACATGTTATATATCTACGATATAAATCTAGGAAATTTCACCAAATCATATCATATAGATTTTTAAATACAATGCTCGCAAGAATAAAATTATAGAAAGTGAAAAAATTCAATTAAAGATAAATATGATTCCTTTCAACCGTAGAAGAGTAATTACACATCGAGTTATATTTGGAATCAGGAAAAAATCGTACCAATATACGCAGAAAATATTATTTTAATATATATAAAAAAATTCAAAAATTGAAATTTTTCCAGTTTTAAGAGTATTGTAATCCCTTAAATTTGATTAAAAATAACAGTTGTTATTTTCTACATAAATTTTATCATCTATTTGTTTATTACTTTTACTCATGAACAATAACTCTGCATTTATTCATCTATACGGGCATTTATTCATCTGCATTTATTCATCACATTCAGTACGAGAATCATGGATCACGTTCTTATTGGTAGCCATGCAATAAATAACGGATGGAATCCCTGGTGTGCAAAACCTGGTATACATATTGTATAATTAAAAGGATTAGTATTATATAAAGGTCTTACTAATGCGATAACCTCATATAATCATACATTAAGGCGATAGACTTTATACTTCCTAAGTTTAGAAGATCGGGACCTTTGTGTCATTTACAAGGTAAGGAACATATAGGGAAGATTGTGCTTTATCGCGATTTCCTGAAATATTGGTTAAATATATCATAAGAGGCTAAAACACCGATACTTCTTCGTTGGATATTAAAATTATTTTGAGTATTGTCTGAGAGGACTTTATGGAGAGAAGAGAAGTATTAATAATAAAATATATTATATATAAAGTATTATTATAGAAATATTAGTAAAAATAAAAGCATAAGCATGTCAAGAAGATGGGAGAAGATGTAAAGAAGAAACGATGTGGTGAAGATATAGAGAAAATCTGAAACAAAGCCCCCTAAAATGCTTTAAGAACTCAAGAGTATGTCCATCCCAAGTGAGTGTGCCCTTTGATCTTGATGTTTAAGTTTCAGTGTATTCCATATTCCACACCAACACCCAATCGACGGAAAGAGATTGTAGCAACATAAAATTTAGTCATTTGCATCATTTTTATATTTACATTGAAGTGCTATATATGATCTTACTCGGATGAACTATTCATGCGTAATATCAATTATCATCATATATTCTACAATTCTCCACGTTTTATGACTTCAGCAAGGTTGAACTGTTATCGGAGATATGGTAAATGCATGCAGTTAAAAGCTAAATAGTAATATATGATATTTCATGTACCCTCCAACACAACATAAAATGTTAAAAGTAGTACATGAATATTTCAAACATAGTGTGCTGATGTACTTTCCCACGATGATCAACACCTACAAACACAGCTGTGGACTAAATTTCTAAGAAGAATATAAATGCAGCTGTGGACTTAAAGTTTTATTAGGGGACCCCTGCGGAGAAGTTATAGCTGATGGAGTGGCACAAGTGTAACGGTCAAGCCCAGACAGTCGGGCAACGGATGCAGCCGTCAGAAATGGGGGCAGGGGCTAAGCAGTGATGTCAATTTTCATCAAATGTCCATTTTAATGAGCCCACCTGCACACCCGAATGGGGTGCAGATGTGGGAAATTTTCTCTAATAAATGATTATAAAAGAGAAAAAAGGGGGAGTAGAACCTATGTGTAAAAATGTGGAAAAAGGTTGGAAAAGGAGTGGAAGTCGGAAGCCAGAGTGAACGGGTGCATCCAAATCCCGCAAACAAACCACAGATCCCGGGCCAGAAATATTTGCCTAATTCCGCATCCGACAAAGTGGCAACCGTTACGCCAGCACTGACGTACAGCTTGCCTTTTGCCAAGCCATGCTTCCTTGTAAATACTGTAAATAAACCGATATAATATTCATTATTGTTACCTGGGTCTCATAACATTTTGATTAAACAATACCATTTTAAAATTATTTATGAATATCAAAACAAAATAATGAATGTCATGTCATATATTAATCTGTAATAAATGTATATAATAAATGTTTTAGTTTATATATAAAGCATTTACTTAATTCTACAGACTATATTTTACTGCCTTTCCCCTTTTAAGAACGAACACTGGTATATATGTCGTAAGTACGTTACAACATATGGAATACCATATTTAGTTTAATGTGACAAAAATTCAATGAGAATTCAAATTAAGTTTATTTTTATACCTTTAGCATATGCTTCCAAAATGACTACACAATACTGTTTTTACTTAAACTAGATATTTCTTGAGCAATTTGAAGACTGAATAACGAAGTTAAACAAAATGACTGTTTAAACAAGTGACAAGCACAATTATGTGTTGTAACTCATGATAAGTTATCAACACCCATTCAAACTTTTAAATGCCGAGAAAACTGTTTGTTATAAGTGTCACCTGCTATAAATTTTCTCCTCACAACAGCTCTTTATAATATTGAGCTAAGAAAGGAATAATTTAGTATAATTATATTATGCTTGTCTGAAGTCCCTTTCGGTAGAAACGAAAGATAGTGATAGATTTATTTGAAATGTTTTAAACAAACTCAGTCATTTTAAGGAAATATACTTTTAATAAGTAAGTCGAACTCATAATCTAAATAAACCTAAAACAATCAAATTTCATATAAATTAAAATACTTAAATTTGGTATTCATTCTTGAAAAATGCAGTTGAAATGTATCTGTATATTTCAATTTCATTTAAATAAAATCTCAGGCTTAAAACTTTGAAATAATTCATTTATTTAAAAGGATATTTCTAAAGTATAATTTCAACAACATTTATACTTTAGAAATCACACATCAGTTATATTATTTTATGTTTGTCTGAAGTCCCTTTCAGTAGAAACTAAAGATAGTGACTGATTTATTTGAAATGTTTTAAACAAACTCAGTCGTTTTAAGGAAATATTTTTTTAAATAATGAAGTCCACCTCATTAGCTAAATAGAACTTAAAACTATAAACTTTCTTGTAAATTAAAATACTTATTTTTGGTATTCATTCTTGAAAAATGCAGTTGAAATGTATCTGTATATTTCAATTTCATTTAAATAAAATCTCAGGCCTAAATACTTTGAAATCATTCATTTATTAAAAAGGACTTTTCTAAAGTATAATTTCAACATTTATACTTCAGAAATCAAATATTAGTTATATTATCTGATGTTTGTCAAAAGTCCTCTTCAGTAGAAGCTAAAGATAGTAATACATTTATTTGAAATGTTTTAAACAAACTCAGTCGTTTTAAGGAAATATTTTTTTTAAATAATTATTTCCAACTCAAGAGCTAAATAAAACTTAAAACCATCTAATTTCTTATAAATTAAAATATTTAAACGTGTTATTCATTCTTAAAAAATGCAGTTAAAATGTATCTGAATGTTTCAACTCCATTTAAATAAAATTTCAGGCTTGAGCACTTTGAAATCATTCATTTATTTAGATAAATATTTCTAAAGTACAATTTGAACATTTATATTCAGAAATCAAACATTAGTTATATTATCTGATGTTTGTCAAAAGTCCTCTTCAGTAGAAGCTAAAGATAGTAATACATTTATTTGAAATGTTTTAAACAAACTCAGTCGTTTTAAGGAAATATTTTTTTTAAATAATTATTTCCAACTCAAGAGCTAAATAAAACTTAAAACCATCTAATTTCTTATAAATTAAAATGCTGAAATTTGGTATTCATTCTTGAAAAATGCAGTTGAAATGTATCTGTATATTTCAATTTCAAGTAAATAAAATCTCAGGCCTAAATACTTTGAAATCATTCATTTATTTAAAAGGACATTTCTAAAGTATAATTTCAACATTTATACTTTAGAAATCAAACATTAGTTATATTATCTTATATTTGTCTAAAGTCCCTTTCAGTAGAAACTAAAGATAGTGATTCATTTATTTGAAATGTTTTAAACAACCTCA
Source organism: Pardosa pseudoannulata (assembly GCA_032207245.1). NCBI lineage: Eukaryota > Metazoa > Arthropoda > Arachnida > Araneae > Lycosidae > Pardosa > Pardosa pseudoannulata. The sequence goes on along the minus strand of CM063504.1, from coordinate 160,705,915 downwards.
TTCGTTTTAAGAAAATATTTTTTTCAATAATTAAGTCCACCTCATTAGATAAATAGAACCTAAAACAATCCAATTTTATATAAATTAATATATTTAAATTTGGTATTCATTATTGAAAACAAAAATGCAGTTGAAATGTATCTGTTTATTTCAATTTCATTTAAATAAAATCTCGGGCTTAAATACTTTGAAATCATTCATTTATTTAAAAGGCTATTTCTAAAGTATAATTTCAACATTTATACTTTAGAAATCAAACATTAGTTATATTATCTTATGTTTGTCTAAAGTCCCTTTCAGTAGAAACTAAAAATAGTGATTGATTTATTTGAAATGTTTTAAACAAACTCATTCGTTTTAAGGAATTTGTTTTTCAAATAATTAAGTCCAACTCATTAGCTAAATAGAACTTACAACAATAAAATTTCTTGCGAATTAAAATACTTAAATTTGGTATTCATTCTTGCAAAATGCAGTTGAAATGCATCTGTATATTTCAATTTCATTTAAATAAAATCTCGGGCTTAAATAGTTTGAAATCATTCATTTATTTAAAAGGATATTTCTAAAGCATAATTTCAAAATTTTCAATACTGTATTTAAGGAAATGCAATATATGACGCTAGTATTTCATATAAAGCCTCGAAAAGAAAAAAACTCTTCATCAAAGGGGAATTTTAATAGAGCCCCTTTTAAAATAAAGTTTAATTCAAAGAATTTATCTTAAATACCACCTTATATTTAGATTCAAAGAAAGAAAAGAAGCTACCCTGAATTTGACAGATAATAATTCTAGTGGTAATCGATATGAAATTACACACGGGAAAAATAACGGATACTGTAGATTAAGAAAATGTTTTTTTTTTCTAAAATAAGATGTTATTGTTATATTTAAATAAGTGGCATTAAATGTACATCGTGTGCAATATAATGTCTACCAGAATTTTCATTTATACTTCCAAATTCAATAAATATTTAAAACCACAAATAGGCTTATTTTGGGTGTAATGCTTGTTTATGTATTTTGAGAAATAGCATTAGGATAATGTCCAGAACACGGCTGAATTAGAAAAAAAGAACAATATGGTAACTCTGAATAGTATTCATCGTTCTACGAAAATATATCTCTCAAAGAAAAACTTATTACTATATAATACATCCTATTTTTTAGATAATAAAACACCATATTTCTATAATTTAAAGAACACACTGTGGTTACATCTTACACACTGTATGATGAAAAATGATTTTCACCTGGATTTCAGTTATAGAGTTAAAGTACTATTACAAATTATTCTTATATCATGACCTGACACTGATATATTTCCCTCAAGAGATATTATGATGTGGTTTTAAAAACAACATTCAGTTCTCTACAAAATATAGGTAAAGAATTAAAGTATAATTACAAATTATTCTTTTATATATGACCTGACACTAATATATATCCCTCAGGTGCTATTATGATGTGGTGTGGTTTTCAACATTCAGTTCTTTACAAAATATAGTTAAAGAATTAAAGTACAATTACAAATTATTCTTTTTATATGTGACCTGACACTGATACATATCCCTCAAGTGCTATTGTGGTTTTAAAAACAACATTCAGTTCTCTACAAAATATAGGTAAAGAATTAAAGTATAATTACAAATTATTCTTTTATATATGACCTGACACTAATATATATCCCTCAGGTGCTATTATGATGTGGTGTGGTTTTAAAAATAATATTTAGTTCTCTACAAAATATAGGTAAAGAATTAAAGTATAATTACAAATTATTCTTTTATATATGACCTGACACTAATATATATCCCTCAGGTGCTATTATGATGTGGTGTGGTTTTAAAAATAATATTTAGTTCTCTACAAAATATAGGTAAAGAATTAAAGTATAATTACAAATTATTCTTTTATATATGACCTGACACTAATATATATCCCTCAGGTGCTATTATGATGTGGTGTGGTTTTAAAAATAATATTTAGTTCTCTAAAAAGTAGAGCATTCAATTATTCCTTACACTGCAGTATAGTATTTACTTCAGCTTTTATCAGTAATGTTTATAATTTCTCGATACTGTGACAAAGACTATTTTCAGGAAAAAAAACATAAACATCATCTTGCTCAAAATATTTTTATATGGGAAACTTAATGATCCATAAAACAAGAAATTAATTACAAACAATAGAGTACGTTAATACATAATTAATAATTAAAAAAAGTCAAAACAAATACGATACTACGCCTCCAAGGCTGGAAGGTGACTGACGATTCCTTTTCTAGCAACTAAAGGGCTACCCTTTTATTTGTTACAATCTTTATAAATATCAAACCAAACTACCAAAGTATATATCAAATCAGAATACGATTAAGTGTTCTACAATATAATATGAGTGTCTCCGGGCAGAGATATGATACTAATTTTAAATATATACTACAAAATTAGAGGCATTTTCTCATTTTCCCTGAAAATTTAGATCCAATGAATACATGTATTTATCAGGGAATATATAATAAAATAATGCTTTTCTACTTAAGAAGTTTTTAATGTAAAGCATATTCCACTTAAAATAGATTCATATCGGTAATGTAAATATATTGCAACCAAACCTTTATCATTAAAATTTAAAATGCATAAAAATTATAGAAACCTCTACAAAATTTTCAGAAAATAAGATTTTTTTAAAATGTTTTTTCAAACAGAAAAATATATTGTTTATACATTTTATCTATTTTCATGTGAGCAATAAAATGTGTGTCTGCAACATGCAATGCCTTGTATTTTGCAATCTGCATAGTTTATTCAGACAATGCACATCCGTGTGAAAGTCTCTTGAATGTTTCGTGATAGAGACCATTTCATTGTGGAAGAAACAAACTTTAAGAAAATATGAATTTTCTAAAATATAGCATATATATATATATACATTTATATATATATATATATATATATATATATATATATATATATATATATATATATATATATATATATATATATATATATATATATATATATATATATATATATATATATATATATATATATATATATATATATACATATATATATATATATATATATATATATATATATATATATATATATATAATATATATATATATATATATATATATATATATATATATATATATATATATATATATATATATATATATATATATATATATATATATATATATATACATATATATATATATATATATATATATATATACATATATATATATATATATATATATATATATATATATATATATATATATATATATATATATATATATATATATATATATATATATATATATATATATATATATATATATATATATATATATATATATATATATATATATATATATATATATATATATATACATATATATATATATATATATATATATATATATATATATATATATATATATATATATATATTATATATATATATATATATATATATATATATATATATATATATATATATATATATATATATATATATATATATATATATATATATATATATATATATATATATATATATTATATATATATATATATATATATATATATATATATATATATATATATATATATATATATATATATATATATATATATATATATATATATATATATATATATATATATATATATATATATATATATATATATATATATATATATATATATATATATATATATATATATATATATATATATATATATATATATATAGTCTAAAAGGAATATAGTTTTAGATTTTCTACAGAATATGCAAAATTTCGCATATGCTAACCCCTACATCACTTAAGAAAGAGCTGAACAGCTTAGAGGTATAAATCCTACAATTTCTAAAGAATTCGTGGTTCCGAAAACGTACAGTTTCTTACTATAGCAGTATAAGATATAATACATAATATGCACTTTTCTAAACTGTTTTTGTTTAACAGTTTTTTGGGGATTGAAAGGTACAGTGCCTTTGTCATTGTCAATCAAGATCTGAAGGTTATTTTTTTGTCATGTACTATTGCTAAAGGTGAACCCTCTTTAAATCAATAACCCTTTAGATTAATAATTGGAAAGGGTATCTTATCCATGACTAAATATGAAAATGTAGTGTTCTTATTAAATAAAATGAGTTCGCTTATTCTCTAACTTCATTTTATCCTTCTGCATAATTATGAACCTCAACAATACAGATTTTATATTTACTAGTCATGATAGAAATACAATTTTTAAAAAACCTCAGTTACATTGTACAAATTAAATAAAGCCCATTATCTAAGTAACACCAAATATAATATATTTTCAAATTTTCCAGTAGTTTGTCACTACAATTCACAAAAAAATGAATCTTAATAAAAAATCATGGATTCCATTTTAAGTAAACATTAAAATCTTATACATTTTCATATGCAAACAAATAACTTATTCCAAGAAATCAAAGTAACCAATAGTTTTGTTTTAAGTGTAAAATCAGCAAAGACGTGGAGCCATTTGCAATCGAGAGCTGGGAAACATTTTAAACAGACATAAAAGTTATATCTATAGAATAGAAAGCTTTTGGAATTTATCGAAAGAATTTTAATTCAAAGACACTTTTTTGATTAAGGCATTTAGAGACTGGGAAAAAGATTTTAAAGAATTAGAATGGGAGAGAGGTTTTTAAGGAAAAATTAAACTAAAATAATTTGATATATTACACACACACACGCACACGCACAGACACACACATATATATATATATATATATATATATATATATATATATATATATATATATATATATATATATATATATATATATATATATATATATATATATATATATATATATATATATATATATATATATATATATATATATATATATATATATATATATATATATATATATATATATATATATATATATATATATATATATATATATATATATATATATATATATATATATATATATATATATATATATATATATATATATATATATATATATATATATATATATATATATATATATATATATATAATATATATATATATATATATATATATATATATATATATATATATATATATATATATATATATATATATATATATATATATATATATATATAATATGAGTGTGTGTAAATACTGTCCTTCTTTTCTTAAATACTGTGGAAGTAAATATTTTACTAATGGGATTGTATAAATGTAAATATCTAATTTGTTTGATACGTTTATTTAATTAACGCTGCTACACCTGCAATACCTTATAATAAAAAACTGTTTACTGGAAAACACTTAAATAAACATATTTCAATGCCATAGACATTTTTATCTTCCTTTTACTATGTTCATATATTCCCAGATATATTTTAAAGGAGAAAACTTTTTGATTAGGCATCAAGTTGAGACAGAAAAAAAAAATTCAATATCCTGAAGAGATCAACTTTTTATTGATAAAATAAAATTTTCAGTATAATGAATACATATGAGAATTTAAATTTCACTCTTGATTTATACATCCAGCATAAAATGAAAAATATTGAGCTGTCCCATTTTTTATCTACCAGTTAAATATTTGCATATCTTAACAAATAGCGAAGGGATTCTCAAATCACGACGGACAAAATAGGAAGGTTTGATATTTGCAAGATTTATTCAAATGTAATTTAAAACGTTTGATTTGTTGCAATATTTAAAAATTTCAAGATTAAGTATTTGTTAGATAACGTATTTTTATCTTTGAAGAAAAATCTATTTTATACAAAAAAAATTTGTGATATATGATAATAATTTACTCATAGTTTTGTTTAATGTCCAAATTATGCATACGAATATTTTTTCTTTGAAAATATTGTAAATGATTTCGTTTTTAATTATATCAAATGTCCAAAAACTTTTTAAAGTCTAATGTTGTTTTTGGATCCTAATAAAAAAATAATCTCTGTAATAATTTAGAATATATATTTTCATAGATTATTCAATCTTTAATTTATCATAGATATTTTTTCGCACCTTATAAAAAGTGAGTCTAAATAGGGAGCCATCTATGTTTTCATCAAATATCTTGGTTTATCTTTTTATGTTTTTAAAGGAGCAATGTATGTATGAAGTTTCAGTTTCCGAAGGAGCAAAATTTTAAATTAATTATTGTGTTTCCATCTCTTGTTTCTAAATTTACAATATAAATCTAAATATTCTTCAAAAACTGATGCTAATACATGTTTATTCGGTTTGTTACGACGTTTTTAATTATACCAAATGACCTAAAACTTTTTAAAGTCTAATATTGCTTTTAAATCCTAATAAAAGAATAATATTCTTCTATTTAATAATTTAGCAGATGTATTTTCATAGGTTTTACAATCTTTAAATTATCATTAATATTTTTTTCACAACTCATAATAAGAGAGTTTAAATATGGAGACATTTATGTTGTCAAAAATCTCAGTGTATCATTCTTATATTTTTAAAGAAACAATATACATATGAAATTTCCTTTTCTGAAGAAGCAAAATTAAAAATTAATTAATGCTTTTCAGTTTCGTTTCTCCAAAAGTACAATATACATCTAGTAATTCTTTCAAACTGATGATAATACATGCTGACTTCAGTTTATTATTACGTTTTTAATTATATCAAATGTTCTAAAACGTTTTAAAGTCTAATATTGTATTACTAATAAAAGAAAAGTATTTTTCTATTGAATATTTTAGCAGACGTATTTTCATAGATTTTACAATCTAAAAATTATCATTGATATTTTTTTCGCAACTCGTAAAAAGAGAGTTTTATTACGGAGACATTTATGTTGTCAAATATCTCATTGTATCATTTTTATATTTTAAAGGAACAATATATATATGAAATTTCCTTTTTTAAAGAGCAAAATTTAAAATTAATTAGTGAATTTCCGTTTCTTATCTCCAAATTTACAATATACATCTAAGTATTCTTTCAAAACTGATGACAATATATGGTGACTTCAGTTTTTTATTACGTTTTTAATTATATCAAATGTCCTAAAACTTTTTAAATTCTAATATTGGAATACTAATAAAAGAAAAAAATCTTCTATTAAATAATTTAGCAGATGTTTTTTCATAGATTTTACAATCTTTAAATTATCATTAATATTTATTTCGCAACTGATAAAAAGTAAATCTAAATAAGAAGACATCTATGTTGTCATCAAATATCTCAGTGTACTTTTTTATGTTTTTAAAGAGCAATATATATATGAAGTTTCCTTTTCTGAAGGAGCAAAATTTAAAATTAATTAGTGTGTTTCCATTTCTTGTTTCAAGAGTACAATATAAATCTAAATATTCTTTCAAAACTGATGATAATACATGTTCACTCCGGTTTGTTATTACATTTTAACTATACCAAATGTCTTAAAACATTTTAAAATTTGCTTTAGGAAGATTTGTTTCGATCAAATTATAATTTTCTAGCAAATTCTAATGTATAAATTCTGTAAAAAATGTTCTTTCTATATCATGTTCCTCCAATATCGCTTACACATATTTATTCTTAAAAGAGTGTTGCTTTAAATTAAACCCAGAACCGTTTGTTTCAAATATTTCGAGCCACATCCAGAAAGTTCTATGAGAAACTGACTTTTCACCAAAATTATCCATAGATATTATCCATAGATCCTTCTGTTCGAGGCATTTATTTGAAAGATTTTAATATATACTTGTTTTCATATATGAATTAGTTTTTTTAAGCTTAGTTTGTTTCTTATATTTCCCATTCTATATAAGAACGTAGTAAAGTCTTTGGTGCCATTTCAAGGTCATTGCTTACTCAGAACTACTCAGATGTTGTGCTGTTACATGTGTAGATAGACGTTTTTTACGCACATAATTCCAGTTTTCACCAGCAATACATTCAACAGTTAAAAAAGGGGACAAGTTTATGTGTTTCAGTATTCAATTTATACGAAATTATTTAACTCAATTCCAACATTGTAAACAAAGTACCCCCATGTACCAACTCCTAATTAACGTTCAAAAATATAATTTGTTTAGTATTTGTCATTTCTATTGCATTTGTCCCTTTTCGTGATTCATACAAAAATAAATGATATAACTTATAGGTTTTTGACTAAAAAATATCAGGAGACACTTGGTCTTTTGTTATACTGAAGAAACATAAAGAAATAAATATATAGGAAATAAAAATAAAAAAATCATATATGTCTAATTCATATTTGACTTTATGAATAACTCGTATATAATGCCACCTACATTTTAACTGAAACTAGACTTAAGAATACAGAGCAATTATTTCCATCAGATCAAAAATTTTATATTTGCCCAATGTACCGTGTGAAGTTCAAATGCGCTTTACAGTTTAAATACATAGCGTAACAAGATAAAAATTATGATATTAAAAAATTTAAAAACATGATATGGAGTGTTTAATTTGAGTTAACTCAACTTTTATGTTCAACACTAATGTAGTTTCAAAATAAAGTAAAATACAGTAAGTTAAATACTTAGTGAAAGTGTTATTTTAGAACATTATTATATTTTTTTAAATTCACAAAAATACCTGTATAAAACTAGTTATAAAATTTTTACTTTAAGGGTTCGGATAAAAATGTATGAATATAAAAACACATAGAATGTTTACTTATAATTAGTAAAACTATAATATATATATATATATATATATATATATATATATATATATATATATATATATATATATAAATTATTTAGCTTTAATATTTCCTTAAAAACCTCTTCTCTCTCATTCTAATTCATTGACATCTTTTTCCCAGCCTCTAAATGTCTTATTCAAAGGAGTGTCCTCCACTTAGAATATTTTCGATACATTTCCCAAAAGTTTCTGTACTATAGATGTAAATGTACTGTCTATTAAAGACGTTTACCAGCTGCAGCCGGCAAATGGCTCCACGATTTTCTGATTTTAACACTTAAATTCGCTGTGTAAGTTTCTTGTCCTTTGGGAAAATTTTTTCTGTCTTCGCTCTTGGGTTCACCTATATTCTACAGACATAATTTTGTCTTTCTTTTGTATGTCGTTGACTAGTAAATATGTCCTTTTTAACATCTCTAAAATACAGTTTTAATTAGACTAGTGCCGTGCTCTTCAATGTGGCCAGATTGAATCTTTCGTTAATACTGTTGTTTGATTAGGCTTCTCCCTAGAAAACTATTGGGCAAACATAAAACAACTAAGGGCTACATAATTTTTGAGGCTAGAGAAAATAATTTATATATATATATATATATATATATATATATATATTATATATATATATATATATATATATATATATATATATATATATATATATATATATATATATATATATATATATATATATATATATATATATATATATATATATATATATATATATATATATATATATATATATATATATATATATATATATATATATATATATATATATATATATATATATATATATATATATATATATATATATATATATATATATATATATATATATATATATATATATACATATATATATATATATATATATATATATATATATATATATATATATATATATATATATATATATATATATATATATATATATATATATATATATATATATATATATATATATATATATATATATATATATATATATATATATATATATATATATATATATATATATATATATATACACACACACACACACACACATATATATATATATATATATATATATATATATATATATATATATATATATATATATGTGTGTGTGTGTGTGTGTGTGTGTGTGTGTGAAGTGTGCTTATGTAAAATATTATTTAAAACCACCTTATTATAAAGTTTATAACATTCAAGAAATATAGGAAGATTTGAATTTGCGCTATGTTTCTTTGGTTAGTAGATTAAATGCTACTAACAGTGTAAAATTTTAAATACATCTTTAAAAAGTAGAAATAAGTATAGATATAATAGAGTATATTTGGTGCTGAAAGAAAAAAAAAATTACATCTAAAGTTTCATCAAGATAAAGGAAATAAAATATGACCTTTAAAGATGAACACGAACCAAAAGGTACAAAAGTTTTAAACATATTACATAAAGGCGATCTCATACTGCTTAATATCACGCGAATTTATACGAATACGGCTCTTCCCCCAAAGTACATTTTAACTTCCTGATTTTTATTTCGTTATATTTTACTTCTTCTAAAGACTGTTTTATTATTAAGCGAAGTTATTATTCTAATTCAAACTTATTTTTGCGTATAGAAAATCATATGTACTTTTATTCCAGTTTTTTTAGCTTTTCTCATTAGGCTTCTTTTATAATACGATTAAATATAGGAAAAAGGTTTATAAGGAATTCAAGAAATATTAAGCGATTTCTAAAGAAACATAATATTTTGAAAGAAATGTAATGCAACTTTTAGTGTAGTGCTTTTTGTAATACCAGAAGTTTAATATTTTATACAATTATTTTTATATTATAGTAACCATTAATTTTCTACTTTAATTGCTTGGAAGTTTTAAATGGAAAAATTTTCGGAAAAATAAATAATATAATACACAATAAAAAAGTGTTTCTACAATATCTAAATTTGCATTACTCATGCCATTTTTGTAGTAGAGAGAATTAATTTCAGAAAACTTTGTGTTTAGAAATACTGGGATTTTCTTTCGGTAGATGAAATCCGTTCCATTTAATAATTCTCAAAAAATTAAAATGTAAAAACTCTTTTTTAAGATAAAGTAGACAAAATTTTAATTTTAACTAATGTTATGTATTTGACTAATGGTCTCTTTGTGAATTAATTTAAACTTTTTTGTCTTGGTGATAATGTATATTTTAGTAGTTTGCAATGTGTATCCATTATGACACTTTTCCATCATATGCAGGAAAGTTAAACATAGAATTTTTAAGTGCGTATAATTAGACTGTAAAAGTGAATAAAAGATTTATTTTAATAACACCTATTATTTTTGGACTAAAAGAAAAAATTTCCCCTTATTTTATCTAGTTACAAGTTCTTAGATCTTGTTTTAATCCTATATATTATAATATTATCCAAGACACCCAAACATTTTTTAAATACATTTCCTGTTAGTCATTTAAAATATTTTTATATGAAATAATAAATAAATAAATAAATAAAATTGATTTGCATTATCACTCTTTTTATAGTCTGATAAAAACGTTTATAATAAAATAAATCTGAAAATTCATAAAGATGGAATTCGAATATAATTTATACAACAGTTAACGACCTCAAATACATGTAAAAAAGGGAAATATTTTACTACCAGATAATAATATAGAATACATTTGTTAAAATTTTAACATGAATAAATTCATTAAAATCAACAAAGAAGGAAAAAAATACAAATTTTTAGATCCTTCTGTAAGAGGCATTTATTTGAAAGATTTTAAAATATTCTTGTTTTTATATATGAATTAGTTTCTGTTAAGCTTCAGAGTTTGTTTCGTATATTTGACATTCTATATCAGAATGTTCGTATTAGGTAAAGATCTAGAGTTTTGGTGAGATTTCAAGGTCATTGCTTACTCAGTACCTAGATGTTGTGCGGTTACATATATAAATAGATGTACTGTCTCACATATATTACCAGTCTTCTCCAGCGATATATTCAACATTTAAAAAAAAGTAACAAGTTTATGATTTTTAGTATTCAATTTATACGAAATTAGTTAACTTAAATCCTACATTGTAAGCAAAGTACCCCTTGTACCAACTACTAATTAACGTTCAAAGAATATAATTTTTATAGTATTTGTCCTTTCTATAGTATTTGACCCTTTTCGCGATTCATACAAAAAATATACAATATAACTTATAGGTTTTTGACTAAAAAATATCATGAGACACTTGGTCTTTTGTTATACTGAAGAAACATAAGTAAATAAATATATAGGAAAAAAAAATATAAATATAAATATAAATATATATATATATATATATATATATATATAATATATATATATATATATACATATATATATGTATATATATATATATATATATATATATATATATATATATATATATATATATATATATATATATATATATATATATATATATATATATATATATATATATATATATATATATATATATATATATATATATATATATATATATATATATATATATATATATATATATATATATATATATATATATATATATATATATATATATATATATATATATATATATATATATATATATATATATATATATAATATATATATATATATATATATATATATATATATATATATATATATATATATATATATATGTGTGTGTGTGTGTGTGTGTGTGTGTGTGTGTTTGTGTTTGCATATGTGTGTTTCTGTTTGCGTATGTATATTCCTGTATGTTATATTAAAACGATATTTCATTGATAATGCAACAACATTATACTATGACGTATCACTTATGAAAGTAATTCTGTGATTTTAATACGTTCGTTTTGTTATAGGAATATGATAAAAAAAACCATTAAATAATGCATTTCAATGTAATTCAGCTTTACAATAAATATTACAGCGAATGTTCAAAGGGAAATAAAATTTCGCACCCAAAAGTTTCCTGTTATCATTTTGCCATACCCAATTATTTCGTGCATGCATATTGTCCTTTACATCATCTAACTTCATTATTCCTGAAACTTTCATCGGGAAAGTACATAATATTAAATAATTGATCTGTTGCAGGTCTCATTATTGAAATGAATTCCATTTAAACACTAGCACAATGAAGACATTAAAGAGTCATTCAAGTATGTAATGTGGAATATGTATTATTTACGCCACTTTAACAGACATGAATGCAGCATAATTATTATATTTCTAGCGTAGTTGTCTAGCGAATCATAAAGTGAATCACTACAGAATAGCATAATTAGGATTCAAAAGACCTATATGTTCAAGTTCAGACGATTATTATAACGTCTCTACCAGATGTGTTTACTTAAGCATACTATATTTCGATTAATTTATGTTTCATTGTGCGGGGCATTTATCCATCTTAGGTCTCGAAATTCATTAGAATAATGCATGAACTTCAATGAGCAGAAATTTTTCAATGAATATATAGTTTCAATGAATATATAGAGTATGCATGAAATAATCATTTCATGCAAGGCTACTTAACACTGAACTTTTTTTTATTTCCAGAATAATTAATATTTTCATCATGTGAGTGACCCTTGTAGAAATTTAATTAGATTACATAATAAGCCTTTAAAAAATTGAGTACTTTGACGCACTCTCGGAATACTCTCTGATTTTGTTTTGTTTGTATAAAAGGCTTCTCTTTTTTACTTTTATTAGTAGTTGGCCTTCAACTTGAGTCAGACTGTTGCACTTACGAGGGTTTTTGATTCTGAATTTTGATCTCTAGTTCGAAGATGCTATTGAAGGACACCATTTGTTAGAGTAATCATGTTAGAATAATACTTGTTAAATCTTGATTAGTCAGTTATGTAATTTTTGATTGTGTAATAGTAAATAAAAGCTTATATTCTGTTTTAACTGTAATACGACTTTATAGTTTTCATGTGATTTTTTCTTAATTGTGAATAGAATTAAGGTAGACTTTGTATTATTTCACTTACATTGTATTACTTTGTATTATTTCACAAATGGTTAAATAAATATAGCAGAAAAATTTCCATAATAAATAATATTTTTTTCCTTATTCAATTACTGGTTTTATCTGTAGTGAAGTTTCTCAAATCTGCATGGTTTCTTTCGTGATTAACATGTATATAAATTCCTACAACACATTTATAAATACTTTTTTCTTAGTTAGGCCCTTATGAAGATTCATTCATTATTGTACACATTACATAACAACAAAATAGAAATTTACATAAAATGAAAAAAACTTGAATAATCACCATATTTTATAGTTAGGTTCATAAAGTTTCAATGCTTATCTAAGAAAAAAAAATAAAAATTTTATTTCATGTGGAAGAGATAAATATCAAACTTTAAAATCGCCAGTATATGTAATGGTATTTTTACCCTAAAATATTAACCTACATAATTAAGTCAACTTAAAATAATTTTTGGCTCCAGTCTATACTTTTTTTCCGTCCATATCTGGTAGCCTTGGTGAAATTATTTTTCCTGCCATTTTGGGTACATCAAAAACATCAAACTTCCTGTTGAAGAATTGCTTTACATAACTCATAACTCAACTATGTTAAAAGCGTGATTTCGTGAATGGCTTTAAGACTTTTGATAGATTTTCTCAATACAACTATAAATAGAAATGTACGTGTTTACTGAGAGGAATCCATGAGAGTTGATCTTATTAAACCAAGTTTCAGCTCATCCCAAATTTCTCTTTGTCTTTTAATTTCGATTACGTTTTTCAAGTCCGCCCGATTTTATCACATACAAGGTGGGCTGTCTCCCCTTTGTGATATGAGACAAATTTCCCATTTTACATTTTGTGTGTGTATTACGTAGTTATCTATCTATCTATCTATGTATCTATTTATCTACCTATCTATCTATCTAACTCTCTCTCTCTGTATATATATACTCTAAACACTAAATACGGAATTCTATCCTATTTACTAGTAGGTTTTCCCTGCCATTACATATTATATCAACAGAAAATGAGCAAATGAATAATGCTGAACTGGAATCCTTGAATTAAATAGAGGATAGTATTTTCAAACCAGATTTTGTGTATGGTATTTTAC
>CM063504.1:160671129-160678629 GCA_032207245.1 Pardosa pseudoannulata | reverse complement strand
TAAAATTAAAAACACATAAAATTTATACATCCGTGTGTAAAAACGGTTATAATACTTTTTAAGGGATTTTCATATTATTTTTGCTTGCATAGTTATTTTACTTTTTTTGTATTGCAAAATCTCAATGTAACATACTTTTAAATTATAATTATAATAATACATATATTCTAATAATTTATAATATTTCATTAATACATAAAATATTAGTATCAATTATACATATGAATTTATATATATATATATATATATATATATATATATATATATATATATTATATATAAATATATTATATATCTAATAAATATATTATATAATTTTTTCTAATTAATGAAATTATGTTTATATGTAAAATATATATAATTAGATAATATAAAAATAAAAAAATAATTATAAATTATTTTAAATTCTACCTTTTTTAATTATTTTTTAATCGATATTTTTTTTTTTTAAAATTAATGAATAATTTATTATAACCATTGCTATATAAAAATAATTGTAATAAAAATATACAATAAAAAAGTATCTTATGTAAATAGGTACATATCTTTTATAAGATAATTATAGAACAAGTTAAATATATAAGATCTATGATAAGTATCAAATATACTAAAATTTTTATAAAATATGTAAATAATTTTTTTGAAACTACAAATTATAAAGAAGTACTGTTATGTTTTTTACTAAATTTATGGTTTGGGAATAATAAATATTAAAATCGAAACTATAAAATATCGTGTATGCTATATACAAATTTATATAATTTAATTAAATAACTGTATTACACTTTCTTGTAAAAAGTCTCAGTTATATTTGAATTTATTTTTTAAAGTTTTTTTTAATTAGTGTTGTTTGCAGTTTTTATTCTATTTCTTCCTTATTTTAATCATAATGTAATTTTTAATTAAACAAAACAATAAAAAAGCATTGCTTAATGTACTTAAAGCTTCTTATAGTTTGAATAAACTTTTTATAAAGGCAAAAAATTATTAATATATTTCAGTGTATTAATGAACGAATTACAAAAAATTTTTTTCAGATCTTGTTTTCCAATAAAGCTATTGAAAACCATTTTTTTTTGCATGAAATCCTCAAGCGGGTGATTTTGATCCTTGTACATGTCTGTAGTATTTTGCTCGTTCCTAGTCCTGTTGATTTACTGCCATCCCTAAAATAACAATTCTTATTAATGAACCTAACATAAAATAAATGTTTTCCTTCCAAGAGGAGATAGCCTCCCGAAGGTGATATATGACGAAAACTTGAAGGCTAAAATATGTTACAGGCAGTTTTTTTTTAAGTGTTCACTGGCAGTATACACAAATTGTTAGAATAAGGTGTTTAGATCATAAAATGTTATCTTGGGACATAATTAAGTATAAATTTAAAAAATAATTTTACATTATGTTCTTTTTTACTTTATATGATTATATTCTAAACAATATAGTGCTTTTTCCATACTTCAGTTTTTTATAAACCTAGAGAGTTTATGAGTATAACAAAATATAAAAACATCATTGACACATAAAGAATATATTTAAAAATTTTAATACTTATACTAAAGTATATATCATATAAACAATTTTTAAAATATCCATTTTATTCTTTCCTATAAAAAAGTAGCAAACTAGGAAGGTAACATTTATGTAAAAGAACACAATTTTATTCTATAAATTATTACTAAAATGTATAAACATGTATTTGATAAAATTCATTACATCAAGTTTTACATAATAAATTTTATATCATAAGAATGATTGCATGCAGTTAAATATGAATTAATTTAATAACAGCATTTATGAAAAAAATGTAGTGAAATAAATTAAATATACAATATTCATTCAAATACAATTTTAAAAAACCATTATGTGCTCCAGGCAAGAAATCATTTTCATTAAATTTATAAGTAGAAAACTGCATGAAAATGATGAGTGTTTAAATTATTTAAACATTATTAGAATACATTTTATCTTTTATAGTAACAGTTACAATTCATTGTTAAGATATTTAAATATTATCCACTATTTACAATTAAGGCAAAACATTCAGATACTTAGCACAAAATGGAAATTAATTTAATATGTTTTATATGCAAATTCTGCAAATTTAGCATTTAAATAATGTGCTTTTATCCATGTACAATATACAAAAATGTTATTTCTAATATGTTTACTTATTTTCATTTAATATATTTACTACATGGCTGTAAGTATTGCATTAACATAAAATTTTTGTCAATTCTTAATTTAAGTCCTCAAAGATACTTAGGAATACTTTTCCTTAATCTTATAAGCATTATTTGCCCCAGGCAAGAAATTGTTTCATTAAATTTATAAGTAGAAAACTGCATGAAAATTATAAGTGTTTAAATTATTTGAACATTTTTTGTATACATTTCTTCTCTTATAGTAAAAGTTACAATTCATTGTTAAGATATTTAATTATTACCCATTATTTACAATTAAGGCAACAGTAAACATTCAGATACTTAGCACAAAATGGAAATTAATTTAATATATTTTATATGCAAATTCTGCGAATTTGGTATTTAAATAATGTGCCTTTAAACATGTACATTGTACAAAATTAATACTTCTAATTTGTTTACTTATTTTCTTTTAGTATATTTACTACATGGCTGTAATTATTGCATTAACATAATTTTTTTGTCAATTCTTATTTTAAGTCCTCAAAGATACTTAAGAATATTTTTCCTTAAATTTATAAGCATTATTTGCCCCAGGTAAGAAATTTTTTCATTAAATTTATAAGTAGAAAACTGCATGAAAATTATAAGTGTTATAGAATATATTTATTCTCTTACAGTAAAAGTTACAATTCATTGTTAAGATATTTAAATATTACACACTATTTTCAATTAAGGCAACAGCAAACATTCAGATACTTAGCACAAAATGGAAATTAATGTAATATGTTTTATATGCAAATTATGCGAATTTGGTATTTAAATAATGTGCCTTTATCCATGTACATTGTAGAAAAATGTTATTTCTAATATGTTTACTTATTTTCTTTTAATATATTTACTACATGGTTGTAAGTATTGCATTAACATAAAATTTTTGTCAATACTTAATTTAAGTCCTCACGGATACTTAGGGCCGAACGATGACTAATTGGTTAGGGTGCTGGCCTTATGTACCGGAGTTCGTGGGTTCGAATCCCACTGTGGTGTGGATGCTCGTAGACGTTCGGAAACGGCTTTAAGCTGTAAGTCCCGGTCTCATTATCCCTCGTGTTGTAAAAAGTAGACCATAGCACTCCAAACCAAACCTAACAAAAGATACTGAGGAATATTTTCTTTAAATTTATAAGTAGAAAACTACATGAAAATTATGAGTGTTTAAATTATTTGAATATTTATAGAAAACATTTCTCCTCTTATAGTAAAAGTTACAATTTATTTTTAAGAGATTTAAATATTGTCCACCATTTAGATATAACGCAACAGTATACATTCACACAGTATAGCTGAAAAACTCACATTACCACCCCATTTAATTCTGATTCTAATTCCGAATAAGAAACAAAAGAAGTAGTTTTACTGCTCATTTTCCTTTACAGTATACATTAATTACTGTCGTCGTTTAAAACTTATTATTTTAAATATACTTGCAAATGAATACTCATTTTTCATAAATACATATGAGTTTCCAATCCACATATTTGACATTTATTAAATATTTATTATACATAAAACAAAATAGAAACTAATTTGATATGTTTTAGACGCAAATTCTGCCAACTTAATATTTAAAAAATGTGTCTTTATCCATTGCATTGTAAAAGAAAAATGACATTTCCAATATTTCTACTTATTTTCTTTTAATATATTTACTACATGGTATTAATATAAAAATTTTGTCAATTTTTAATCTAAGTCATCAAAGATACTTCAAAAAAGAAAATGGCCTTAACTCGTATAAATTGAATGTCCATGAACTATTTGAAATGAGGAGAGTTAGTAAGCAATTAACAATTAATGGTTACAAAACTACTCAATATTTTCACTTTCACTCATAACAACTTTTAAATAAATATATTTTAAATGCCGCATAAAGTCTTTAAGTCATTCTCGTAAAAACAATAAAAGTTTCTTTTAAGATGTCACATTTTACTTAATGCAATGTATCATGAATGCAAACAAGCTAGTTTAAAATGATATGCCTTTTTTACTTGTTACTACCTGTAGAGGTGCACAGATAATAAAATTATAATGCATTAAAATGTTCTTAAAATTTATGTTTATTACATTATTTTACTTTCATTTAATATAAATCTACATTAACAAAACAAATATAATAGTGAACCGAGAAACAAAAAAATATTTTAATGAAGTAAAACTCACAGTTATTTTGTGTTTTTTCAACGAATTTAAAATTTTTAATTTTTAAATAAATTATAAAGAATGATTATAATATGTACTACAAATTGTGTTTATTTAAAGGTGGTACTTAAGTATAATAATAATCACTAAAAGAAGGTTAAAAAACTGCAAATAATTTACTTAGCACTATTTTTTAAAATTGATTCTCATAATTAAACGAAATTAATTAGTACATAACCGAGTGGCAGTACACATTTCATATTTCCTACATTCTGCTGTAGGATCATAATTAACATAAACATTCCAGTATTGTACGACAGTTTTTAAATACAGCAAATTAAATCTCTAAATTTTATAAAACTTTACCATGTACTTAACAGAGCTTTGTAAATTATTTTTATATTATAACTAAATATTCTTGTAAACTATTTTAAAGATAAGAAAACATTATAATATATTACAGAGATTTTTTTAAAAAGTTATAGCATTAATTGCTAAAAGTCAAAATACAATCTATCAAACGTCATGTGTTATACTTCAAAATATTTTTTTAAAAATCAATGTCTTAGCTAAATTAACAGCTGGGAAATAAAACAGTTTATTTTGTGGATTGCTTTTGTTTATCTGTTTAAAAAAGCTTTGGCATTAAATGCTAAAAGTCAAAATCCAATCTATGAAATCTCATGAATAATACTTCCAAATAATTTTAAAAATCAATGTCTTAACTAAAGTAACAGTTGAGAAATAAAACAAATTATTTTGTGGATTGCTTTTTTTGTTTGTTTAAAAAAGCTTTAGCATTAAATTCTAAAACTAAAATCCAATCTGTGAAATCTCATGAATTATACATCAAAATAATTTTTAAAAATAAATGTCTTAACTAAACTCACAGCTGGGAAATAAAACAAATTATTTTGTGGATTGCTTTTGTTTATTTGTTTAAAAAAGCTTTAGCATTAAATGCTAAAACCTATGAAACCTCATGAGTTATGCTTCAAATTACTTTAAAAAAATTAATACATTAACTAAACTAACAACTGGGAAATAAAACAGGTTATTTTGTTGCTTGCTTTTGTTTATTTGTTTAAAATTGCTTTAGCATTAAATGCTAAAATCCAAATTCCAATCTATGAAACCTGATTAGTTATACTTCAAATTATTTTTAATAATGTCTTAAGTAAACTAACAGTTGGAAAACAAAACAGATTATTTTGTGGCTTGCTTTTGTTTATTTATTTAAAATAATTAGTTAAATGCTAAAACCATGAAACTCATAGTTATACTTCAAATACTTAAAAAATTAATAATTAACTAAACAAACATTGGAAATAAAAACAGATTATTTTGTTCTGCTTTTGATAAAATGACAGATTAAAAAAATAAAAAATCTATGAACCAAAAAACACAAAATTAAAAAAGAAAAACTATTGAAGAAAAAAGATTATGTTTGCTATTTTTAAGAAAAATATATGTTAAAACTCAGGAAATATTAGTAATAATTTATACTCTTTATTTTTTCAGTTTTGAAAAATGCAGCGTTAAAAAATACCTGAGTAAAACATCAAACGTATTCACAACATTAAAAGAAAAAACTTTTGAAGAAAAAAGTTTTTATTTGCTTAAAAGGATAGACATGGGAGAAATTCTTAAGTATATTTATCTTTTAAAGAAAAATATTTTCGAAACTCAGGCAAATTTAGAGTAGAAATTTGATAAACTCTTTTCTTTTTCAGTTGTTTGAACATGCAGCGTTTCAGTATGTAGAGCATATACATGAATATAAAAAACTCTATCTACATCTGATACTGGAGATGAAAACACTAAAGTATATTTACTTTTTTAATTTCGTAAAATATATCCTCTTATTTTTGTGAAATATAAGAAAAACGATACCATTTAATTCAGGCGCTTTTATATAGGAATATAAAGGTGGATTTAAAAATGCTTTCGTTTAAAACTTGAACTTAGATTTCAAGATTTAACTGTACAAAATCAATGAATTGTGGAAAATTTTATTACATACGATCAAAGTACAACATTAATTTTCTAAGTATAGATTAAAAAATAAATCCAAGCAGTTTTAAAAAAATCCGTAATTTGTGCTTTGAAATAGCTTATTTTTTACGTATCGGTACATAATTTATTGATTTAATAAAATGATATTTTATTGAATATTTTATTGAATATTTTATTGAAAAACAGTTAAATAATAAATAATAATGTATTATCAATAATAAAATATGTAATAATAATAATAATAATAAAATATTAATAAAATATAAAATATTATTAATATATATTAATTATATAATAATAATATTAATAAATAATTAATTTTTTAATAAAAAATAATTAGTTGAATCAATAAAAAAAAAAACATGTGTACCAACATGGTAAAATCTTATCTATCATCCACTTCCATTAAGTAAAATAAAGACAATTTATATTCATAAAAATATAAAATGAAAACGAATATACTTTTCAATGGCACGTGTGTCTGATAGTGAATAATAGGGAGGATACAAAATAATGCTTCATTAAAGTAAATTTTCATTATTATACATAGACACTTTCAAAATAACTGTTTAAGGATAATCATGAAGGTTTTTTGGAACACACAATAGCTCAGGAAGAACTTCTACAGATAGTTAACGTAGACTAAAATAGATCAAGATTGCAAAATAAGAAGATTGCTTTTCACTGACCATGTCTAATAATTATACTCTGAAGAAATAGTCAGAATTGCCCTAAACTGAGCACTTCAAGGCAATCGACGACTTGGTCGTCCTTGACTAAAATGGCGACGAATAATGGATGGTCAGGAGGTATGGTCAGATTGGACTGACGGATAAGGAGATAAAGATGAGACAGGAAGAAATGGTGAGCTAAATTGAAGGCCTTATATACGACTTGGCATGAAAAGAAATGATGATGATTGTTATAATAAAAAATAACATATGAAAAATATAATTATTTTATGCTAGCTATTTCACGTGTTGGCAGCTTAATAGATTTAAGAAGCAAAATTCTATTGCATATCCTTAGAATGTATCTCTGCAGGAGATTATAATAATAAAAGTAAACAACTGCGTTAAACGCAATGATCGATGACTTCATAGAACTTTAACTTATATATTACATTTAAGTTTTATAT
>CM063504.1:160658629-160666129 GCA_032207245.1 Pardosa pseudoannulata | reverse complement strand
TTTATATTTCTAAATATCCACTAGAATTAATATTACATTTCCCGGGACAATTGTTAATCTAAAATCTTAAAAAAATCTTTAAATATATAACAATATATAAAATTATTCTAATAAATATGATATATATATTGTAACGTAACCTGTCCCTATTTTAGGCGACACAATGAAAAATAAGGTACGTCTGGAAAAATGAATTTATTTACATCTCTGCTATATACATCATTTTATAAATATATAAAAAAAAACACTTTCCGATCACAGATATGTGATTAGATACACGTAGGCCTGATTAGAGACGTGTATTATCTAAGATCAGACTCTGCCGAAATAGTGATGATCTGAACAATTCGACATGAATTTCGATCTGACGAAAGAAACAATTCAGTACCTCTCGCGAAAGTTCACTGAAGTAATGGTAGAATATTAAAGCACAGTTAGAGTTCCTAAGGGAAATATGCAAGCAATCCTGAAGAGGAATATATTAAAAAAGAAAACCCAATGTACAGGGTATCGTTTCAATCACAGCAAGAGTAATATCCCAAGACAGGATTTTGCTAAATAAAACTCTCCGATGGAGAGACTTGTCGAGGAGACCTCCAAGTTAGCCGATGCCGGCCACTCTTTAAAGAAAAGATCCTAAAAGGGATTATAGCAAAAAAACTCTCCTATAGAGAAACTGGTCAAGGCGATCTTTGAATTAGCTGGTTGCTAGCTATCTACCTTCTTCTCTAAAAAACAAATCTTCTCTCGTCTCTTTCTAGGGGAAGGGCTTCATCCACAATTCATTATTGGATCATCTATCGATGAGATCACCTTCGAACAACTGGATTGATCAGGGTTAAACAATCATCGGCAGCAAACCCAGGTGTCCTTGGAATTCTTAGCAGCTAGATCCATGTCGCGGCAATTCCTTTGTCGTTTCGATGGTTACATTTATGGCTGTCTGTGAAGTGCCTGTTTGTCTGGTATATTGTTTCTCTATTAAAGGGCACAATAGTGTAGACATCATGGTGCCAGGGAAAACAATCCCTTTGTATACACACAAACGAAGTCCACCTCTCAAAGTTCTTTGATGTTGACACACAGCTAAATCACGCCGTTAAAATATATATATATAGATATGTATGTATGTATATATATATATATATATATATATATATATATATATATATATATATATATATATATATATATATATATATATATATATATATATATATATATATATATCAAGGATTTTAAATATTAAATTGCTTTATCTATATATTTATAATTTATATTTTTTCTATCTTAAATAGAAATACAAATAGATGTGATTCTCAATTACTTATTACTATCATTAGTATGTTCTGGAAGAAAATAGAGGCGACGTTATCATCACAACAAAATATGAATAAACATATAAAATCATGACTTATATTGATGATGAAATAAAAGACAGTTAGAATTCAGTATAAAGATTTACAATCATCTTTATTTTCAAGCATGAAATATTGTCAGGTTTTGATGTTGGGATTTAATTAACGAAGAAATAATTATTAAATTTTAAAAAGGGGTCTAATATAATTGAAGAAACCGTCTATGCTATTTCTAAGATGTGTGCAATTATCCCTTTTTGTTAGGAAATAAAATGTTTTAAAGTACGTGGATCATTAATTTTGAAATATATTTTTCATGGATTTATAAAAAAATTAATGATCCTTTAGATTTGTTTTTATATCTAATTTTAGGATGATAAGATCAAAATAATTATGGTAAGTTGAATCAATTTAATTGTTTAGAAATTCCTATTTTGCATGTTAAATCTTGTAATATCTCTTAGTAATTCAGTAATTATCAATAGTTATCTTCCAGTAGCCAGTAGTTATCTTCATTACTTTCTACTTGAACCTACCCTCCCTAACTTCCATTTAAATTTTCAGTCGAAAAAATGGTATTTTTCAAAATTATAAAAGTGAGGCTAAGAATATACATTTGATGATAATTTTTTACAATTCAGCTGATAATAAAATCTTTCATTCGGATGTATTTCAGTCAGTTTCAAAAGTTTAATTAGAAAATTTTAGATTTATGAATATTTTTAAAGGAAATTTCAAATGTAATATAGGAAAATGTAGGGGTTTATTATAAAATATATAACGTGTAATGGAAATTTTTTGAGAGAGATTTTGTGAAATTAAATTTTTAAATTGTATAATAACAACATGACATGTGGATTATTTTTATAGTTTATTTTATAATTACAGCCAGCATTTACGTTTCAGATAAAAAAGTTTCATCTGTGAATTTCATAAACTAATTATAAACAAATATATAATGTAAAAATATATATTATATGTAATTACTACTTTTAATTTAAATTCTACCATATATATTATATAATTAATGTAAACCAAATAGCACGAAAGATAGAAAACAATTTTTTTCGGTGTATATGCAACTATTGAATATTCTGTCACTGCAAGGTGCAGTCAAATAATTAAACTCCATAAAAATTCTGGTGAAAGTATTTTGTCTGGAGAGAAAATTTTCTACGATCAAAAATTGTTTATCTTCCCTACTTAATTAAGAATTATAAATGTTAAGTTACAACTTTTTATAATCTAAATATCTTTTTATTTTTCCGGAAAATGATAAATTCTTATAAATTAAACAAAATTTTTTGTGCACAACGTTTCATGCATTTTTGTTAAAAATTATTTATACTTATAAAATGAACATTCTTTATTCTCAAATATCTAGGAAAATAAATTTTGAACATATAGAAAAATAAAATTAGCTTATGTGAACATCATATATTTTTTTTTTCTTTTTTTTTACATTTATTCTTTCTGTTACTTTTAAATTAGTCTTTTCAAAGAAATAAATTATCTTATATATTTATTTTATAGGAATTCTAAATTATATTTTACAGTATAATTAATATGTCAGTACATTATACATCTAATAAATCAGAAAAAAAATAAACTTAAAAATATGTACTTTGTAAAATTGACTCATTTAGAAACTTATAGAAAAAAATTCAACTTATTACGAATTATTTTACTGCATTTTCACTGAAAATATTCATTTAAAGATGTCATAATGTTCTATATACTAAACCATACAACTGATAGTTAAAAATATTTATTATGGATAAGATTGTATTTTATATGTTTACAATTAATTGGATTCGTAATTTACTAATAACAACCTTTTTGCAAATGGCAAAATCTCTTTTATAATAATGATTCATCATGCCATAAGGAAAATAGCAAAATTATATTTGAAGCATTATATAGTACTATAATTGCTAATTAAAATTTTACAAAATATAAAAAAGTAAATTGTATATATTTATGTGAGATCTACAAGACTGATAATGTTTTTAATATCTCATTATTTTTTTTCAATTATATACTTGATAGAATATAACATAAATGTCATAATTTCTCCGATTTTTTGTAAAGCTAGTTATATACTTAAATATATAATAATTATTTTCTGCAGTATAAAGGATTTTTAAATTAGTTAGAAATTTATTTATTAATATATTCCTAATACACTTCATCGAACATATGTTGTAACAATCAAATTTGATATCATTAGTAAAACAGCGTTTCAAATTCTTTAATTTATAAAATTTCAATGAATTTTCAAATTCTTTAATTTATAAATGAATTAAATAACTAAAGAATCAGGCCTTTTTTTTCTTCACATAATTTATATTTTATAAAAATATATGTTTACTACTGTTTAGACATGATATGTGTTGAAACTTATTGAACCACTTGATACGTGTTGAACTTATCAAAGCTATATTTTAGGTTAAATGAATTTGATTTAAATTTATGAAAGCAAATCTAAAAATGGAGCCTAAGTAATAATGATTTATTAATTATTAAATAAATTATTTTTCCTTTGTTTCTTTTCTATGGTAGCATATATGTATTGCTCACAGCGTATCAAATACAAGCTAATAGATTTAAAAATATATATATATATTTGTTTTGAACATCGCATGTCACATATATATTAATTTTCTATAGAAATTCATTAACATTCATAGATGTAAACCAATACAGCAGATTTAAATATAAATGATTTTATTCATGCTTTATTTCTTTATACAATTCTTGATGAAACATAATTTCAAAAATGAACGAACATATGTTGTAGCAATCTAATTTGATATCATTAGTAAAGCAACGTTTCCAAAATTTTCAGAATTTTCAAAATTTTTTATATTATAATAAAAAAAAACAAATATATCAAATAACTGAAGAATCACGCCTTTTTTTTTCTTCACATAACTTATATTTTATAAAAATATATATTTACTACTGTTTAGACATGGATATGTGTTGAAACTTATTGAAACATTTGATACGTGTTGAACTTATCAAAGCTGAATTTTAGGTTAAATGAATTTGGTTTAAATTTATGCAAACGAACCTAAAATAGAACTCTAAGAATAAATGATTCAATAATTATTAAAAAAAAATATTTTTTCCTTTGATTCTTTTCTATGGTAGCATATATGTATTGCTAACAACATATGAAATACAAGCTATTAGATTAAAAGAAAAATATATATTTGTTTTGAACATCGCATGTCACATGTATATCAATATTCTATAGCAGTTAATTAACATTCATATATATAAATGAATACAGCAGATTTAAATATAAATTATTTTATTCAAACTTTGTTTCTTTATGCAATTCTTGATGAAACATAATTTCAAAAATGAACAAACATATGTTGCAGCAATCTAATTTGATATCATTAGTAGAGCAGCGTTTCCAAAATTTTCAAATTTTTTTATATTTTAATAAAAAAAATATATCAAATAACTGAAGAATCACGCCTTTTTTTTCTTCACAAAACTTATATTTTATAAAAACATATTTACTACTGATTAGACACTGGATACGTGTTGAAACTTATTTAAATATTTGATACAAGTTAACCTTATCAAAGCTGAATGTTAGGATAAATGAATTTGACTTAAATTTATGCAAGCGAACCTAAAAATGAACCCTAAGTATATATGATTCAATAATTATTAAATAAATTATTTTTCCTTTGTTTCTTTTCTATGATAGCATATATGTATTGCTTTCAACGTATCATATTCAAGCTAATAGATTAAAAGAAAAAAATATATTTGTTTTGAACATCCCATGTCACATGTATATTAATATTTTATAGAAGTTAATTAATATTCATATATGTAAACGAATACAGCTGATTTAAGTATAAAATATTTTATTCATACTTCATTTCTATATACAATTCTGGATGAAACATAATTTCAAAAATGAACGAACATATGTTGTAGCAATCTAATTTGATATCAATAGTAAAGCAGTGTTTCCAAAATTTTCAAATTTTTTTTTATATTTTAATAAAAAACAAATATATCAAATAACTGAAGAATCACGCCTTTTTTCTTCACAAAACTTTTATTAAAAAAATATATATATTTACTACTGATTAGACACTGGATACGTTTTGAAACTTATTTAAACATTTGATATATGTTGAACGTATCAAAGCTATATTTTAGGTGAAATGAGTTTAATTTAAATTTAAGTAAGCGATCCTAAAAATGGACCATAAGTATAAATGATTCAATAATTATTAAATAAATTATTTTTCCTTTGTTTCATTACTATAGTAGCATATATGTATTGCTAACAACTTATCAAATACAAGATAATAGATTAAAAGAAAAAACAAATATTTGTTCTGAACATCCCATGTCACAGGTATATTAATATTCTATAGAAGTTAATTAACATTCATATGTGTAAACTAATACAGCAGATTTAAATATAAATGATTTTATTTATATTTTGTTTTTTATACAATAATTGATGAAACATAATTTCAAAAATAAATGCTTAGTGGAGAATTCATAACAAAATGTTTTACAATTTAAATGCTTAACAGTATTGTCATATTATTAAAAAAATTATATTTTTTTGTGTTCATTCCATATTTAAATCACCTGATAGTATTCAAAATTGAAGTTACTTTTAGATAACTTATTTACCATTCCGTAAAATAATATTTTTCATTCAGCAAATACACATATATTTTGCAAATTAAAAACCACCTATTTTAAAGATTAAAATTAACGTCATATTTAAATTAATATGACAATTGGGACGAAAGCTTAAATTTTGAAAAAATATCTTATGAAAGAAATAAGATATTCTCTTAACTATTATTAGCATCAAAATGCTTTCATGAATGACATATTTTTACCAAAAAGAACCATGAGATTATTTTCCTAATAAAACTGACGTCAGACGTTTATTAAATATAATAATAAAATCAATATAAAATGTTAGAATCCTAATTAATGAAACGCAAACTTGAAAGGAGAGGAGAATAATAAATTAATTAATACTCATTCTTAACATTCTTTTCATGATCTCTAAAAGGTTATTTTTCTTTGATAGATTTTGTTTTCAGATGTAAAATTATATAAAAAAAAGTTACAGGATATTTAAATCCTAATATTACTTTTTTTTGAAAAAGAATATGAAACTTTGACATTGCTTTTTAAAAATTAATTAAGAATATGTAAGAATCAAACAATCCGACTTTATTATATTCCACAAATAATAGCTCCTAATATTCCACGTAAGTTAATTATTCTTTATAAATGTAAAGGAATACAGCAGGTTTAAATGTAAATGATTTAATCAATATTTTATTTCTTTTTAAAATTCTTCAATGAAACATAATTTCAAGAATGAATGTCTAATGGAAAATTCATAACAAAGGGAAAAAATTGGATAGGAATAAATAATTCAACTTTGAAATAAGAAATCTCTATGTTGGCAATCAGGACGTGATTCAAATAGGAATCATATGAATAACGTGATAGTTTGTTAAATATATCTGGAATTAAACATTTAATTAGAAATGACGACATATCGTTAACAAAAAATCTGATTCAGAAACGTGATCAGATATTCAAATAAGACAGTTATTCTTCTTTTCTTTATCTTCGAGAAATTGCTAGAGGGAGACTCAATTTATATAGAATTTTAAAAAAGGAAGTAATATGCAGTTTGAATAAAGATCACATATTTTACAGAAAATGAAGAAAATAATATAAAATCACTGCTTATCTAATAAATGAAAAGTAAGTCAATGTATCAAATATTTAAAACTTTTGTCATTCATAAAATTATTGTTGTGAAAAAATTATTTAAACCATATGTAAGTATATAGATTATTCCAGTTGTCATCGCTTAGTATGTGGAATTTATCGTTTACAAAGTTTAATCTATTTTATTTTGGTAACTGCATTATTTGTCATAATTATACTATTACTTAAGCAACTTAAACCAATAATACATTTAAAATACCAGAGTAAGTACTCAGCCTTGTTCGATAAGGATATTTAAAGTTTTTTATTGATTAAAGCTGAATAATTTTTGTAGATGAATCTATTTTATTCCGGTAACTGCATTTTTTATCGCAATTATACTTTTTTA
>CM063504.1:160638629-160653629 GCA_032207245.1 Pardosa pseudoannulata | reverse complement strand
AATAAGCATTTATGTATATAGAGGTAAAGTGATCTCCAATTTATGTTTATAATATTTTCCAAACTAATTTTAGGAGTTCTTTTGAGAAATTAAGAATATTCTTGAATTATGGATAACAAAATTTGTAAAGGGTAAGCTTCTTAAAAAGCATTTTTATTATTCGCAATTAAACTTTAATATAAACTAGGAAATAACTCTTGTCGGTTCGTTACCGGTAAATTTCTGTCTTTGAAAAGTAATTTCAGCATATTTAATGCTCGTTATTTTATATTTTTAAATATATGTTATTAAAATAATTAGTTTTTATTTTACTTTAATACCTGTAATTAATATACGGTGTTTAAAAGTAAATAATCTCACGTAAATTACATTGCAATCAAATACTACATATTGTAAATATTCTTATGACGCATAAATTGTTGTATTAATAAAATAATATTTATTTAAAAATTTTTAGTATAATTTCTAGTATCTGTTAGTGGTGTTTTATCCAATATTCAAAAGTATAATACAAATGGATGTAATTTTCCCATTAACAAAATATTAATCCATTGTGATAAAACTAATCACCAGAAAATAAATATTTCGAGCATGAAAATTGAACCATTTCCAAACATTTTAAAATTAAGCATTATGGGCTTAATTTCCTAAAGTCGTTTTATAACTTGGGAATTGCTTTCATATAGGCATGAATTCTGCATATTTTATTTTACAGATAATTTTGAGAGATTGGTAGTTTTACTGCCTTTTCTGACTTGTAATGGATAAATATAAAACATTAAAACATAGAGGTACATTATTGTAAAGAAATCCATGAAACCAGAGTTTTAATGGAATTAATTAGTGTATAATCATTCTAAAAAATTATAGGAATAATGAACCATCTCCTATACGGGCAGAATTTTAATAAAGTTTTGCGACTATGAGAGAGAAAGGAATGAAAAATCTCTGTATAGACTTTTATAAAATCCCCAAAATGTACATGTGGTCAATTTTAGAATTTCAAAGTATTGTTTGTCTTCCATTTTAAAATGTGCAAAAATATGTCTCTTCACATTTCCTTGCCTTCTGCAACCATTCATAGATTAATGTTCTGATCTATGTCGTTATAATTCAATTAAACAATATAAACAAATATTTAGTTTAATAAAGCAGAAGGGTCTTTCTTAAACATGTTCTCAGTAAAATGAAAATGAAAATATATGTCTTAAGAAATACTTGCCTTTATAAAGAATTAGCAATGAAAATATAAACAAAGAACTAAAATAAAAATTTAAAATATCAATTCGTATATATTATGCTTTCAACTTAATCGAACTTGAAATTTAACTTTGAAGAATAATTACCACTGTTATTCCACATGTTTTAGAAACAAATTTTAAATTTTAGTTTTAATAAAAACAGATAAACTCAGAATATGTATAAAAATAAAGTAATATTAATTATTATTTTATGATTGAAATATTTATCAGAACATAAAGTTTGCTTTTATTATTACGAATACATTAAAACGTGACCTATTTATTCTAAGTAATACAGAAAGATAAATGTTTACCATAAGACATGAGTAAAACTCTTTAATTACTTTTATTTTACTTTGAACAATTTAAAATCTTAGTATAATTTGATTACAAGAAGAATTCAAATTACTAGATTTTTTTAAAAAATATGTTAAAAAATCTAGTAATACTAATTACTTTTTTATGATTGAAATATTTATCAGAACATAAAGTTAGCCTTTCTTTTATGAACACTTTAAAACTTGACTTATTTAGTCTAAGTACTACTCAAAGGTATTTTTCTAGGTAATTGTCAAACATAAGACATGAGTAAATCTGTTAGTTACTTTTATTTTACTTTAAACAGTTTAAATTCTTTGTATAATTTGATCATAAGAATAAAATTCAAATTACTAGATTTTCTAAAAATATGTTAAAAAATCTAGTGATACTAATTACTATATAATGATTGAAATATTTATCAGAACATAAAGTTAGCTTTTCTGTTATGAAATTTTTAAAACGTGACTTATTTAATCTTAGGACTACGAAAAGGTATTATTCTAGATAATTGTCAAACATAAGACTTGAGTAAAACAATTTAACTGTTTTTATTTTACTTTGAATAATTTAAATTCTTCGTATAATTTGATTATAAGAATTCAAATTACTAGATTTTTTTAAATATATGTTAAAAAATCTAGTAATACCATTTTATGATTGAATATTTATCAGAACATAAAGTTAGCTTTTCTTTTATGAACACATTAAAACGTGACTTATTTAATCTAAGTACTACGGAAAGGTATATTTCAAGATAATTTTCAAACATAACACATGATTAAAATTCTTTATCTTTAATTACTTTTATTTTACTTTGAACAATTTAAATTCTTCGTATAATTTTATTATAAGAAGAATTCCAATTACTAGATTTTTTAAAATTATTTTAAAAGAAATCTAGTAATACTAATTACTATTTTATGATTGAAATATTTATCAGAATATAAAGTTAGCTTTTATTATTGGGAACACATTAAAACGTGACTTATTAAGTACTATAAAAAGTTATTTTCTCGATAAATGTCAACCATAAGACATAAGTAAAACTCTTTAACTACTTTTATTTTATTTGAACATTTTAAATTTTTCGTATAATTTGATTATAAAAAGAATTCATATTACTAGATTTTTTTAAAATATGTTAAAAAATCTAGTGATACTGATTACTATTTTATGTTTGAAATATTTATCAGAACATAAAGTTAGCTTTTCTTTTATGAACACTTTATAACGTGACTTATTTAACTTGAGTACTACACAAAGGTATTTTTCTACATAATTATCAACCAGAAGACATGAGTAAAATTATTAATCTATAATTACTTCTCTTTTACTTTGAACAATTTAAATTCTTAGTATAATTTGATTATAAAACGAATTTAAATTACTAGATTTTTTTAAAAAATAATTTAAAAAATCTAGTGATACTAATTACTATTTTATGATTGACATATTTATCAGAACATAAAGTTAGCTTTTCTTTTATGAACACATTAAAACTTGACTTATTAAATCTAAGTACTACGCAGAGATATTTTTTCAGATAATTGTAAACCATAAGACATGAGTAAAA
This sequence comes from Pardosa pseudoannulata, assembly GCA_032207245.1. Taxonomy (NCBI): domain Eukaryota; kingdom Metazoa; phylum Arthropoda; class Arachnida; order Araneae; family Lycosidae; genus Pardosa; species Pardosa pseudoannulata. The sequence continues at coordinate 160,650,494 of CM063504.1, read as the reverse complement.
CTCTTAGTTAATTTTATTTTACTTTTAACAATTTAAAATCGTCGTATAATTTGATTATAAGAATCCAAGTTAGTCGAATTTTCAAAAATATTTTTAAAAATGTAGTAATACTAATTACTATTTTATAATTGAAATATTCATCAATACATAAAGATAGTTTTTCTATTATTAAAACATTAAAACGTGACTTATTTAATCTAAGTACTAAACAAAGGTATTTTTCTAGATAATTGTCAACCATAAAACATGAGTAAAACTCTTTAATTACTTTTAATTTACTTTGAGGAGTTTAAATTCTTGGTATAATTTGATTATAAGAAGAATTCAAATTACTAGATTTCCTAAAATATGTTAAAAAATCTAGTGATACTAATTACTATTATTTAATTGAAATATTTTAAGAACATAAATTTCGCTTTTCTTTTATGAACTCTTTAAAATGTGACATTCAATCTTAAGACTATGCAAAGGTATTATTCTAGATAATTGTAAACCATAAGACATAAGTAAAACTCTTTAACTATTTTTATTTTACTTTGAATAATTTAAGTTCTTCGTATAATATGATTATAAGATTTCAAATTACTAGATTTTTTTAAAAAAATATGTTAAAAAATCTAGTAATACTATTTTATGATTGATTATTTATCAGAACATAAAGTTAGCTTTTCTTTTATGAACACATTAAAACGTGACTTATTTAATCTAAGTACTAAGGAAAGGTATATTCCAAGATAATTTTCAAACATAAGACATGATTAAAATTCTTTATCTTTAATTACTTTTATTTTACTTTGAACAATTTAAATTCTTCGTATAATTTTATTATAAGAAGAATTCAAATTACTATATTTTTTTAAATTTTGTTAAAAGAAATCTAGTAATACTAATTACTATTTTATGATTGAAATATTTATCAGAACATAAAGTTAGCTTTTATTATTGGGAACACATTAAAACGTGACTTATTTAAACTAAGTACTATAAAAAGTTATTTACTAGATAAATGTCAACCATAAGACATAAGTAAAACTCTTTAACTACTTTTATTTTATTTGAACAGTTTAAATTTTTCGTATAATTTGATTATAAAATGAATTCAAATTACTAGATTTTTTTTAAATATGTTAAAAAGTCTAGTGATACTGATTACTATTTTATGATTGAAATATTTATCAGTACATAAAGTTAGCTTTTCTTTTATGAACACTTTATAACGTGACTTATTTAACTTAAGTACTACACAAAAGTATTTTTCTACATAATTGTCAACCAGAAGACATGAGTAAAATTATTAATCTATAATTACTTTTATTTTACTTTGAAAAATTTAAATTCTTAGTATAATTGGATTATAAGACGAATTTAAATTACTAGATTTTTTAAAAAATTATTTAAAAAATCTAGTGATACTAATTACTATTTTATGATTGACATATTTATCAGAACATAAAGTTAGCTTTTCTTTTTTGAACACATTAAAACTTGACTTATTTAATCTAAGTACTACGCAGAGGTATTTTTTCAGATAATTGTCAACCATAAGACATGAGTAAAACTCTTAATTAATTTTATTTTACTTTGAAAAATTTAAAATCTTTGTATAATTTGATTGTAAAAAGAATTCAAATTACTAAAAATATGTTAAAAAATCTAGTAATACTAATTACTATTTTGTGACTGAAATATTTATTAGAACATAAAGTTTTTCTTTTATGAACACATTAAAACGTGACTTATTTAATCTAAGTACTAAGGAAAGGTATATTTCAAGATAATTTTCAACCATAAGACATGATTAAAATTCTTTATCTGTAATTACTTTTATTTTACTTTGAACAATTTGAATTATCCTTATAATTTGATTTAGATTCTTGACAAAATGTGAAGTTTTATTTTTTAGCAATGTTTAAAGAAGCATTAAAGAATAAATACCTAAAGTTAGCTTTTCTGTTATGAACACTTTAAAACGTGACTAATTTATTCTAACTACTAAGCAAAGTTATTTTTCTAGTTAATTGTCAACCATAAGATATGAGTAAAACTAGTTAATGACTTTTATTTTACTTTTAACGAGTAATTTATAAGAAGAATTCAAATTACTATATTATCTAAAAATATTTAAAAAAATCTAGTAATACTAATTACTATTTTATGATTGAAATATTTATCAGAACATAAAGTTAGCTTTTATTATCGCGAACACAATAAAACGTGACTTATTTAATGTAAGTACTACGGATAGTTATTTTCTAGATAAACATTAACCATAACACATGAGTAAAACTCTTTAACTTCTTTTACTTTACTTTGAACAATTTAAATTCTTTGTATAATTTGATAAGAAAAAAATTCAAATTACTAGATTTTCTAAAAATATGTTAAAATATCTAGTGATACTAATTACTATTTAAAGATTGAAATATTTATCAGAACATAAAGGTCGTTTTCTTTTATAAACACATTAAAACGTGACTTATTTAATCTAAGTTCTACGCAAAGGTATTTTTCTAGATAACTGTCAATCATAAGACATGAGTAAAACAATTTAACTATTTTTATTTTACTTTCAATAATTTAAATAATTTGATTATAAGAATTCAAATTACTAGATTTTTTTAAATATATGTTAAAAAATCAAGTAATACTATTTTATGATTGAAGTATTTATCAGAACACAAAGTTAGCTTTTCTTTCATGAACACATTAAAACGTGACTTATTTAATCTAAGCACTACGGAAAGGTATATTTCAAGATAATTTTCAAACATAAGACATGATTAAAATTCTTTATCTTTAATTACTTTTATTTTACTTTGAACAATTTGAATTATCCTTATAATTTGATTTAGATTCTTGACAAAAAGTGAAGTTTTATTTTTCAGCAATGCTAAGAGAAGCATTAAAGAAAAAATACCTTACTTTTTTCTATCGTATATTTATTTCCAATAATGAGGTGAAGATTGGACTCCATATGATACAATAAGGCAGATGCCATTCCACTTTCTGAAGTCTGAGTATTGGAAAAACATTAGAACGTGAGTTAATGACATTTAGGTATAATATATATTCTCATTATGTCATAAAAGAAGATTAAATATAAAGTGTATTATATACGACAGATTTGTTCATCGTTTTCAAATTTTTGTGTAAATTCATTTCGTAACGAGATGAGAATCTTAGAATAAATATTTATTGAGCATTAATTAAATAAATGACAAGTGGATGTAATTTTGTCTTAATACATTTTCTTTTTCGTAGCTATATATCATTTTCTACTGTTCCCTCTAAATTTATTTTGAAATTTCATTTTTCAAAGTCTATTAAATTATAGTGAATTAGTAACCTTAATTTAAATTCTTATATTTCATTCGCTTCGATAAGTATATTTTGGCATTAACGGCTATGCAAGAAAAATTGATGTAATAATGTAATTTTAGCTGATAATAGTTATTTTATTTTCATATGCATTATAATGTAAAGATAATTTTATGACGGATGTGCAGAGGCAGAAGGCGTATAATACTACATAAATTAATTTCTCACATAATTACGAATATTTTGTTAAGTTGACACGAGTACGTACTCTACTATTCATATATTTACAGACAAAATTACAACTAAGCTACACTATATAGAAAACAATTGAAGTTAGCATAAATAATAAATAAATAAATGTTTGGAGTAAAAATTTAAAGTATTTTTTCTACATTCTTTACCAATAGATATTGAACACCATGCAAACATAGACAATTCATAAATTGAAAGAAAAAATATTTTGTTTGAAACGGTTTTAATTGAACACTTTCTTCATCTGTTTTGCTTGGTAAAGATTATACATTCTTCTACAGAATTAACTATTGTAATCACAAAATTTTGAAGTGTATAGATTTGAATGAATATGTTTTTCTTTACAAAGTCTGAGTTTTTTTCTGCTTAAGCAATAGTTTAGGATTAAACTGAATTTTTAAACCAAGGTCATTTACTTTTTTCATGAAAGTTATAGTTCTGACGAAAAGAAATTTCTAAAATAGGTGAAAACTACCTCCAATGGTGAGGTGGGATTGATTACACTCAACCCTATGACTGCTCATCCCGTGACTTCCTCGGGCAACTCAAACGTAAGAAAATATGCTCATACCGCTATTTTCAGGATGATCACATTTTGAGGGTATTTTTCGGGCATGTGTTTTTCTATTTTATCGTTTATCCCGCCTTTTCATTGTTTAACCAGTGAAATATATTTTATATAATATTAGATGTTTAATTATGTAATAAATAGATTTATATAACTAGAACTATAGTTATATTACATAATAGAATTATAGACATTACGTTATAAATAGAAATATACTGTAATTCAATTGAAATTAATTAAAAAATAAATTTTGTTTGTGATAACGTCTGAAATTAGTTTTTCTGACAGCTTAGTTTCTCATGATAAAAATCAATAGAAAAATTCTTTTTTAGAAAGAAAAATGCGTATTTCAATTCGCCAATATATGTAGACTTAACATATGAAAAGAAAGTCGCAATTTTTGAAGTCGTTTCATCTAATAAATTGAGCAGTTAAAGGGTTAAAATAAGCCAATGCAATTACCTACTAAGGGTGCTCTACAAACACTAGTTGTACACATACTAACGGCTACTAATTTAAAATAACCAGCATATCAATTTGAGATGTCTATGCACTGTTAAATATTTCACTTCACTATTTACAACTTAGAAAATAAATATTTAAGCTATCTATTAATAAAATTAAATAAATTATTGTCTATAATGTAAAATGTAGTAGCTCCTCTATTTTCTGTATCTGTTAACTTTTTTTTAACAAATTTATTTCAAATTTAATGTTTATAATTATGTATAATGGTAAATTATATCATTCAGTTAATTATCTTGTTTGAGGTGAATTCCTGTAAAAATATTTTAAATTATGCTGTAATTCTAGTTAATCAAATTCATCTTTTAAATCTCTTTTAAAAACTAACAGCACACTTGAAATTATCAGTAGAAAAAAAGATGATTAAATCCCAAGTCTTAAAAATGCTGTTGTAACAAATTAAAAATATATATGTCAAAGCACATAGATGTAGACGATGTTAATTTAAAATATTCTTGTAAATAAATTATTTTTCAGATGTATCATACGATTTATTAATTTTATAAATATATATTTGAACAAAGTCTGAGTTTTCTTTTCTTCTTCAAGCAATAGTTTATTATTAAACCAAATATTTAAACCTAGGTTATTTACTGTTTTCAAGAAAATTTATAGTTCTGAAGAAAAGAAATTTCTAAAATGGGAAAAAATTACCTCCAGTGGTGAAGTGGGATAGATTACACTAATGAATTTAAAATAAACCAATGTAACCCCCTACTACCGGTGCTCTACAAAAAAGTAGTTGTACACATACTAATACGCCTACTAAATTAAAATGACCAGCATTTCAATTTGAGATGTCTATGGGCTGTTAAACAATAGACTTCACTTTTTACAAATTAGAAAATAATGTTTACGTTATGTATTATTAAATTAAAATTACTATAATTAACAATGTAAAATGTAGTAGCTCTTCTATTTTCTTTATTTGTTAACTTCTTCAAATCGATTTTAAATTTAATGGTTATAATTATGTATTCATATAAATTATATCGTCTTGTTAAATCTTTTATTGTTTGTACCTCATTCCTATTAAAATATTTAAAATTATGCGGTAATTCTGCTTAATCTAATTCATTTTTAAAATCTCTTTTAAAAACCAACTTCACAATTAAAATTAATAATGAAAAAGAAGAAAAGTAAATCACAAATCACAAGTCTTAAAAATTCAGTAGTAACAAATTTAAAAAATATATATAGATTTATATACCGAAAACATACATGTAGACGATGTTAATTTAAAATATACTTGTAAATAAATTATTTTTCTTCTTTTCAGATGTATCATTCTATTTAATAATTTTATAAATGCATCTAATTAAAGACAAAAAAAATAAAATTACAGAAAATAATTTATTAAATATTTCATAAAAGTACTTAAGATAGATTAAAATATAATAGATTTAAATCTATATACATAAAATAACACTATGAATATATCTATATGTTTAAGATGTCTGACAAATTTCCGAGCAATTAATAAATACAAATAGAATACACATATTCATAAAATTAAACCGAGTTTTAATATAAATAAAAAAAATATTTCACTATGAATTTAATTGAAATAATAAATTACATTTTGAAATTACAATTTTCCATTTAGTACAAGAAAGATCAAAATATAATATTGAAAACATTAAATACCTTAATCTCATTAATTTAAGTAATTCATCTCTTACAGTTCTTAAAAATAAACAAAAAATAAATGTATTTAGCTTAGAAATGCTAAAGAATAATTTATGTAATAACTTAAAACAGATCATTCTGCTGTTTTCTTTATCAGTTAAATTGGCAAATTTGGTTAAAAAAATTTAAAATCATTTTTTTTTTAAATTATTATGAATTAAATTTTACAGAACAATTCTGTTACCTGTAATTTTTATGAGTATATACTAATTCTAAATTCCACTTAAGATGTAAATAAATTTTAATGAGTGGAATTAATAATTATAATGTGTACTAATATGATAGATTGATAATACGGGTTGTTTAATAATGATAAAGCGGGTAATGATAATTAATAATAATAATCTAAATAAAAGTATCTGATAATACAATATGAATTTAATAATGTGTATTTTTGATGAGACCAAAATCCTGGATTTCAATTATGTGCCAATTTCTGGTCTCTTAATTTATTACTAAAAACACAGCTGAAGATTTTCAATGTGATATTGAAAGTTGTGGAATGAAAGTTTATAATTTGTGTTATTATGCTTTAACTCGAAATATACACAAATAGTATCCCATATATATTTCTAAGCAAATATATGGGAAAATTAAAATTATATAGCTGTTCATATTTACATACTTTATTTTATAGCAGTATGAATGAAATAGAAACAATAAATGTCGAACATTTTTTAAAATGTTTCAACAATCCCGAAATAATTATAAATTCACAACAATAATAAAAGCAATACACATTAATCATTCTAAAATTTAAACTATGTATTTGTAAGAGATTTTTAGGATTTTATATTATTAATGAAAGCAAACACGCTAACGTCCCATCATACAGACAGGATAGATGCTATATTAAAGTAATTTAAAAACCGCAACAAAATAGCATCGGATAACATCATTTTATTCGATTCCGGTAATGAGCAGAAGCCATTGTAGAAATATACTTTATAATAGAACTGAAGTTAAAGAGATTAAATTGACCAAGTTGTCTATATATAAACCGAATATGACAAATTTCAAAATTTCAAATGTTATTTAATCCGTATCCATGCATATTTATTGTCTTAAAATACAATATTGTTTCATATTTACTCTTTAGACTCTAAAAACATAAAAATTTTAAATAATTAGATTTATGCAAGGTTATCAGTAGCCTTAACATATTTGTTATGCAATAAACATTATTATTTAATTAATACTCATTTGATTCTCAATGAAGAAGAAGCTTAATAAATTTATGCCAATTAATCAGAGTGCTTATCATAAATATTAAGCAAAAACATTATTATCATATCATTAATCTTTAGATTCGCAAAATAAGAAAAATCTTCAATGATTATATTTATGCTAATTAATCAGTATACTTTACCTACTTACGATACAGAAAAATAATCTATCATTACGCTTTGGATTCGTAAATAAAAAGAATAATCTTAAATGATTAGAATTATGCCAATTAATCAGTATAATTCACGTATGTATTATGCTAGATACATTATTTTATCATTACTGTTTAGAACCATATAAAGAAGAATCTTAAATCATTAGGATAATGCCAGTTAATTAGTTACCTTAACATTTTATTGAATAATTACTCTTAAGATTCTCAAAAAGAAGAATCTTAAATGATTAGATTTACAAAAAGGAAAGTCAAATATTTTAAATCTTATAATTCATATTATACTTAGGTTACAGCATGATCCGATTTTTATAAATGACTCTTTAAGTTCTATAATTATAAAAAGTTAATTAAAAGTTAGGCTTGCAAGTACATATATATTTAACGTGCGATGAGTCTCCCTTCACGAGTTTTAGATTTGTCATCTTGTTTGGAACCTTCTCGAGAACCATATCCTCTTTGTCCGGATAGTTCAGCATTTTCGTCAAACCTAGATATTTTTAACGCCAACTGGTATTACAATGGAGGTAAAAAATATGCCAAGAAAGCCTATAATTGCTCCACAGGAAGAGCGTCTGTTGAGTAAAGGAAATGTCATTCACACTGCCTGCGAGATTACTACGAAAAAACAAAACAAAACATCTCCTTTCAGGAAGACTATAGCAGAAAAGAATTTCTAATTCTACGGAATACTGGTTGAAAGAGAGACACAAGTAGTCTACTTAAGAAATGGGTTCCCCATGGCGAATTTGGCGAAATTATTGGCGATATTTACTAACACACGAAGGCAATTCATTCAAACATTCTATTTCTTACTTTTTTACTTTAATTAATTAATGCACAGTGTTCCATCGTAATAGAATTATATACTCTTACTTAATTAAAGAAAACGACTTGAAAACAGGACTTTTATATTTATGGGCAATTAATCCCTTAACAGTTTACAAACGCAACAGCTCCAAATTATTAAAAATCAGCCATAGTGAACCAATAATCTTTTTATATCTAATTGTTATGCATTGCACACTTTTAATTTATAAGAAAAGAGTTATACAAGAAGAGTTGGATGCAAATATCATTTAAATTATGTATACATATTATTTGGACTCGGTGAGATCAGGAGAAGATGTTAGGCTACCATACTTCAAACATTATTGCCAAGTTGGCGGGGGAACTCAGTTCTTTAGTCAAGCTAGACACAAAGTTTTAAAATATGAGTTAAATGAGGCTTTAAGTAGGGTTTTTTTAATTCACCAAAGGTACATATACAGGTATATTCAAAGCAATACGAAATAATTATTATATTATATCAGTTTCAAACGTAAGTAGAACATTAATGTGTCAGTCATAAGTTATCTTTATTTAAATTTTTACACGATAATTAGACCTTTCACATGCATTGAAGTATGGAAGACTTCAGTCATTTCATGTGCCATATAGACTTTGACTTCTCCGAGACGTCAATAGGTGTCTCCGATAGACGTCGTACTGCATTATATTGTGGAAAGAAATTTATGACAACTATTTATCCACAACAAATTATTAATTCTTTAACTAAATAAAAATGGATGACACAACTCAAAAAGATAATCACAACACTTATATTTCTTACTATCTATCTGGTTGTAGCTAGGCAACAAAACTATGTTGAGACACCAGTAGAAGAAATTATTCACTCACGGAGATTAAAAATAAGGTGAAGAGAAAACATACAGAAAGCTACAAAATTAAACCATAATTTAATACTGCTATTAAATTATTGTACATTAGCATGATATATAAAAGTCATGAAATGTTACACAGCAAAGCAAATTTCAAAATAAAAAGTCCTTTTTCTCAACTTGCTCAAAATTGTTTAGATGAGCCGGAACTAAAGAGTAATTTTCACTCACACCAGATTCCGTTTTACTTGTAAGCCAAGGGGTTAAAAACCTGAAAACGATGTGATATATTAGAGTATTCCAAAGTTTTGTGTAGCATTTGTACACGAAAATATTCTCACTGTAAAAAAGATAATACGGGGACAGTTAATGCATAATTTTGCAGTATATTATGTTCTAGCTGATATATATTTGCTTGCCAATTTATTTTCTTTGCTAATATTTTCTTTAATCTATGCAAAGTATAATAATTATGTAAGTATAAAAGGTGTATAAAAATACATCAGAATATACAGGCATTCACAATTTACTAGTAATAAATATCTTAAATTTCAAAATACTTAACTAATTTCTATCATAAAATTGTCCCAACTATGTCATAGGTTTTATATTATTTCAGCAGATAATAATAATAGAGTGCAGTATTTTTAGCGAAAACCTCCTCTCATTCTTGTACGAATTTTCATTTGTTATAAAGGGATGGAAGAAGAAATTAGTACATTTTCATAGAAAGCATACAAAAACCATCAGATTAATCTCATTTGTAAGTGAAAGAAGCATTTTTATGATTAGATACAAGATTAATGAACATTTAATTAATATTTTTCTTCTAATATATCATATATTGAATAACTCAATTATAGATTACAGCTTATGGCATTCAAGAATATTAAGGTAAGTTGTCTTAATGACATATGTGTCTAAGAAACACGGTAAATATAAGAATGATTCATTAATTGAGATTTTTTAAGACTCAGTCTTAAGATATGCATTAAAGGAAGATAAATTCCTGAATTTCTTTATCTTTTCATATTCTTATTGATATATTTTCAAAGGAGAGTGTGAAAAAATTAATAGGATATGATAAAGTTCTTCTCTATTAAGTCTAAATTTTTGCAATGTTAATTCAACTACAAATTACTTTCTTTGTTTTATAACATTCCCCACAGTCTGTTAATGTTCTCTTGGTAATAAAACATATATATTTTCTTTATATGAAATATGTTTTGAAACGGAATTAATTGTATTCAGCTGCACTTTGTTGAACTGCTACTCTGAACCTGAACATATTTATTATCTATGTTCAATGGTAAAAAAAATTCTAAATAAAGCATCTTCTAATAAAACTAGGTTTAGGAACACGGAAATTTTATTATGACAATTTAATCATGAAAAATAGAGTGTCATAGAAAATCGTCGTATATTCCTCACTATAGTATCGTATCACATATTTTATCTTTTATTAATGATTACCTAATTTTTAAATATTTAAAAGTTCTTAATATAAGTCCAGTATAAAATTCATTTTCATTTTGGTATTATTTTATAGTGAACTACTACTTTTGATTATATTTTTCTTATTTCAACATTATATTGAATAATGGTTAAAATTCTACATTTCTGCAACTATACTGAAGTGAACATAAGGTTTAGTAATTTCTAGTATAGATATAAATTTCAATAAAAAATATAAATACAAAAAATTGAGGCATAGATTCAAATGATTAGTATATCTATGTGTTTTCGGTGCATAAAGTTTTATCGGTAGTGCTAATAAATCAAAATAATTGACTATCTTTTTTTACTGCTATATTCGTTGAATTATTCGTTAAAATTCAGCTATTCGGCTTTATATAATAAAGAAACCAAAATAATTTTATTTTATCAACTATGCAATGTTTTAAAAAATATCCGTTATAATATTAATATAGTGTAAATATTTAATTAATAATAGGAATATTAAAAAATATGAATGGGGAAAAGATAATATATGTATTATATTTTTCTCATTTCTACTTTATATTGAATAATGGTTAAAATTCTACATTTTTGCAATTATACTGAAGTGAACATACGGTTTAGTATTTTCTAATATAGCTATAAATTTGGATGAAAATATAAATACTATATGAAACTGATGCATAGTCTTAAATGGTTAGTATATCTATGTGTTTTCGGTGTATAAATTTTTATCGGTAGTACTAATAAATCAAAATAATTGACTATCTTATTTTACTGATATATTGGTTAAATTATTCTTTAAAGTTCAGCTATCTGTGTTTATGTACTAAACAAACCAAAATCGTTACATCAACGATGCAATATTATAAAAATTATTCATTATAATTTAAATTTAGTTTAAGTGTTTAATTAATAATAGGAATATTAAAAATTATGTATGAGAAAAACATAATAATACATATTTCGTTTATTTCATTTCTACTTTATATTGA
>CM063504.1:160593629-160636129 GCA_032207245.1 Pardosa pseudoannulata | reverse complement strand
TACTTTCTCAATATAATGCTAACAATTTCATTTTAGCTTTGAGAATCACAGAAATAATTTTGGTCTTCGACTGAAGAAATCTAAACTTTCTATGTCAAATCTGATGGCTTGGAAATTAAGATTAATATAAAAATTAGAAATTAAAATTTAGAATAATGAATTGGGAAATGGGATAAATTTTGATATTTTATATATTTATAGAACATATACACATAGTATATATATATATATATATATATATATATATATATATATATATATATATATATATATATATATATATATATATATATATATATATATATATATATATATATAGGAATGTGTGGAACACAGTGATACATAATACCTACAATAAATTTTAATTAAGCTAATCTGAACAGTTTGAATCTAAAAGCCAACTGAGAAAAATCCTAAAATTTTAACAACTATGTCATGTTGAAGATATCATGTATTATCAAATGCAGATTACTTTTAATTTCATTAAACCGCTTTGTAATTTATTAGTTAAGCAACATTTCAGACAATTCGATATGCATCACCAGCTTCTATAATAATTTGGCTTTTGTAGCGTCAAATTAGATACAAATATCGTTAATGAATTGATCTGACAGTTATCTAATACAGTACACCCTACCGTGAGAATATATTGAACATCTAGTTACAGGCTCATATTAGCAGACAAAAGGTGATATTGTTTCTTATATTTAGATGGTGTTTCCTCTTGATAAGATACATAATATTTCTATTTAGGTTTATGAAATCTTGCTGTCTTATTGTTTCTGCACATATGATATTAATTGTTTAAGAATGAAATTAAAATGCCTTTATGACTTATTTATATGAATTATAAATGTAACAGACATTAATGTGTTATTAATAAAAGGATGTATTTTCAAGTTCGGTAAATAAAATACAATATAACTTATTAGTAATTAATTCCTTTTTTTTGTTGTCTATGCAGTTGATAGATAAGTATATCTTTATTCCTTAAATAAAATCAAGCACTGTTTTTAAATTTAAAAGTGTTGAAATTCAACATTTTAGGATATCATATTTTATTGTCATTTAAAAATTCATAACACTTAAAAAATGTTTAAGTATAATATTATGTTAATTTTAATATGTGACTAAGCAGACATTTGTTTATGTAGACAACTTCTAACTATAGGAACACTATATCCGTCGTTAAAAGCTATTAAAATTTCATTTCATAATGGTTTTTATAAATTATTAACTATCTCTGAAAATTTAAAATAAAACTTTTTTTTTGTTACTTTTGCTTAAAATACCAAATTAACTATTAGAATAACACATTATTGTTGTTTGTTTCAAAATTTCATTTCGTTTCGACTTTTTTTATAAACAATATATTAAGTATTTGGCGATGATAAGCATAATCAGTAAATGAGGCGAATAATTAAAATAATAATTATAAGAAAGAGTTACAATACAACGCCGTCGTTGCCCATACGGAGAGAGTGACTTAAGAGCGGGAGTGATTCCGGGTAGGGTTGGCTACACCCTTTTCCCCCATAAAGAGTACTGAGAGTAGTCAAGCTGTTTTTTTTTTATGTGGTTTCGTTAGTTTTGGAGAGCTATGATCAACCTTTTCCAACACGGGGGCACTAATCAGACTGAATTTTGGACGGCTACGAATATCCAGGGTATAGTGTGATTCGAACACATGAATTCTGGTTCCGAAGGTCACTGACCTAACCATTCAGTCTTATCTAGGCCAGAGAATTGGGGACTAATCATCAGTATCTGAAGACATTCACGATTTCTTTAGGATTTCTTCCTCGCCCTGTTGACTGACATCATAACCCTGGTAGCTCAACAATCACGCTGACAGGCATTTTTATAATTAATGATATTTCAATTTTAAATAAAGTGTTTAAATACAGATGCATCTAGTGGTAACTTTTTGATCAAAAATATATTCTGTTTTACATTATCTTTTGTTTTACTACAGATCTAGCTCTTAGTTCCTCGTGTGCTATGTTGTATGAATGCGCTTTATTCTCCTTTTTTCAACATTGTATAATGCCAATACAAATTATGAGCCATTTTGTAAACCTGATTACTTTTTAATAACAGTTGGTAAAAAAAAACCATGCCATCCTGGAAAAGGGAAAATTCGGTTTTCCCTTCCAAGTAAACAACGAATCTCTATAAATACGTTGAATAATTGTAAAAGCTTAATAGTTATTCACAGAAATTTTCCAGAAATTGATAAATGAAAGATTGGAAATACTAAAACACGTATACTTGATTTTCACCACCACATGAATTTTAAAATTGTATGTATTTCTTAAATTAGATATAGGTTTTTCAATAAGGCAATCGCATTAAATGGGGTGAAATACACAGTTGAATATAGTAATTCCACTGGACCTTTAAAGGGATGAATAAGGTTTGACGTAATTCATGGTTTTCAACACTTCATTATGCTGGATATGAAATAGACAAAAAAATAAATATGATCTACTACCAATATGTTACATTACCTAAAGAAAAGATATTTCCACCATAAAATATCAGTGTTAAATAGTAATCTGTGATATTAAAAATCAAAGCTATATAAAAGAGAGAAATCACACTATATTTTAACGTATCTAAAAATCTTTATAAAACACATCAAATTTTATTTATCTCTCAATGAGCTACAGAAAAATATTACTATCCTGAATGATTGGAAATACATGATTTTCACCAACAGATGAATTTTAAAATTATATGTATCTCTTAAATTAGATGTAGATTTTTGAATAAGGCAATCGATTTAGATAAGAAGAAATAAACGGTTGCGTATATTAATACCAGAGAACATCTATAGGGGTATAACATAATTCATAATTTTCATTTTTTTCATTATTCTGGATATAAAATAGATAAAAAAGGTAAATATGATCTACTACAAATATATTACATTACTTAGAGAAAAGATATTTTCCACAATAAAATATCACTGTTAATAATAAACTATCAGATTAAAAATCAAAACTGTATAAAACTAGATAATTCACACTGTATCTTACCTTATCTAAATATCTTTATAAAACACATCAAATTTTATTTATCTCTCAAAGGGCTGCAGAAAAACATTGCTATCTCAAAGGATTAGAAATACTAAATCAAGCATTCTTGATTTCCACCAACAGATGAATTTTAAAATTGTATGTATCTCTTAAATCAAATGTAGATTTTTGAATAAGGCAATTGTTTTAGATAAGGAGAAATAGACGGTTGCGTATAGTAATACCAGAGAACATTTATAGGGATGAATAAGGTTTAACATAATTCATAATTTTATATATATATATATATATATATATATATATATATATATATATATATGATCTACTAGAAATATGTTACATTAATTAGAGGAAAGATATTTTCCACCATAAAATATCAGCGTTGAATAATAAACTAAGATTGAAAATCAAAACTTTATAAAACTGGATAAATCCCCCTATATCTTCCCTTACCTAAATATCTTTATAAAACTATTCACCAAACCATGCATGTAATAAAGATTTTTATAAAATCAGAAATATATTATACATTTATACCAGAAGGAAATAAAATAGTGATAGAAAAAAGTTCATTTTATATACTGTAGAATAATAAAAAGAATACACGCCACCCCTTGAAACCGTATCATTTGCTAAATTGCTCCTTTAAAACAAATTTTCGTTCGCAGCACTGAAGTCTCCTGGATAACATATGTTAAATGTTCCCAAGTAATGAGCTTCTCACTGCGAAATATAATACTCTGGAAACACATGTTATTATTCTACAGAAACTGTCTCGGAATTTATTGCTTGTGTATTTCAAGGCTAATAAATCGTTTTAGGGCTGACTAGGGTAAGCTTTATTTCATTTTCAAGAAAGATGCAGCATTGAAGTCGAAGTATACCAGAAAAATAAAATGTTAAAGGTTATCAAAATTACTAACGAAGTATTGATGCATTCTGAAAGGTTATCGAATTTGATAAATAATAAACATTTAAATTATTTTAACACATCTTGTCTGGATACATTTCGTAGCGGAATTTTCGTAGCAGCCGTTTTGAATGTAATTTTTTTTTACCCAGTTAAATCTCAATAGATTGAAAATTATTTAATTTTTTAAGCAACTTTTCGTATTTTATATTGAAATATATAAACAAATATATAATATATAAATATATAAACCATAAGATTATTGTAAACAAAAAATATAATTTTAGTGGATAAATTTATAATTGTTTCCTAAATGTAAAAAATCAAATAGATGTAGTAGTATGTAGTTTCAAATTTTTCCCGGTCTGTGGTTCCGCATCGACTGATGTAAAAACTAGTTTTCATTTGCCTAAATATTTTCAGAATTTATGTAATAGACAAGAACATTCAGATTCATTTTCCTGTATATATCATTATTTTTGTACCCACAAACAATCCATGTTGTTACACTAAACCGTATTAGTACATGACCAGCTCCCAACCATCAGTTGTCAGAAAACTTACTACTACTAGTCCCTCATACAGTGTGTTAAAATACTACAAATATTCTAAGAACTATAAGCACGTTTCATTTATTTTGTATCAAAAATATCAAACTTAATATAATTTAATGCATAGTTCCAAAATATGAATGCAGAAGATATTTCAAAGAATATTTAATGGCACAAACTAAAAATTTAGAATATATGAAATAACCTATAATGAAATCCCTGAAAAATTTATTAATTTACTCAAACAAAATACATATTATTATTAAATGCTTTAATTTTTTTTTACTATTTATAGAAGTAAGTAACTATTTTCTTTCGAATATAAAAAATAAAAAAAAAAATAATAAAAACTAAAACTAAACTCGTAAGTGAGACAGCCCCTAGGGAAACAAAGCCTACGGTACTAAGCTCCGTTTCCAGGACCAACGGCCCTAGGGTGCAAAGCATACGTTCCGGTTAGGTGGCCAGCCTTATGTGGAAGCCCAGTGTTTAGTTCTAAACAAAGTTTCTTCCTCAGTTTTATTAACCCACTGGAGGAATGATAGGCTGAGATGAATAGATGGAACTAAATCTGTGAAAAACCCACTAAAATAAAGCTAACGACTTATTACTATCAAAATTTCACGATTTCAGAATAACTTAGTTTAGAATATAGGCATTGATATACAAATGAACCAATAAGCAAACTTATTAATTTACCAACACACTGCAAGAAAAAATAATGGAAAGTATTTAACTGTCCTCAGTTTTGACTTAATGTTAATTTTACGAATGTAAACAAAAGTATAAAAACCAAAATACACGTAAAACTCTGAAAAGAAGCAAACGCTTTACTGCTATAATAATGTATCATTAATTTTTTTTTAATTTATATCTAATATAATATTACAATTTTAGATAAAATTCAGAACAGAATCATGTGGTATTGTGTATAAATCAGTTAAATGCCTTCATTACACTAATATGAAACTACATCCCAGGTAATATATTAATAATACAGAAATATATTTGTTATAAAAAGTTCAAATGCTGATCTAAAATTTGGATATAAATGGAAGTAAAATGATATATCTGAGTAATCCTTTATACAACTTAAATATTTTATTAACTGAATAATATTAGTTCTCTCGATAGATAAAATAGAAAACAAGGTAAAGATAAAGTAGTCTTATCTGTTTTGTAGATTAAAATAAAAATATGTATTTTGGTATTATATATAATTTTAAATTCTTTTATATTGTATATATTGTTAATACAGAAATATATTTGTTATAAAAAGTTGAAATGCTGATCTAAGAATTTGATGGAAATGGAAGTAAAATGATATTATATCTGAGTAATCCTTTAAACAACTTAAATATTTTATTAACTGAGTAATATTAGTTATCTCGATAGTTATAATAGCTAACAAGGTAAAAATAAAGTAGGCTTATCTAATTTGTAGATTTTAAAAAAATCTGTATTTTGGTATTATATATAATTTTAAATTCTTTTATATTGTATATATTAATAATACAGAAATATATTTGTTATAAAAAGTTGAAATGCTGATCTAAGAATTTCATGGAAATGGAAGTAAAATGACATTATATCTGAGTAATCCTTTAAACAACCTAAATATTTTATTAACTGAATAATATTAGTTCTCTCGATATATATAATAGCTAACAAGATAAAGATAAAGTAGGCTTATCTGTTTCGTAGATTTAAAAAAAATCTGTATTTTGGTATTATATATAATTTTAAATTCTTTTATATTGTGTCATAATTTGAATGGTGTAATTACAGTATCCTACCAATTATAGAAAATTAAACTCGTTTTAATTATCTTACAAAAAGTCATATAAATAAACTCTTCAAATTTAAGGTGTATGAAAATAAATTGTAAAAATACACACTTTCTGAATGCACTAAGTCACCTTCAAGAGCTAGGCAACCCTTTAATTCATGGTGAATTAAGCCTTATGCTACAAGTATTAATAGAAGTGCAGCTGTGTTATCCCTAGCAACGAAAAAAGCAACTATGTTGCCTTTACGGCGAAATGTGGTTTTATTTAAAATAAACAAATCCGCATTGAAACACGCCGATCAGATGGAATGTAAAACTTCATAAATACAGATCAGGCGAAATGCTCGGATAAAGTCAGATCGAAATCTGAAATAGCCTTCCCAGAGAGCGTACGAAGTAACGCACCAACACAATTGCTTTTGCGAAAATCATTTTGTTCTCCTCTGGAGGGAAATCTCGGAGGAGATATATTTTACAATCCCCCAATTTCAAACCTATGATAGAGATTAAGATGTTGAATCGAATTGGAAAACCAGTTCAAGCTATTGATTTTTATGGCGATAAACTCGGCTGAAATTTCCGCGGAAGCTATTTATTTGTTCAAAATGGCCCGTAACCTAACGTTTAAATGATGATTGCGGTGATTTGAATAAAAATGTATTTTATTTCCATTCTCGAAAGTATATTTGGGAATTAAATACAAAGCTGGAGAGTTTTTGAAGATTGATCCCACTGACCTTTTGTTGTTTTCTGAAATCATTTTTCTCCCATTGTGAGGGGTAATAGTCGAGGCCTTCAATGGGTATAAAACCGTCAATGAATTATCTTTAAAATTCTAATGTTCATGTTTATTCATCAGTGAACAGATTTAGTTTATGTGTACTGAAAATGAGCTTAAAAAACTTAAAGTGCTATGCGAGTTAACTCTCTTAATTTTAAATATTTCAGCTCTATAGTAGTTATTTGTATAAGGATTCTTCAAAATCTTTAAATGATACATTACATTTTTCTCAAATTCAAATTTAAAATTAAATACAAAGCTGGAGAGTTTTTGAAGATTGATCCCACTGACCTTTTGTTGTTTGCTGAAATCATTTTTCTCCTATTGTGAGGGGTAATAGTCTAGGCCTTCAATGGTTATAAAACCGTCAATGAATTATCTTTTTAAATTCTAATGTTCATGTTTATTCATCAGTGAATAGATTTAGTTTATGTGCACTGAAAATGAGCTTAAAAAACTTAAAGTGATATGCGAGATGACTCTCTTAATTTAAAATATTTCAGCTCTATAGTAGTTATTTGTATAAGGATTCTTCAAAATCTTTAAATGATACATTACATTTTTCTCAAAAGCATATTTGAAAATTAAATAAAATGCTTGAGAGTTTTTGTAGATTGATACCACTGGCATTCTGTTGTTCGCTGGAATCATTTTTCTCTTATTTTAAGAGGAATAGTCCCTGCTTTCAATAGGTTTGGTTTGGTTTCGTGTGCTAAGGTCTACTTTTTTCAACATGAGGGCTAATGAGATCGGGAACTACAGTTTAAAGCCGATTCCAAAAGGCTAAGATCATCTATGGCTCAGTGCGATTCGAACCCACGAACTCCGTATCCGAAGACCTGCACACTAATAATTCGCCCTCGTTTGGCCACTTTCAATAGGTAAAAAACCGTCAAAGAATTATCTTTTTAAATTCTATTGTTCATGTTTATGCATCAGTGAATAGATTTAGTTTATGTGTACTGAAAATGAGCTTATAAAATTACAAGTGTTATGCGAGATGATAATCTTATTTAAAAATTTTTCAGTTCTATAGTAATTATTTCTATAAAGATTCATTCTTTAAAGAATTTAAATGATATGTTATATTTTTCTCAAAAGTATATTTAAGAATTAAATACAAATCTGGAGAAAATTTGAAGATTGATCCTACTGATAATTTGAAGGCAGATAAAATTATTTTTATCTTATTGTGAGGGGGAATAGCCAAAGTCTGCCAATGAATTATTATTTTAAATTCTAATGTTCATGTTTATATATTACTGAATAGATTCAGTTTATGTATTCAAAATGAGCTTAAAAAATACAAGTGTTATACAAAATGATTATCTTAATTTAAAGTATTTCAGTTCTATAGTAATCATTTATATAACGATTCGTTCTTCAAAGTCATTAAATTATACGTTATATTTTAATTAAAAGTGTATTTGAGAATTAAATACGAAGATGGAGAATTTTTGAAGATTGACCCTACTGACCTTTTTGTTGATCACTGAGATCATTATCCTCTTATTGTGAGGGGGAATAGTCAAGGCCTTCAATGAGTGTAAATCCCTCAATGAATTATGTTTTAAATTCTTATGTTCATCTTTATGCATCAGTTAATAGATTTGGTTTATGACTACTGAAAATGAGCTTAAAACTTCAAGTGCTATGAGAGACTATTCTCTTAATTTAAAATATTTGAAATCAATAGTAATTATTTGTGTAAGGATTAGTTCTTCAAAGTCTTTAAATAAAAAGTTACATTTTCTCAAAAGTATATTTGAGAATTAAATGAAAACCTGGAGAGTTTCTGAAGATTGATCCCAGTGATCTTTTGTTGTTCCATGAAATTATTTTTCTCTTATTGTGAAGGGGAATAGCCAAAGTCTTCAATGGGTATAAATTCTTCAATGAAATATCTTTTTAAATACTAATGTTCATTTTTATGCATCAGTGAACAGATTTAATTTATGTGTACTGAAAATGAGCTGAAAAATTTACAAGTGTTATAGGAGATTATTACCTGAATTTAAAATATTTCAGTTCTATAGTAATTATTTTTATAAGGATTCGTTCCTCAAAATCTTTAAATGATACGTTATATTTTTCTCAAATGTATATTTGAGAATTAAATACAAAGATGGAGAGTTTTTGAAGATTGATCCTTTTTTGCTCGTTGAAATCATTTTTCTCTTATTTTGATTGAGAATAGTCAAAGCCTTTAATGGGTATAAATCCGTCTATGAATTATCTATCTAAGTTCTAATGTTCATATTTTGCATCAGTGAAAAGATTTAGATTATGTGTACTGAAAATAAACTTATATATTCATTAAAAGTTTTATTTATTTATTTAATTTTCTGAATTAATAGAAGGATTCTAATGTTTCAAAAATGAAAACTATCAACAACAATACATTTAAAGTTGTGTATTTAGAAGCTTATAGTGTAGGAATTCAGCTTAAGAATGAATATATTTCTTTAAATTTTTTAACGTAAAATATATTACATCTGACATAACGAGGAGTTCTTAATAGCGATAATTTATTTAACTATTATTTATGTAAATAATATTAAATTTTAAATGTAGAAAATATAATTAAGTATGGATTACATTAACGGATTAAATTTAATAACTCTTTCTTCTTTAATTTTTCTAATTTAATTTTTTTTCTCATTTAGTCTTCTTAGTAAGTAGGACTCATTTTCATAAATATATCTCTATGTATATACAAAATTTTCAGGATGGGTGAAAAAATCAGCTATAAATTATTTTTTGAAGAATGAAAAACCATTGCTTTAATTTTAATTTGTATCCATCCAGCTAATGTTTTAATTGGTTTTCCTGGAAGCAGAAAAATATTATTTTGCAAAATGATACGGAATAAAATTATTGTTTAAATCATTAAAATTATTTTTATTGTACTTTATATTTAAAACTCTGTTAAGTTGTGAGATAATACAGGGAATGCATGAAGTGGAAAAACATGGGCCAGAATAAATCATATAGTGCCAATAACAATGCATTTAAAAGTTTGTATTCAGTATTTTCCATCCATGATTTAAGTTTCACAATGAAACAAAAATTACTTTTAACGATTTTGCTACAAATAAATGATAATATTTTTCATGTAACTAAAATATTTTGCTCTTTAATAATTTTATATTTTATGCTACTTAAATGAACATATAGAAATTACTTTAAATTAATTAAAAAATACTCTCATATCTTATGCAAGAGAATGCACTGAAATGAAATTGGTAATTTTTATTCCCTACATTTGAGTATAAGAAATTTACAAACCAAGTAATATTAACTCTAATGAATTATTATATCATCCTTTCCAATAACGGGAACAACAAATGAAAATAATCTATTCTTCCAAACATAAACATAAAATCTCATTCTAGCAATTTTTTAGATAAAATTATGGAAGTCACAAGAAATCAAAATTTTTAAACTGTTTAAAAAGAAAGGCCAATTAATTAAAAATACAAATTTATATGAATGTAGCAGCAAACTGCATTGCAGCGATGGAAAAATCCATAGAAAATTGTGAACTGAATTCAGTCTAGAAATACTAAGAAAGATTAATTTGAAATTTCGTAATTAGACGTTTATAATTATTGATTTTAGTCTATTATATATATATATATATCTATAACATTAAAAAATTTCAACCTAAAATGTATTTTTTCTATTAAATTAAAAATAAAATATCATCGATAATTATTGTAATATTCTATGAATGTCTGACAGAAAATGCACTACAAATTACAAATATAAAACTAGATTAAATTCCAGATACATCGAGCAGAAGTGGTATCCATTAATTTTTGTTCTCAGTTTTCAATTCTTAAACTTTATGAATCAAATAACACTAACTCTCATGAATTAATTTCTCAATAATAACATTGAATGGAATGAGAAAAAGTAAATGATATTTTCCAACTAATGTAAACTTAAAATCCCGATTTGGTTATAGTATGAATAAATTTATGTGAACCCGAAACAAACAAAATTGTCTCACTAAATAAAATGGGGAAAAACATTAGTTCAAAAATCAAACTTAATATCGCTGTAGCAAGCAAACTGCATTGCAGCTGTGGTATAAGGGAATCGACGCATTAATGCGGCCATTTGTCATTTTTGCTCGTGTCTCTGTTTTCTGAACAGCTGCTGCAGTTACTCCAAACATTACAGTCTAAATCCATTAGTTTAATCTACAATTTTTCTTCTTTATTACTCTAGATGAGAAATATGGGAAATTTATGGATTAAAACATTTTAAATTGCTAAACTTTATGAATAATTAAACATAAAGTTTTTTTTTATTATTTTAATACTTTTGTATTTCAACAAAACTCGAATTTAATATAATTTTTTTTAATTACAGTGAGGCGTATAAAGCATATAAAATAAGTAATCTAGTTAGCAACTTAAAAAAATATTGTAAAAATATCCCTTGTTTAAATATTCCTAGTAATTACCTGTTTTCCTGGAGTGGGGTATCATTATATTGACATATATTTAATGATATATTGATAAAAATTGTATTGACAAAATCAGTACATTCTCAAAAAAAGTACGATTACTTATTAAAAATACTGTAAATTACTGTGCACAAAATATATACAGAGAATCTACAGAACTTTTGTACGAAATTTACGTGTGGTGTCTCCAGGTTTTCTTAAATTCTAAAATATTCTTCAAATAATATAACATAAGAAAAAATATAAAACAGTTAATTAAAACTTTTGAATTATCGTTGTAAAAGTTTTTTTACATATACAAAAAAAACTACTCAAAAATATTGCTTAATATTTCACACAATAAGTATTTCTTCAAAGAATTTGACGGTAGTTAGTGAAAACCTGTAATTCTGTTTCCTTCAGTTGTTTCAATTTAAAGATATTTTCTCGAGTCATACTAAGCATCATATAAAGTATATAAACATAATTTCAATAATTGAATATAAAATTTGATCGGAAAAATGTAAATTCATAAGAATAAAGACTATAAATTTTATTTTTAATATTCTGAATTACATTTTACCTAAAATTTATATCTATTGAAATTAAATTAACAGTTTTAAGGGTTTTATGTTTCAGTACTTTAACTTTAATTTTCATAAAATAAGAGAATATATCTTTCAAAACCCACAAAAAAAATTTTAATAGATTAGAAAGAAAAATTCAATGGGTACCCAAGTACAATTCAAATGTAGAAAAATTTGCTCATCCCGCGACTTTGCGGGCATATGTTTTTCTTCCTTTATTACGGAGCACATCCCGCATTTTCTCTGTTTAACTAGTGAAATAAATAACATACCATATTAGACATTTAATTCTGTAATAAATAGAATTATATAAGTAGAACTATAGTTATAATAGAATTATAGCTATTCTGTTATAAATAGAAATTCACTGTAATTCAATTGAAATTTATTAAAAAATAAATTTTTAGTATCTGATAACATCTGAAATTAGTTTTCCTGACAGCTTAGTTTCTCATGATAAGAATCAATATAAAAAAATCTTTTCTAGAAAAAAGTAGCGTATTTCAATTCTCCAATATATCTATATATATATATATATATATATATATATATATATATATTATATATATATAAGATTAAAATATGTAACAAAAAACAAGCAATTTTTGAATAGATTTCGGTTTACAAATTAAGCAGTCAGATTGTTAATTAACTAAAATTTCGTCACTAAACCGCTGTAGCGTCTAATAAAAATGGCTGTAATTACCATACATATTTTAAATTACATTTAACAAACTCATTTCTACATAGAAAGTTTAATTTTGCTTTTGTAAAAACTTTCGTTCTAAAGAGTGGGAGATTTTTTAGAGTCTCTATGGGGCCCAATACTGTAAACTCAGAGTGTGTTCATGATTGTTCTATTTTCTTTCTTTGACAGATTACGATGTTGTTTTGATAGCTCTGAAAGTAAAGTTTAAATTTGACGTCAAGATTCATTTTTTTAGGGAATGACCAACTCCAAAATTATTACTGGTAGTTATATAGTTTTCTCCTTGTCCAGCAAGCCCATGAAAAATAAATAAATACAATAGGGGCTACAATTTCATATGGCCCAGAGGATTAAATATATAATTATATATATTATATATATATATATATATATATATATATATATATATAATATATATATATATATATATATATATATATATATATATATATATATATATATTTATATATATATATATATATATATATATATATATATATATATATATATATATATATATATATATATATATATATATATATATATATATATATGTATATATATATATATAATATGTATATATATATAAAATATATATATATATATATATATATATATATATATATATATATATATATATATATATATATATATATATATATATATATATATATATATATATATATATATATTATATATATATATATATATATATATATATATATATGTATATATATATATATATATATATATATATATATATATATATATATATATATATATATAATATATATATATATATATATATATATATATATATATATATATATATATATATATATATATATATATATATATATATATATATTTATATATATATATATATATATATATATATATATATATATATATATATATATATGTATATATACATGTATATATATGTATATATACATATATATACATGTATATATATATATATATATAATATATATATATATATATATATATATATATATATATATATATATATGTATATATATATAATGTATATATATATATGTATATATATATGTATATATATATGTATATATATATGTATATATATATGTATATATATATATATATATATATATATATATATATATATATATATATATATATATATATATATATATATATATATATATATATATATATATATATATATATATATATATATATATATATATATATATATATATATATATATATATATATATATATATATATATATATATATATATATATATATATATATATATATATATATTATATATATATATATATATATATATATAACGATCTAAGTCTGTCTCAAATTTAAGCATCATCCTATATCCATAAACATGATTTGTCAGAAGAGATCTGCAGGATTTGTGTACAATAAATTGCAAATCTGCAATTCACGTAGGTTTCCTTGGCTCCTTGGCATACTTTAGAATATTACTGCAAAAATATTGTACATGGTCCAGTTTTTTACAATAAGGAAGCCTTCCCTGTAAACATTATACTTTGTGAAAACTCATATAAAAATGTTAATTATCAGTCGTTGTAGACGCTTAGTACTAAAGAAGACTAAAATATTTAATTTTTGATAACAATTTATTAAGCAATGAAATAAAATATAAGCTTATTTGCTCTCATATTTAAGTTTTTAAATTTTTTTTAACCTTGTCCGTAGTAAAAAGCATCGTAGGTCTTATTTTAATTTGATATACCTAATAAATTGTGAAATACTTTCAGTAAACAACAAAATAATAATTTTATATTTATTTTGAAGCATACTTAATTTACTTAAATTAAAAATTATTCTTAAATTTTAGTAATATTTTTAAATTTTGTGGGTGTCGATTTGGTATTTATTGTATATTTCAATAATTTTATAGAGATCTGACGTTTTGAATACTCGTAAATCATAAACTATGATTAAGAGGAACAAAAATTATTAATTACTGAAATAAAAAATGAAATATTTTAATATTTGTACTAATAAAAATAGACGCTTGGATCTCGAAATTTAATGTTCAATTATTAGAGCTCAAGTTTTAGTATATTTATCTATTTACGTAATTTTAGTTCTCATTAGTAATTAAATTAGTTAAAGTCGAAATAATAAATAAATTGATTGTATTTTAGTTCATATACTATATAAAAAAATATTAATCACTGATTTGGATTAATTAATAATAATTAGTCTTAACATACATTTTACTATATATATATATATATATATATATTATATTATAAATTAATATATATATATTATATTATATATATATATATATTATATATATATTATATCTATATATATATATTATATATATATATTATATATATATAAATATATATATATATATATAATATATATATATATATATATATATATATATATATATATATATATATATATATATATTATATTATTATATATATATATATATATATATATATATATATATATATTATATATATATATATTATATATATATATATATATATATATATTTATATATATATATATATATATATATATATATATATCATTAATAACACAAAATATATTTAATTTATACACTCATATTGGGCTTAATTTAAAATAGAAGATCTCTAATAAATTTTATGTAGCTTTAAATAAAACTTTGCTCTAAAAGTGAAGTAAGAATAGAGAATCCTTTCCCAAAATTCAGTTAGAAGTTAATATTCTTTTTTTCAAATATAAGAAATAGAGTAAGTAAATATATTTACTTAGGTTGTAGAGGAAACCATATTGTTTCACAAATCCCTCTATATAGCTTTGATTAATTCAACTATGTTATACGCAGCATCCTTGAAATTAAGCATCTTGTAGTATA
This sequence comes from Pardosa pseudoannulata, assembly GCA_032207245.1. NCBI lineage: Eukaryota > Metazoa > Arthropoda > Arachnida > Araneae > Lycosidae > Pardosa > Pardosa pseudoannulata. Next base: position 160,620,411 of record CM063504.1, on the reverse strand, counting down.
TGGATATCAACAGACTTACTAGTTATATATGCGAATGCATATATACCAAGTAAGTGTACTGATATTAGTATCCTTATGTGTGTATATATATCAATACATTATATATGTACATGTATTTACTTTGTATCGATGAGTCTATTGAGACTGTATATAACGAGTAATCAAGGATAGCACACAGTTTCAAAATATAATTATGTTTACATAATTATGTACCTAACTTAAAATGTTTGAATATTACAAAAATTCTGCAACATCAATAAAAGCATTGTTATTAATATCCATTAATAAAGTGTTTTGGATTGTGAAAAAATTGATTTTTTCATATAATGTACTTATTAAAATTTTATGTTCTTGGTAATTTTTATATTTTTTATTCTATTTTTCTAATTTTATATTTATTTTCTATCATTATTGTTTATCAATGTTAAAAATATTTGAACAATGTGACAGATTTTCCCTTTTTTTTCTGATAATAATCAAATGTTTTTTATTTTAGTTTTTTTTTATCATTTCATTCTAGTTTTTTCAAAACAGATTGAATAATTTATTAAATCGATATAAATTGAGATTTAATTTTTAGAGTTTTACTTATGTAGATTTTAAATATACAGGTTAAAGTTTTTCAGGTCGTCATAGTTTGAAATATTTGTAATAAACTCTTCTATTTTATTTGATAAAATTGTATGTAAAATGATAGCATGTTGTAAGTTATGTATGAAAACTTTAGCATAATATAGACAAAACATAATAGAATAATTTCTATTTTCTGCTTTAGAAAATCAGTCTCAAATATTTGAGGAATTTTCTTTCATTTTTTTAGCTACATTTAAACTGATTCAAATAAAAAAACTCAACATACTATTCTATTGATTTTGCTATTGTTAATATAATAATATTGTTTTTATAATTTTTTTTGTTTTATACTATTGTTTGATTATTTTATACAGTTGTTTGATTGTTATACTTTTGACTTATTGTTTTATTCTCTGATGCATTTATAGGTAATCACTCATAAAAAAGTAAAAGACAGACAAATATGCCAATAACAAACAAGTGCAATGAAACTTTCGTGATTGTTTTCGAGCAGTTTGGTCGTTTAATGAGATTTAATGAGATTAACACAAATGAGATTAATTTTATGTCTTGTTAAAGATGTTAAATAGTAAATATGTAAGTTCTTAATGTACTCGGTACATTTGACCATTTCGTACAGTTGATACTGAATAAGACACAGACACACATTCATGCATAATACGCACTCACACACATATACATTTATATGTGTTTGTGTGTATTTATAGTATGAACAAATTTTATAAAATATTTTTGGTAGAAAACACTTTCGGTGAAAAATATTGCAATTGAACTAAACTACACTTCTTTATATTATTCTCTAAATAATCTTCTTCAATAAATTCTCTAAACTAAGAAAATAGTAGTGGCTAGGGTTAGGTAAAACAAACCATTATTCTACCATTCTATATTATTGATTATCTTTAGACTGCATCATACGTAAATACGTATAACCCTAGATGTCGTACAAACGGTAACTTTTGAAATCCATCTACAAGACAAGACCACTTCTCATAGAAAATAGAATTTAAGTTCGGTATTTGAGGGTGCAAGAAAATATTAGCGGGAAGATAAAGTGTGGTCAAAACTTCTCCCCAAGATTAAATGAAAAATATATTGCAATATGGAAATGATTTCAAACTAATATTTTTTTTCCCGAGAAAGGAAATGGATTTCATCTCCGGATTGAAGTTTTTCTATGATCATGAAGAGGAACTAAATATAGAAAATATAATTACATACTAGACAATTTTTAATGTTTATACATATGTAATCACGGAGAAAATAATCCGTCGGTCACATAAAATGAGCCTCTGTTATTTTTAAATTTTCAGGCTTACTGGGCAATAAGACTTCTAATTAGTGTGAAGCCATTGCTTGTATTAGCATTAAATGTAGACATAAACCCAACGTGGAACTAAACATTTATTTAAGATCAAGTAAGAAACACCTTTCTCCGTCAAAAACAGACTATATAATGGTACACGAAATTCCTTTCCGAGTACAATGAGAATAGTGAGAGAAGAGACAAATTCTTCCCAAAATAAAGAAGCTATGTCAGAAATATTAAAAATCAGACAGAAACTTATACTTTTGGAACAGTGAGTAATTCGACTTGGGCAGCTGGAAAATGTGTCCAGTGGAGAGAATATTTGCATTTATTCCAAGTGTAAGCTTTGGGAGATTGATGAAAGAATTTTAAGTTATCGAACAATTCTATAGATAAAAATTTATTGTGGTTGGAAAATAGATATTAAAGAATAAGAATGCTTAAATGAGAATCTGAATGATATATTTAAAGGCTAATTATTTTGATTTGTATATAATTTTTGTCTGTCTATAATATCTCCTATACATTTAGATATTGATTGGTAAATCTTCAGTTTTACACTATAGCTAAAATTATCTTTTGGACGATCTTTGATTGGTTTGGTTTGGTTTGGAGTACTACGGTCTACGTTTTGCAACACGAGGGCTAATGAGACCGGGACCTACAGCTTAAAGCCGATTCCGAACGTCTACGAACATCCATGCCACTGTGGGATTCGAACCCACGAACTCCGGTACCGAAATCCAGCACCCTAACCAATCAGCCATCGTTCGGCGATCTTTGATTGGAATATTGATCTTAAGATTAGTTATGTTTAAAATATCTTCCTATTTTAAATCAAAATCTATAATCTTTATCTTGTCTATTTTGTCGAAAGGGTTAAGATGCTGTCTTTCGGAACTGGAGTTCATGGGTTTGAATCCTACGGTGTCATGTATGTTCGTAGCTTTTCAGAATCTGCTTTAAACTGTAGGTCCCGGTCCCATTATCCCTCTTGTTATAAAAAAGTAAATCGTAGCACTCGAAACGAAAGAATACCAAATCTTGCCTATTTATATTATCAGATCTTCATCTTAACTGGATACTTTATATTGCGGCGTTTTTGGATAGAACTGCATGTTACAGAGACTTATTAAAATTATTTGTTATTGTATTACATATCTCTAATCATATGTCTCTTCATTACCTTTTTGTCTCTTTATTATGATTTAGAGGAGGAAGGTCAAACTTTTGTAAAAGTTTGTATGATAAATCAAAAATAACTTTGGATTGTTTTGGATATTTATATTGTTTTCCTAACAATCATTGATCAGATATAATGATTCATTGTGTCTGGATACATACATTCTCATATGACGCTATTGGATATAGTTGTTACACAACTACAAGTCTGCCTCTATTATGTACAGTGTTTGTTATTAAAACCCGAGCAAACATTAATATTGTGAGTAGTGTGAGATACACCAGAGGAATGTCTGGAAATTTGAAATCTTACAATCCCGTAAAAATGATTTTCATAATATACATTTAAACAGATTATAATCTGTATACTTTAAAAAAATAAATAAACTGAATAATCTTTAAAGAACCTCTAAATAAATAATATAAATTGTCCTTTCTTAGTGGAACTTTTAAAAAGCGTAAAAACATTTTTTCAGCAGTACGTTTAAAAATTTCAACATTAAAGTACACCGTCTGACGAATAATAATTAAAAAAATGTTAACATTGAAAAAATAACATATCTAGAGGTTGAACAGATTTAGTACACACAGAAAATAGATCGTCCTTTTGGTTTATAAAAAACTTAAAATTAGGAAAAAATTAGATACTATAAATTAATTACCTGCAAATTTTCTTTGCAGGCCTTGATAAAAATATCTGAGCATACACTATTTTCTTATGAGCTCATTAAATTTATCTTTAAACTGCAGAGTGAATGAAATCTTTGCATATCATTATTCATTCTTGATGTAAAGACATTTTTTTAATCGTTAATAAAATAAGACAATCACGTAAAGCTGTTTCTGTTGACTTGCAAAACATTATTTTATAGTCAGACTTTTTTTCATCTTTTTTTAAACACTGATCTTTCTCAATTTGAAATCTCAATAGATTTACATTGATGAATATAATAAAATTATTCGCTTTGAAAGAAAATATTTAACTATAATATTTAAGTGTTCAGTAATGTTTTAGTATGATGTGCCTGAGAAAAAAATTAAAGTGCGCAAATATTTACATTTGTTTTTTATTACCTAGCAGATATCAATTTTAAAACTGTTTTTTTATTTTTTTCTAGGAAATATATCCATAGTATATAATAATTCGAAATTGAAAAAAATGGTTATGATATAATGGTACTATTAAATCCAAATTTATAAGTTGAAATATAATTTTTTTTCTATTGAGTTTAAAATATGTAGGGTATTTTAATTTCTTATATAATTTTTAACCCTCTATTTACCTATTATTTTTTCTATGCATACATGAAAACATTATTTAGCTAAAACTATTTTTGTATAACAACTTAATTAATAAATATTATTTAAAATACTTTATAAGTTGTTGGTTTCAAAATTTTATAAGTGTTCAAATTTGAAATCTAAGATTTAAAATCTTATGTATGTATAGTTTTAAATTAATATTTCTTGCTGATTTTCCGAGTTCTAATATTAAAAATTACATGAAAAAATTTTTATCTAAAACTATTCTTTGCAATACAACTTAATTAATAAATACTATTTAAAATACGTTATGGTAAAGTTGTTAGTTTCAAAATGTTATAAGCATTCAAACTTGAAATATAAGATTCAAAATCCTACATATGTGTAATTTTAAATTAATATTTGTTGTCAATTTTCGGAGTTCTAATATCGAAAAATACATGAAAACATTTTAGCTAAAAATATCCTTTGTAATACAACTTAAATATAAATATTATTTAAAATACATTATGGTAAATTTGTTAGTTTCAAAGTTTTATAATCATTCAAACTTGAAATCTAAGATTCAAAATCCTACATATATTCAGTTTTAAATTAATATTTGGTGTTAATTTTTGGAGTTCTAATATCGAAAAATGCATGAAACCATTTTTAGCTAAAACTATTCTTTGCAATACGACTTAAATATAAATATTATTTAAAATAGGTTATGGTAAAGTTGTTAGTTTCAAAATTTTATAAGCATTCAAACTTGAAATGTAAGTTACAAAATCCAACATATGTTTAGTTTTAAATTAATATGTGTTGTTAATTTTCGGAGTTCTAGTAAAAAACATCAATGATATTTCCCGTTTTCTTTATTAAAGGAACAACCAAAATTTCTAGTTATTTCAAACATAGCAACTGCAGAAATTCGTCACATAACAATCAATTCATAGTATTTATCTCTTATATTATTTAATATTATATTGCATTAATACTTCACTTTATTATCAGCTAAAGTAAAATAAAAATATTATTCTATATCTTTATAGTATTATTGTTTCAGTGAGTGAAATGTACACATTAAATTATTTGTTTATTTGTATTATATTTAGTCAAAACTCGATTATAGATATATCATTATAGTTTGTTTTTGAATAGACACATATTTAGTAGTTATTCTTCAAGTTTTGCATGTAGGTTACTTAGTATTGTTTATATAATAGAAAAAATATCAGATACGAAGAGAAAATCCCGTTAAATATACAGACTGTATTATATTCTCAATATAAGCATGTTCTGTACTGAACCTGTCCTGAAAAATTATGGTCGAAGCAGTCACATATTAAGAAAAAAAATGGCTAATAAGAAGTTTTTCAGTAAAAGTATTTTTGAGAACTTTGATAATAAGAAAATGTTGGAGCATTTGAGTAATTAAAATTCCCAATGTCCATAATAAAAACCAAAAGTTATTCTTATTAACCATTATTCGTATTATCCAAAGCTATTCTTACTATACATTTTGATTTTATACAAGAATTCTTCTATTTACTTTCGATGCAGTTTAATAATTTATGCAAAACTGCTGCCATTGTTTTAAATGACAGTATGAGCATTAGCAATATTAAGAAAAACTATCAATCGATATAAACACATAAATCACAAATTTCAACTATATAAGAGATGAGTAGGCTTTTTCTATAACGTTAGAGTATTTAAAATTTTTAAATATATTTATTAGATTTAAAATATTGGTATATTAAAGTTTATGTCTTCCAAACGTAATAATCGCATAGTGCATTAAGAGCTAAAAAATATAGCATCTTCTAATTAGATAACCGAATAATACATTCAATGAAAAACGTAATATTTAAATTAAGTTTACTTCTGAAATTGAAAAACAAAATTGACATTTGTCTTACAGTCATTTGTTTTTGTATTTCTAGAACACGAATACTCTTTGAAGATATCTTCCACATTTAAGAATGAATAAAAAATAAAAAATGGAAAAAATGAAAAATGAAAAAAATAAAAAATTAAATTTTAATTTCCAATATACGCATGTATATGTAATTTAACATGCTACATATATCATTCTTATACCGATTTATTTTCTAAATATTGCAAGTACACTATTAAGGAAATTTATTTAATTACATTAAAACTTCCATTACCTATACAACTGTTTTGAGTATGGGACAACTCGTGACACATTGTGGTATTTTACTTAACTACTTAACTAATAATTTAACACATCATCCGTAATATTCAAACGCTATAACTGAGTTTTAGCATTCTCATTTAACACAACGCTGACATGCTACTTTAAGACACATGATTCAGCGAAAGCGCTAAATTAATATTGCAACATAAATATTTATATAGTAAAAGAAATGTGACAAAAAATTAAAAGAAAAAACACTAGCAGTTTAATTCAAACACACACACACACACACACACACACACACACACATATATATATATATATATATATATATATATATATATATATATATATATATATATATATATATATATATATATATATATATATATATATATATATATATATATATATATATATATATATATATATATATATATATATATATATATATATGTATATATATATATATATATATATATATGTATATATATATATATATATATATATATATATATATGTATGTATATATATATATATATATATATATATATATATATATATATATATATATATATATATATATATATATATATATATATATATATATATATATATATATATATATATATATATATATATATATATATATATATATATATATATATATATATATATATATATATATATATATATATATATATATATATATATATATATATATATATATATATGAATTTGTAGAGTTAAACATGAAGATTATCATTTATAGTCAAAACAGTGTCTAAAATAATTTATTTTTTTGATTACTCTAAATTCTCTATTTAAATCTATAACATCCATATGTTTTGATACAAAAAATCCTATTATTTTCGCCAGGACTTTTAAATGTCTATAAATTATGCAATACTCAAGAAACTCATTTAAATTCTCATTATTCTTATACAAAGTTCCTTGCTTAGAATTAATTCTATTTTAAAGAGAAAAATCCCTTAACATATCACTCAATCTTTAAATCAGAGTTTGAATATTAAATGCATTCTATAAATATGCGATTAGCTAAAGTTCAAATTCTCAGGTCAATTTCTATGTAATTTTCTGATGTGTATTCCCAGACAAAGGAATACATCAAATATCCACCGATGAGAACTAAATGACATCACGCGATATTTTTTTTTTGTTCTGTTGCTAAATGCTCTGGGTAATAGTCGGTAGACACGAAATGTTACTCTTCTTTTTTGCGGTGGTTAAGATGGGTATCACTAGGTTTTTTTTCTTTTAATATGTTATCATAGATTGTAGAATACTTGCCGTGAAGTAACCAGAAGAAAAATCAAAGTATGACAAGACATGTTCGTGACTTCTATAATCCCACAAAGAAGGTTCTTTTGGAAAATTCTAAATGGTATCACATGCATACCATTCATTCAGACTATTCTCAAATTTATATATTTTTACTTGATTCAGCATATATTTTGATCTCTTCCTTTCTACTCACACTTAGTGACGTTAAAATTGTATATTCACAGTTCACATATTCCATAAAAATTTGTTATGCTGTCGATTATTATTGTATTGAATTCTGTCTTTTTAGTTTATTTATTTTAATTTAATTCATCACAATATTTTATATCTTGTAGTATCTAAGAAAATAGTGTTTCGTGAGCAGAAACTTATGACGGACTTTTACTTTTCTTAAAGTCGTTTATAGATTTTGACCTTTAAATGCTCTGTGTTGCCTATTGTGAACATACCCAATTTCATATTCTAAAATATTTTAGAATATTTCTGAAGCTATAATACTTAATGTTGCCAATCAAATACATGCTGAAAATATTACAAAACAATTTTCAATACATAGAGAAACTCTCAACAGCTTTTAAGAATACATATATATTTCTTCGTTCATTTGATTGTTACACATGTCTTTTTGGGAAACTCGGACATTTAAGGGTTAAATTATTATATACGAGGGTCACTCTGAAATGTTTGAGATATAACAGGGTTTTTAAAGTTATACTTACAAAATTTTAGGTGAGTTCATAGTAGTCTCCTCCAGCATAAATGCATTTTTGTAGACGAATTTTCCACAGATTAAATGCCTCAAGTAATTCATTTCTTAGAATAGATGAAAAAATTCATTTATGATCATATCACTCTCTTCTTCTTCTGAATGAAAACGACGTCCACATAAGTTCTTTTTTAAAGTAACGAACAACAAAAAGACACACATAGCTAGATCAGGTGAATATGGCTGATGTTCTATCGCTTTAATTTATTTTTGTTAAAGAAACTCAACTATTAATTCAGCTGTATGTGAAGATACATTGTCGTAGTGAAATATTAGTACCCTAACATTCACTTCTTGTAGAATTTGGGGAAGATATTTAGTGGTATACCAGTTTGCTGTTACTGTCTTCTGTCCTGCCAACTTGATGGCATTAAACAATCCCGTACTACTGAAGAAAATGGCATACATCACTTTTTTCAGTGCGCGTAGTCTTTTCACCATTGTCGGCGTTTGATCATCTTCAAAGACCCATACTTTGTTTTCTTGACGTGACTTTTCGTGACGTCAAAAAACGGTATATACATTTCATCACCCTTTAAAATTTTAGAAATGATGAGGTGGCCACCATCATTTAGCAATTTTAGAGTTTCTTTACTGATTCTGACACGCTCTCGTTTTTGATGATCAGTTCGATTATGGGGAACCCAACGGCAATCTACTTTTTTCATATGTAATTCTTCCTTAATAATCTTGTGTATGTCTACGGATCCATTGTTAAGTTCCTTCTGTATAATTTGATAGGTACAGGGATTACCATCCATTAACATTTTTAGTATGGGAGACACATTATCCGGGATTACTGAAGACGGCGGCCTTCCTGTTTTTTCCTGAAGAACATTGCGACATCTTTTTAAATTCTTTAAACTATCTGAATACAGTAGCAAGAGCTGGATATTCATCACCAAATGCCAGTTTCACAGGTTGAAAACATTCTTCTTGATTTAATCCTGCTTTAAAATCGTTGAAAATCTTAGAGCTAAAATGTTCTCGAGTGAACTCCATTTTCTCTTCTGTTTAAAAATTATTCAACTTGAACAAAATAAAACAAGTTGAAGTAAGTCAGTAAAAATCATTTCCTGTTTTAAAATATGTTGTCTTTTAAAATTAAACCCTTATATTTATTTTGTAAATACTCGTCTGCAAGTTTCTCAAAACTTTCAGAGTAACCCCTGTATTCAGGATTTCCCAATGTCATTTAAACACTCATTAATATCGTTCAGCATCCATTCCAAGGGATTAATTTGACTTGAAAGTGGATTGATTAGATTGGAGTTCTATGGTCTACAATTTTGACACACGAGGGCTAAACAAACTGGAACTTACTGCTTAATGCCGATTCTGAACGGCTACGAAAATCCATAAAGCAAAGAGATTCGAACCCACCAATTCAGGTAGCGAATATCCATGCCCTAACCATTCGACCATTGTTCAGATAACTTTAAAGTGAAAAATCCTATCACCATTTACATTTTGAATCACATTGAAATATTAAAAATATTATTTAAAAATGAAAATTTTAAAATTTTCATTTTGATATGTGTAATATTTTATTTTAATTTTCAGAGAATGAAAACATCAAATATCCGTCTACAGGAACTAAATCATATGCAAGATTCTTTCTGGCTAAATGCTTCGGCTAATAGACAGTAGACACGACATGTTGTTTTTATTTCTTGTTCCGGTTAAGAGTCCAATTCCTGGTACATTTTGTTGGCTAATATGTCATGAAATCATGTGGACTATTTGTTTTGTGGTAACGGGGAGAAATCAAGTTTGGCAAGACATGTTCGTGACTTCTACAATCCTCCGATAAAGGTTCTTTGGGAAAATTAAGACGATATCAGTCGTATTGTATTTACTTTAGCTTTTCACGATTTTATATCATTATATTTGTTTACGAAGAATATTTCTATTTCTTTCACTTTGTTCATCATAGATCTAAACATGCTTAGTATACATAACTTTTCATGTAGTTCTTTTCCTGAATAAATCTTCATAGGATGAAGTGTGAAAAATATGTAAACGTGGAAAGTGTGTTAATTGGTTAAATTCATATTTATTACTTTGTTACATCACCTATTACCGATAGAATATACTGGAAACTGCATGCCAGCTGATAAAAATCCACGATTTTGTGTCATTATATTTGTTTACGAAGGATCTGTCTATTTTTTTGTACACCAGTTTATTCATCATAGATCCAAACATGTGCAGTATATAGAACTTTTCATGTAGTTCTTTTCCTAAAAGAAATAAAAGGTGAAATTGATAAAGAGCAATTTTACCATTCGTTCTATGACTCAATATTTCATTTAGTTTTGTAAATTAAATAGTTTATATTAATATGAAGTTAGATGATGCACAATATCTTCACTTTTATATCTATGCAATTTCTTTATTTATATTTTGTGAAAAAGGTTGCTTTATTTGAAACGATCTACTTGTTTTGATACGCGAAGTCTAACAACTGAGATCTATGTCTTAGTTCCAAACATCTACGAACATTTAAGACTCCTGTAAGATATGAAACCACGAAAGTGTGTACTGAAGGCCAGCTGTCTACACTTTGAGTTCAGTATCGTCTGAAAACACAATAACTATTGCTTTATATATAATATAACATATCAAGGAAGATTTGTTTCATTTTTTGTCTAAATTATCTGAGTTAAAGACAATAACTTGACAATAACTGAGTTAAAAACAAACTTTACTTTTCTTCATTTTACTGTTTCTATCAGGGCTTTGTGCAGCTAATTTTTCCGTTACTGGGGTACATCATATACTTAGACTGGTTGTCTTTCAGTAACCAAAAAGTATCATATTATGACTAATTATGTCTCGAATTCCATAATCCTTAATAGAAGATTCATAGAAAATTTAACATAACATCATAAAATATATCATTTATTTAAACTATCTATAAATTTATATATTTTTTTTCTGAATACAGCGTGATTCATTATCTTCTATTCTACATATTTAAAGGAAAATTCCTTCCCCTTTTCAAATCCGTCAATCTCTTAGTCACATTTGAATATTAAATACATTCTATAAATATGAAATTAGCGAAATCCGGATTTTTCAGTTCAGTATCTATGTATTTTTTTAATGTGTATCCCTAGACATAGGAATACATCAAATAACCGGCGATGAGAACTAAATCACATCACGCGAAATTTTTCTTTTTCTTGTGGTTAAATGGTCTAGGTAATAGTCGAAGCTCACGATATATTACTTTGCTATATATTTATATTGGTTAAACTGGGTTTTTCTGGGATTTGTTTCAATTACCGGAGTGTATATTTTGCAACAATGAAAAATATTACCGTTACGTAACCAAGAAAAATCTAAGACATGTTCATGACTCCATTTTTTTTACTAAAAAATTCATGATGTCATCATTTAGATATCATTGATTTTAATTGTTTAATAAGCAATATAAATATATCTGTTTGAACATAGATTCAGTTCTTTAATTTCCTAATGTGTATAGTCATCATGTGATTGCACATGCTAAGACAAAATATTTTTTCACACACTCTGGTTTACCGAATTAGCTTCGTTATTAATACTAAAACACTTTACATATTCTATAATTACAAGAAGAGATTAAGTTGATATGTCTGCAGTATTATTTAATCTAAAATGCATGATTTCAGTAAAGAATCACAAAATAGTGATTTGTGGGATTCTAATATTTTATCATATATAAAAAAAGGTTAATCTAAGAATGAACATGTTCTATCATTATAAGAACAGATTAAGTTGATATGTTTGCAGTATTATTTAACCTAAAATAAATAATTTTAATAAAGATTCACAAAATGGGGATTGAAATATTTAATATACATAAAAAAAGGTTTATCTGAGAATGCACATGTTCTATCGTTACAAGAAGAGAATACGTTGATATGTTTGCAGTATTATTTAACCTTAAATGGATGTTCTTACTAAAGATTCACAAAATAGTGATTTGAGTGATTCAATTTTTTTATTATATATAGAAAAGATTTATCTGAGAATGCACATGTTCTGTCATTACAAGAAGAGAATAAATTTATATGTTTGCGGTATTATTCAACCTAAAACACATGATTTTATTAAAGAGTCACAAAAAAAGTGATTTGAGTGATTGAATTTTTTTATTATACATAAAAAAAGGTTTATCTGAGAAAGCACATGTTCTATCATTAAAGAAGAGATTACGTTGATATATTTGCAGTATTATTTAACCTAAAATGAATGATTTTGCTAAAGGTTCCCAAAATAGTGAATTGAGGTTTTCAATTTTTTTATTATATATATAAAAAAGATTTATCTAAAAATGCACATTTTCTATCATTACAAGAAGAGAAGAAGTTCATATGCTTGCAATATTATTTAATCTAAAATGCATAATTTTACAAAAGATTCACAAACTATTGATTTGGGGGATTCAAATTTTTTATTATATATATAAAAGGATAATCTGAGAATACATATGTTCTACTAATTCAAGAAGAGAATGAGTTGATACGTTGGCAGTATTATTTAACCTAAAATGAATGACTTTAATACAGATTCACAAAATAGTGATATGAGTAATTCAAATTTTTTATTGTATATAAAAAAGGTTTATCTGAGAATGCACACGTTCTATCATTACAAGAAGAGAATATGTTGATATGTTTACATCTTTATTTTACCTAAAATGCATGATTTTACTAAACATTTACAATATAGTGATTTGAGGAATTAAATTTTTATTATGTATAAAAAAAGGTTTATCTGAGAATGCACATTCTTTGTTTCCATAGATTTATATGAAATTTTGTTAATTAAATTAATTTTAAAGGAACAATAAATAGATTATTTCTACGATTTTTAATAAGAAATTCAATTTCTTATATTAAGTAATTATTATTATTTATTTACGATATTAAATTAATTACTTATCATTTATTTACAATATTAAATTGATTAATTAATGCAGCATCATTAATTTAATTTTTTATTTATTTACTTTATCTACTACAATGATTTTTACTTTTTTATTAATTTTTGTATTAATTTTTTTTGAGTTTGGATAATTCAGCAAAATTTCATAGGTTAAGAGGACTTAAGTAATTAATATTTCTCTAATGCTCTTTACATTAAATTGTAAGATATTTCGACATAATTTCAAAAATAGATAAGAACTATAATCCTCTATATTAATGTATTTTAAAAGTAATTGTCTTAAATATTAAAATATATTGAGAAATTTTATTTCATTATTAAAACTTTGGTATTTTGAGGAGATTTTTGGAAATATTTAGTTCTTAAACTTTATATTTTAAGGATATAAAATAATAAATTTAAAGCTTTACATAAAGCACAAAAATTTGGTACTCGAAAATTTTATTTGCTTTAAAATTTTGAGTAAGTATCAAAGTAATTATTTTTATGAAAATCGTAAGTAGTGTTAATAAAGTTCATATGAGATATAAATTTCTTTATTAATTCATCAATTATGTCATTATGTTTAAGAGAGTCTTATTACTTAAGATTCTTTCCTCAAATTTTAATTGAATTTCCCTTTAATTGAAAATCCCTTAATTTACTTCTCATCTATCGTCAAAGTCCATTTTCTCCTTTAATTCACTCTTTGTCTGTAACGTCCTAGTGATAGATATGGCTTAATGTATTCATCCAACACAGGAAGTTATATTTAACAATAATTTTCACGAAGGAAGGCTAATTAATAATAATGTGCCCCCTAGGTCTACCAGAGGCTTACTCAAAGAGAGATTCACGCGGGAACCTACAATGGCGTGACACTAATTCTCATTTGCAAATTAATCACTGAGATATTCAATATGAAATAGAAGGACACTGAAGTAGAGTATTACAGCTGCGCTGAGATTTAGACATACAAGGCGGTCGTTTAGGTAGGTCGCAAAATTTCCCGGTAATGGACAATTCTACTAAATGTGAAATATGTCAAAATACTAATTGTAATTACTTGAATTTGAATGTGATAAATATATTTGTGGCCCAACCATATATGAAACAATGGTCATTTAAAAGAAGTTATGCTTATTTTATTATTTTATTGTATATTTATACAATATAATACACAAATTAAGCATTTTATAAATACAAACTACTGATTAAGTTCAGCTTTTGAAGCTTTAAGTACGTATTAAGATTTTGCTACAAATTTATTGTTTTTATTTTTTCAATGATGATTAAAATATTAGAAAAAAATTAAAGGAAAATCTTGAACTAATCCACTTTTCTCCTTAGTGAAGGCGATGAAGGATTATATGATCCTAAAATGCAACTTAAAATTTACATAAAAATATTAAAGAAATTAATTATGAACATTTTTCTAACACCACAAAAAATAAAAAGGTTAATTGATAAATAAAGGTATAATGATTTTATTTAATTTAGTGTTTTAAAATGTCATTTTTGATTCATATATATTTTTCTTTGCTTACATTAAAAATACTTATATGTTTTACTTATATATTGACTTATATATTCCTTTTTTGACAGCAATCATGAATAACACAAGTTAATTGCTTTATATAGAATAGCACAAAACAAATTTAAATCAATATAAATTATTCAATAATATCATTTTGTTTATATTCACTAAAAATGATAATATCAATGTTATCTACACACAATACATACTGAAATTTTATAATATTGTTTTAATAGAAATATTAGTAGGATTTTGAACATATATAGAGATTATAAATTTTACTTATTTTTGTTGGTAAATTTTTGTAAAAATTTTTAAAATCATATCGTGAGAATAAATATTTAGCACTCCTAAATATTTTTAAAAAATATTCTACAGCAATCACGTATAACACACAATTACTGCTTTATTTTAGAGTAGAACAAAACAGAATTAAATCAATAAAAATCATTCAGTAATATCATTTTATTTATCTTCACAGAAAAAGACACCATCAATGTTACCTACACACAATACATACAAAAATCTTATAATACTGTTTTAATAGAAATATTAGTAGGTTTTTGAACATATATAAAGATTATAAATTCTACTTATTTTTGTTGGTAAAATTTAGTAAAACTATTTAAAATCATACCGGGAGAATAAATATATAGCACTCATAAGTATTTTTTTAAATAGTCTATAGTTTCTATCCTGTAATGGTTAATTTCTACCTGAAATCGATATAATAAAAGTTTTCAACTATTTTATTGATTTAGTTTTTTTGTCATTTAAATAGACATCATTACTAAAACAATATATCTGAAAATATATCAGTATTTTATAGCTGAAATGTTACAAATAGTATTAAGTTTTGCATGCATTATCAACTATTTTATTAACAATCTGTTAAGCGCGCTTCAAAACTCGCGATATATATGAGATATATATATATATATATATATATATATGTTTTTCAGCTATAAAATACATTTTACATTTCAGCTATAAAATACTGATATATCTGAAAATATATCAGTATTTTATAGCTGAAATGTTACAAATAGTATTAAGTTTTGCATGCATTATCAACTATTTTATTAACAATCTGTTAAGCGCGCTTCAAAACTCGCTATAATAAATATATATAATATAAATATATATGAGATATATATATATATATATATATATATTTATTATTAATATATATATATATATTATATATATATATATAATATATATATTTATATATAATATATAATATATATTTATATATAATATATATAATATATTTATATATATATATATATATATATATATATATATATATATATATATATATATATATATATATATATATATATATATATACATATATATATATATACATATATACATATATATATATATACATATATATTATATATATACATATATATTTATTATACATATATATATATATATATATAATATATATATTATATATATATATATATATACTATATATATATATATATTTATATATAAATATATATATATATATATATATAATATATATATATATATATATATATATATATATATATATATATATATATATATATATATATATATTATATATATAATATAAATATATATGAGATATATATATATATATATATATATATATGTTTTATACGATTTCTTTTAATAGTATAACTTCTAATATTTTTCTTTTCACTTTCAGGTACAAGCTGTTACATACTTATTTTTTTCTTTAATTTTGTCTATTTATCAATTACAAACGCTGTTACTCCCTAAAAAATTAGCAAACTAATGCCTGATAAAACATTATTTTCTTTAAAATAATAATATTATAATGCTATTATTGCATTTAAAATAATAAAAATATAAATATTACCAAAAATAAAATTTAAAGTAAAATTATAACATGGAAATGTGAAAGTAAATCAATTATACCCTAATTCAATTCTGTTGTTTCTGAGGCCACTTGGCCAAATCAAGCAAAATAGAACCATATGTTACTTGTATTAAAGCAAAGAAGAGCATCTTTCGTTTTAATGAGCACCATTAATTTATAAAAATGACTTCCCTCAAGTATGTCCTCGTAATATAGAAGCAGGACCTGTAGACCCATAGGCTTGTACTGCCATCCTAGAGGTATTGATTGAGAACTTGGAAGACATTGTGACACTAACATATTTTATGTGCCTCAGTCACCTTCAATGAACACTGTGGATATTAGGCTGGCTTGGACTCTGAACCCGTTACATTCCAGTTAAGAGCGCGTTGCTATTACCGCGATAGCTCAGTCTTAAAGACTGTCTACAGCGATTTTAAACTTTAAGATAATTTTTAGCTTTATATTATAAGTACAAAATTGCTGAGTGTTCCAGACAAAAATATTCATTGCATTTTATGGAGGGATCTTGTTTCAATTTATATATATTCTTTGCCTAACATTTAGGTAAACCTTTGTATCTTTTGTGGTGTTAGAAACATTTCCATAATTTTTTCTTTAGTAGTTTTATGTAAACTTTAAGTTGCATTTAAGGATCATATAATCCTTCATTGCCTTCACTAAGGAGAAAAGTGGATTAGTTCAAGCATTTTCTTTAATTTTCGTAATGTTTTAGTCATCATTGAAAAAATAAAAAGCCATAAATTTGTAGCAAAATCTTAATACGAGCGTAAAGCTTCAAAAGCTGAACTTAATCAGGAGTTTGTATTTATAAAATGCCATATTTCAAATTAGTTGAAAAACAGGTAACATTCCTAAATTGTTCTGGAATTATTCAGAGGAACAAGTAAATACATTGAGAGATACTGATTAAGTCAAGGTCACAGTAAGAAGCTTTTCTGCTGAAACTTAACACCTTTACATACATGTGTTTATCTGACAGATCATCAAGTCAGATCGAGAATTAATTCTTTACTTACTTCATTATATTTTATGGTTATCATATTACTACTTACAAAGATACTCTGCAGTTTCTATCTGAAATGCTTCTAACTCTTTTAAGCTCTATATTAATTTCATCGACTTTATTAATTCATTAATTACATTTTTAGTCGTTCTGTTATCAAATACGACTCATTACTCGGAAGGGAATTTCAGTTCAACTTAACTTCTTCCTAATTCCAAAAGTAATGTGTTATTGAAGCCTTTTACTTTACCACTTTTTCTTTTCCCAAATTAATTCTCTCCCTTAATGCAGTCACTTTCTTTTTACATCTTCATACTTACAGACATAATTTAGACGCTTTAGTACACACGTGCTATTACATTTAGCAATAATTTCCATCTATCCTGATTAATAATAACTTGCCCTCCTATGCATAACAGATGCTTATTTAAAGAGAGATACAGGGGAAATAAACAATAATGTGACACTGATTCTCATTTGCAAATTAATCTCTGAGACTGTTCAATATGAAATAGAAGGATACTGGCGTACATTATTATAGCTCCACTGAGATTTCAACATATATGGTAGTGGTTTTAATAGAATACAAAATTTCTCGATGACGATCTATTGAACTGAATGCATGAAATATTTCAATACACTAATGCCATTTATTTAAATTTTCTAGTAATAATATATTTCAAGTACAGAAGTATTTATAATATATTTATTATAGAATATGCTTTCAGTAGAATTATTATTCAATTATTTTTAAGCATTGTAGTTTGGGTTCACAATTAACATTTCAAGTTCCTTAAAATATGAGATGTGGAAATGATAAAATTTGTTTTTCTATATGACTAAAAAATGACTTTACCCAGCACTTCTCAGCTAAATTATCAATCAATAAACCATCTGAGAATATTGAAAATATACTCATTTAATTGAAGAATATTTTGATTGTTTGTATATTTCTTTTATACATAGTATGTACACAACTTACTTGTTATGATTTCGATAACATTTATTTAAGATTATTATCTTTTGTCAAAAATGTTTTAATGTCAATGACTAAACATTTTACCCAAAAATGTTTAAAAGTATTAAACTATTTGCTTTATTTTTCTTCTTAAATAAAGGTAATAAAATTTTCAAAACTATGCATTAGGGATAAAAGTTGAGTATTCCTTGTTACCTATTGAAATCGAAGTATATTGTCTGCATAATAATGATTATTACCTAAATGGAATCTCTATGAATAAATAAAAATGTAAATGAGATTGGAATACTTTATTAATTTATTTTTATACGATTATACCTTCCCTTAGTTCTTTATTTTTGCAGTAACTCCTAACAAATTTAGCTAAAGGTGTAATTTCTTCATTAACGTTGAATATTTATAAAAGAAATATTTCATTTACATTTAGTTATAAAAATATTTTATTATAGATTATCAACTATTTATAGTAATGTTTTAATATTTATCCGATTTAATTATTGTCCTATTTTTAAAACATAACTGGATAGAGAAAACTTTTACATCTAATTATTTCTATGGTGATGCAAAATATCTTAAACTTATCTTAATGCTTTGTTCCTACGCGAAATGCAATAATTTAATTAATCAGTAGATGTTTTATCAGGGTTAATTTATTAATCTACTACGTATGTCATCAAATATATTTTTAAGTCTTTCCCCTATTACACATAAATATATCTACAAAAGGAAATCTTATCAAATAAAAATTAATTGAAATGTTAGATTCCTAATTTGCCAAAGTAAGGATTCATTAAAATACATTTATATACCTATGATTCAATTGATACTGTAATTTTCTCAGCGTCACTAATATTCTTAATATTTACATGTATGAATCCTTCTTATTAACTGATCATCCTTTTTTATTGACATATTAAAAAAAAACTATTCTGCACAGAATTTTATACTTAATAACAATTTTCATAAAGGAAACATAATTAATATTAATATTCTACTTACGTTTAAATGCAACTTATCAAAAAACAGATGCAAGTGAATTCATACAATAACGTGCCACTTAATATCGTTTGTAAATTAATATTGAAGAACCTTCATAAGAAATTAAAAGGACACAGGCGTTGATACGGATGCAGTGAATGATAGACATGCAAGATGCAAATGTATGCCGAAGTAAAATATTCTGTATAAAAGGTGAAATATATCCTATATCCTAACAATGTCAGTTAGTTAAAATTAAATATATATTTACGTTTCTGGTATAGCTAGATTTAAAATATTAAATATTTGATAGCGACTACATATATTTTAATATTACCTTTCAAAGATATGTAAGTGCAGTACTCAACATATTTACTGTGATTTCGAGAATATTTAGTTAAATTATTATCTTTTCTCAATTATATTTTAATATTAATCAGTGAAAATTTTACTTAAAAATACTTAGACGTATTAAATTATATACTTCATTATTCTTTCTAAATAATAGTAATATAAAGTACTTATCAGTTCAAACTTTCTGTTATTATTTATGAGTATATCCTAAGAAGTAAAATTTAAATGTACTTACACCTTTGCTAAATTTATAAAATAGTTCTTTACTCAAATACTTTATACCTGTCTATCATCAAAGTCAATAATTTTACTAACATCCAGCATGATTTATAACTTTATACATTCGTTGCACGCAGAAAGTAATAATTGTAATAATTTTTATAAAGAAAATCAGATTATTATAATGTGCCTCCTAGGTCTACCCAATGCTAATTCAAATGGAGATACATGCGAGGTTCTATAGTGGCGTGACACTAATTCAACTATTTGTAAATTAATCACGGAGAGGATTTAATGGGAAATAGAAGGGCACTGACGTACATCATTACGGCTGTGCTGAGAATTAGCCATCCAAGTGAGTCATTTAGGAAGAATGCAAAATTTCACGAAATTAAGGGACAAATATACAAAATGTGAAATATGTCAAAAAACTGCCAATTAATTAAACTTTCACGTTATGTTTAAGTAGAGTTATATTAATTATGCATAATCATGTGTATGTGGGACTTTATTCATTTTAGTATCGTTATTCTATATTTTATGTATATGTATATATATATATATATATATATATATATATATATATATATATATATATATATATATATATATATATATGTATATATATATGTATATACATATATATCCTTATATATATATATATGCTCTCTGGGTGCTGCTATATATGGGTATACATATATATATATATAATATATATATATATATATATATATATGCCTATATCGCCTATATGCATATAAAAAAATATATATATATATATATATATATATATATATATATATATATATATATATATATATATATATATATATATATATATATATATATATATATATATATATATATATATATATATATATATATATATATATATATATATATATATATATATATATATATATATATATATATATATATATATATATATATATATATATATATATATATATATATATATATATATATATATATAAATATATATATATATATATATATATATATATATATATATATATAATATATATATATATATATATATATATATATATATATATATATATATATATATATATATATATATATATATATATATATATATATATATATATATATATATATATATATATATATATATATATATATATATATATATATATATATATATATATATATATATATATATATATATATATATATATATATATATATATATATATATATATATATATATATATATATATATATATTATATATATATATATATATATATATATATATATATATATATATATATATATATATATATATATATATAATATATATATATATATATATATATATATTATATATATATATATATATATATTTATATATATATATATATATATTTATATATATATATATTATATATATATATATATATATATATATATATATATATATATATATATATATATATATATATATATACAGAGAGAGAGAGAGAGAGAGAGAGGGAGTATTTTTAATTCCATTTTTCAAGTATTCTAGTTTTGTCGTATGTACTATATATTTTATTTAATAAATATAAATGCAAATATTTAAAAATCGGCTTATGCTCGTATATTGGTATTTATAATATATAGTTTTATTTGTTATCGTATCAATCAATACTTAATGCCTTGAGAATACAGTTTTTATAGAGGTCTGAAATGGTCTGCATTGGGTATAATTTATTTATGAACGTGGCTGAAATTTATAAAATTTGTATTTACCATGAGTTTCATTCCTATGTTTCATTCCTATGCTTCTTATAACGCAGTTTACATAGGAAAAACTTCTTGACTTGAAATAATTCTTGGTGTTATATACCTAGTTCCTAATAACGGTTTTCAAACTAAATGTGTTATAGTAGACAAATTTATTTTCTATCAATGATTAGATATTTGTGTTACTATTTTGATGTTTACAACGAGTATATGCATTGCGTTTATATGCTCAACATATAAAGTCATTGTTTAATTTCTAAAGCCCTCTTTCATTAATTCTCCAATGAACTTAATATTCCGTTTTAGGAGTGAGTTTAATGAAAGTATGCATGTCTAAAAATGATCTATGAAGCCTAACCCAAAAAACTTCATAATCGTCAACATTCATCTTGCTTCCTCTAAAATATCATGGTAAAATTTTTAATTTACTTCATGCTTCCCCAAGCATTTTTTTTTAATTTATGCATATACTTATATTTTCAGACATTGTAATGCATAAATATTTTTCTCTAGCGTTACCGTTTTAGAGAAAAAAAGTTCCTGAAGAAAATATATGGCGTAAATTTTATATCCTTTGAAATCTAAGACTTTCAGAGTGTTTTATAAGGATGCAATTATTCTCAAAATGCTTTTTGGTTCACCCAAAGTCAAATACTAAGACTCACATAAGAAGTGAAAAGGGATGCATCAAAATCAAGATAAAAGCTTCGCGTCTTGCAAAAATGAAATTTAAAAATCCTGCTATAGAAATTTCTCTCTTTCAAAGCTTGAATGTAAAACCAAAAGGTCTGAATATGCTGAAAAGATAGAAGTTTTAAGACATACTCTTTACAATTTGGGCAGCAAATTTGATCTTGTAAATGCGTATAAAAGGAAACTAAAATATTTTTAACAATATTAAACAGAAAAATGACATATGAAAAAAGTTTCCCTTCTATTCAAGATTTTATGTATCAATAAATTTTGTACAATCTTTTTCAAAAGCCTGTTGATTTTAACTTCTGAAAATAGAAACACATTTCTGTTTATTTAGCCTGCCTTTATTGGATTATACATCGGTAATATAATTATATATTAACTATTTACTTATGGAGGACTGAATAATCTTTTAATAGTTTCGTATTTTTTTATAATCTTTTCATCTCGTGTTTGCAGAAACCCTTTTCTCTACATCCTGGAATCATACATCTTTAGAAATTTAATAAACTCCGCACAAAATATGCATTGATATGGTTATTGTGAAAATTGTTCAAAAATTTGCCCAAGTTTTTAAATAGAAAATATTTTATTAAAGCATTAACTGAATAAAACACTGAATCACTTTACTGAGCACTTTAATATCCCCTGAATACAGAATTTTGTTCTTTACGATATCACCAAATATGTGAATGGATATTAAAACGAAAGTTAACTTACACAGGAAGTATAATTATTTAAAGATCTTGAACCGTGTAACTTATTTTTGCTCTTTCATGAGATTACTTGTAACAAAATGGTAACTTGTAACCTTTAAAATAAAAAAATACTATCTGTGTAGCTCAATTATTAGGTAATATATTAAAATGATATATTAAAACTGACATTTTTTTCTATATATTTAGTTTAGCCTTAAACATAACTAATAAAGTGATTCACTGTGAACTTCGAGCTCAATATTTTAACTTTCACAGCATAACTTAAAGTTCCCATACGTTTTGAATATTTATTAATATATTGATAGAAAAATAAACAACTAGCTTTAAATATTTCCTTTGGAATCATTAAATAAAAAAAAAGAACAGTTAATATCTAGAATCAATATAATACAGTTATCCTTTAGAAAAAATCAGAGAAAATGATATTAAAGGTTTCGAATATTCTTGATTAAAAAATATAAAAATATTTTACAATTATTCAACAGTCAATATATTCTTTAATTTACTTAATACTACTTTTAGATGTAAAAAATAATATAAAAAATTTCATGTGAGCTCATCTTAAAAAATTGGAAAACACTTAAAAAACTTTAAGATGTATAATAATATATTATTTATAATAGGAAAATTTTAAAGAATTAGAATTTCTACTTCGTTTTATCTTAGAATATATTTTGATTAAAATCACTGTCTTGATTAAATTTTCTTTAAATGTTTTTGAATAAACACAGGCAATTAGTTCTGTGTGATACACTTTTATGAATATCAAGAAATATTAATGCTGGTTTATTTTTACATTATATATTTGCTTCATCTTTTTCGAATGTATGCTAAATTCAGCATAATTTTTCCTTTGTTTACAAGGTTTCAATAACTTCTAAACTATAAATTTACTTTATACCTTAATATAAAATATTTTATACTTAGTCTGTAATAATAAATTATTTCAGTCTGATATTTTTTACAAATATTTAATCATTCTATTTTTTGTTTAACTTTTATGCATTTTAAACCTATACACAGATAAATATATTTTAAACATATATCTGCAATGTAAATGAAATTTTTATTGCTTTTTATAGCTAGATAGCGGACTAATGTTCGAATGCCACAGACAACATAATAAATTTAGATTGTGTGTTGTAAATTTATAGATAATACTACTTTTAATCTACAATATTCTCACGAAAAAACTTTTGGTTTCAAATAGATGAATGTCAAATGGGTATGTACGTGAAGTATTTGCAAGAAGAGTCACAACCATTTACACTAATAAATATACAAAATAAATATATTTAGATTTTGTGTTGTACCTTTATAGATAATAGTGTATTTAATCTACAATATTCTCACCAACAAACTTTTGTTTTCAAATAGGTGAATGTCAAACGCGTATGCACGTGAAGTATTTTCAAATAGAGATAAAACCATTTAAACTAATAAAAGTACATTAAGGTTTAGCATTTTACTTTAAACGAAATGGGTTATAAATAAGATTAAATTTTTATAATCAGTTCATATTAAATCTATTTAAATACAGTTATAATAAAACAAAACATTCATTACGATTCGCTAAAGTTATCCGAGTTTATTTACAAAAATATTTAAGTAAATAACTTGTCTCTAATTGTCAAAGACATTTAATAAAGATGCATCTGTAGTTTCATAAATTATACTTGAAAAATCCTTTTTTTTATCTAAAACTTTTACTTTTTAACAATTTGATTTACATTAAAATTATTCATATAGTAAGTGATAAATAATGAATCTAGGATTTTGTTTTATGAGTAGTTTTACAAAGGAAACTATAGAGCTAAAATTTGCCAGAATAGATGCACTGATTCTAGTGTAAAAAGAAAAGAAATTCTAAAAACAGATTAATAATAAATTAGAATAAATATCATGTCTCCTATAAGAGAATCACTCGTTTGAATTTTGTTAATTATTATCATTTGTATTATTAAAACATTTAAATCTTAATGTAAAAACTCTATCGTCACACACTAATAAAAAACTTTGTTATAAATTTCATAAAATTGCAAATAAAAAAAAAATTCTATAATAACATAAAATACTAAGCATTTTTAAAAACAATGACTTAAATTTTTCAGTGTTACTAAAGGTATTATTAAGCATTATTTTTTCCAAAGAAATTGAAACTTATCAAGATTTTTTTTTCTATTGTGTTTCAAAAACAAGCAGTGGTTTTCATCCACATGTAGTTTTGACAGTTGATAACGAAAGCGTAAAAGTATCTCTTCACTAGAAATAAATTTACAATTTCGCTTGCTTAAAAAAAGTGCTAGTATCAATTTTAACGGTTACTTCATGCAATAGACTGTTAATCTTTTTCAGTTCTTATTTCTTTTTATTTCTTTTGTTGAGCATAAAGAAAAATTATTCTTCTGACTGGTTGCTTTACTAATGTGCCCGCCAGCTGTATCAAAAGGGAAAGATGAAATGTGGAAAAAGATCTTGCCGATTTCTTGCTTCACACTCAAGCAAATATTCAGGCTTTAGCCAATTTTACGCTTTATTTAATCTTTTTCAGAGATATTCATTAATTCACTAAAATATGATAGTCATAATGTTTTGAACTTGCTTTCTGAAGGTGCAATTTCTGAAGGATTTCCTCTCTTTCAATTAACATGAAGTCAGATAAATTAGGTAATTAACCTTCGTAAATTGTATATATACAATTACATATAGACAGTACATGAATTAAACATAAATTGTGTACTTAGGCTCATTTATTAAAAGAGCAGATAAATTACATAAACTTGTAATTCATAGTTATTATAAGAAATAATTTCTTTATTTCAAAGTTTAATATGATAAATCCTAGTACATGTTACTTGATATAAGTATAGAAATAACATTTTTGTGACAGATGTTTAAGACGTTAGTTTCGTAGTTATAATGAAAATAAATGTAATTATTCTGCTACGAAATTTTTTCATCATTATTAGATGACATACATTGACTTTTCTGGGGGTAGATAAAGCAATAAAACCTAAAAGGTTTATAACAAAGAATATATATGAATTCAGAAGATATTTAATTAATTTATGAGTGCAACATACTTAAAAAAAACAGAAAAAACGAAACTGCAGCCAACAACTCAAGATGGCAAAACAAAT